>JAHRHZ010000079.1:139850-183393 GCA_024137785.1 Ginglymostoma cirratum | reverse complement strand
GTTTCGGGCCTAAACCGAAGGGTTTAGGCCCGAAACGTCAAGTTTTCCTGCTCCTATGATGCTGCTTGACCTGCTGTGTTCATCCAGCCCCATGCTTGTTATCTCCATAAACCTCTTAATCTTTTCAATGCTTCACTTGCTCCAATATAAATATGTGTGTGTATTTATTTATACACATAGTGGAAATAATAATAAGTGGGGTTGGAGTTTGGCGTGCAACCAGAAATAAACCTCTGATGAGAAAAAAATTTGCCTAAGACTCTGTCTAACCAACGTTCTGGCATTTATCAATTGAGATCATGGGTTGGTGATGAAACTGTGGCTGGGAGAGAGGAGGTTGTGGATTGGCAGGATCTCTGAAGTTGGGAATGGAAAGGCAACTCCCTTAAACCTGCATGGAGGTGCCTGTCTAAGTTATGTGCTCAGGTTCGAACTTGAAGCCCAGCCTTCAGATTTAAACATAATAGTACTCCCACTGAGGTGCAGTTGACACCTAACTTCAGTTAATGTATCATAATAGTCAGGTAATTCAACTTAATATTCTCAATAATGCAATTCTGATTTTGATCTGGACTAGTCATCTTTGGAGCCATAAGCAAAGTTCAATGCTAATTGCTGTGCTTTTTGTAGAAGATGAAAATAAAGAAACACATGTGTAAATAAAAATGCTGAATAGTTTAAGTATGAAGCATTGCATGCTTTAATTGACTATTGACAAATGGATTAAAATGTCTGTGTTACTTCAGGATAAATAAGGTTTGTCTGTTTGATAAATCCATAGCCAGACTGCTCTGATGCTGATGAATTCAAATATTTAATGTCTGCCTATATATCCATTGAGATTGATGAATTTAAAGATGAATTAGGGCGGCATGGTGGCTCAGCGGTTAGCACTGCTACTACACAGCACCAGGGACCTGGGTTCGATCCCAGCCTTGGTGACTGTGTGGAGTTTGCATCTTCTCCCCATGTCTGTGTGGGTGTCATCTGGGTCCCTGGTTTACTTCCACAGGCCAAAGATGTGCAGGTTAGGCGGATTGGCCATGCTAAATTGCCTATGGTGTGCAATTAGGTGAATTAGCCATGGGAAATGCAGGGTTACAGGGATACAGTAGGGGTGTGGGTCTGGATGGGTTGCTGTCCTGAGGGTTGGTGTGGAATCGTTGGGCCAAATGACCTGCTGCCACACTGCAGGGATTCTAAAAGTCTTGCTCTTGGTCAGCTGGGAGAAGGTGAAAACAACTTGTGGTGTAAAGGAATGTGGCTCTATTGGATTCTTATCTTGCCCAAGATTCAGGCAGTGGAATTTGATATGACTGGTTCTTTCATGTCAGCTAGAACGCAAACTTTGTGCTAGCCACTCATTGGCATAAATAAATCGTGCCGAATGTTTACAATCTCAGCAGGGTCACAGAATCGTGAGAAGCCAAAGCCATGTAAAGCTAGTCTGCACCTCTTAAAGGAGAGGTATATTCTGCTTTGCATGTGGTGGAAATGGCTGGGGAAGAATGTTTGTACAGGAAAAGCACTGAAAAGTGGTGCAACGTAACACAAGGCACGTTCAAGGTGTAGCAGACCGCAAGATTTGAAACTCTTCTAATATTGTTCTTGGCTGCCCTCCCTGTTGGAAGAGTACAAATGAAGTTAGTTCTATATGCTTGCCTACAGTTGAACTTGTTTTATTCAGCGCAATGTACAACTGACAGACTGTTTTATAGAATGTTACAGTGCAGAAGGAGGTCATTCCACACATTGTGCCTGTACTGGCTCCTGAAAGAGCTACCCAGCTAGTCCAGCACTATCTCCATAGCCCTCTAAATTCACCATTTTCAAATACATATCCAATGCTCTTTTGAAATCTCATATGGAATCTGCCTCCACCACTGTCTCAGGCAGTGCACTCCAAATCCTAAAAACACTCTGAGTGAAGATGTTTCTCCTCATCACACTCCTAGCTCTCTTGCTGATAATCTTGAAATTGTGGCCCTAGTTACTGATATACCAACTAGTGGAAACAGAATTTCCTTCTTTGCCCTGTCAAAATTGTTCATAATTTTGAACCCCTCAATAAGGTCATTTCTTAATCTTGAGGCGTCGTGGAATTTTTGTTTTGATATTAAATTTGAGAAATTAAGGACCAAACTATGCCACGATATATTTTTGGAACTTATAAAGTTAAAGAGTGTTTGGGAAATTTGAATGATGGCTTTATTTGTGCACATTGTATTCAGTTGCACATTAAGTTTGCACGGTGTATAATTACAAACAAAATATTACAGAAGGCATGTTTGGAGACCTTAATAAAAAGGCTGCTGGAATTAAACAAAACCTGACATGGTTGGTCATAGCAAGTAAAATAGGAGATGAGGATAAAGGTTATAAAAAAAAATTTAAAAAAAGAAAGCTCAGCAGGTCTGGCAGCATCTGTGGAGAGAGAAACAAATTAATTTGACTCTAATTGAAGAAAAGTCACATTGGACTTGAAATGTTAACTCTTTGATTTGTGAGTCTATTTGATTTATTGTTGTCTCATGTATCTAGGTATAGTAAAAAGTTTTGTTTCGTGTACTGTACCGGCAGATCATACCATTAAAAGCCATATGGTAATAGAATAGAGAGAATAATACTATGTTATGGCAACAGAGAAGATGCACAGAGAATGAGATCAACATTCAATTTAAAATAATTTAATCTAATTTAAAAATTAATAACTCTGTTTCTACGTCCACATATGTTTCCGCCTCTGCTGCTTCCCCAGCACTTTCTGTTTTTATTTGCAGAATTTAGCTTTTTGTTGACAACGAAATTGGTTTTTGGGGCTGGATGCTTTTAAGTTAGTTTCAAATTAGTGTTGCCTGAGAGACCTCATTTTGGAACTGGAGCCGAAAGTCAACGATCTGACTGACACGCCAACGCCGATCACCATACGTGGGACCTTGGATCAACTGCGCATGCAGATTACGGGGATTGTTGGTTATGACCAGCCTCTGGGTGATGATCTCCAACTCATTACAATTCTGGATGGGATGCCCCCGAAGAGTTATGCTTCTGGCTGAGGAGGCATGAATGTGTTGCCCACTTTTGGTTGGTTACAACAAGGTTAATTTTTAATAGAGATAGCAAGAATTGCAGATGCTGGAGTCAGAGACAACACAGTGTGGAACTGGAGGAACACAGCAGACCAGGCAGCATCAGAGGAGCAGGAAAGTTGACATTTTGGGTTGGGACCCTTCTTCTCCCAAACTGAAGCATCAACTTTCCTGCTCCTCTGATACTGCCTGGCCTGCTGTGTCCCTCGAGCTCCACACTGCGTTGTCTCTAACGTTTAATAGATACCATCCTCATGGCTATATTTTCCAATCGAAATATATTTGTTTTAAAAGGAGCAAAATTAGCTAAGTTTCCTTGAGTTAAAGGAAGGGTGAGTTTATCAGCTACTAAATATGAGAAAAGGGAGTAAAACATGACATGCATGCACACAGATTAGAAATGTGAATTGAGTAAAAATAATGACATTACAAAGATTTACAGAAAAGACTCTGCGCTCTGTGAAGAGTAAACAGTGGAACATTGCAGCCATTATGTTGCATGGTACTGGTAACGTTGACATTGGTACTGAAGCAGCTGATTTTGAGATTCTTGTTTCTGCAAGTTAGGCGACAGGCTTTTTTTCCTGTTTCCTATATCAGTTACTTCACTTGCCTTGCTCTCAGCACTCAATGAGGAAGGACACCTGCAATGCTGTAGAGTCTAATGACTGCCCTAAAGCTGTAACCTGCATAGCATGCTAACCCGTACTGGCATATCAGTCCACTAACACACACACAGACCAGGGGTTTCAGATAGGTTTTAGATCCTTTTTCATACATTCCTGGCAGAGCAATACACAAATATGTCGGCAATTTTGGAGGTCATCCAAGGCCTTCTGTGGAGAAGATCATAAGCCCCTCATTGTCTCTAAAAATACAAGTCAATTTGATTTGAATTCAACCATCACAGCGACACCAACCAAAATATTGACACACTTTCTTCTATCTCCGAAAACAAAGGAGTGCATAAATGGTGTCAGCAGCAGCTAACTAGTGGGACACAAACACAGTTGCAAGTCTTTATGGCCCTTGTAATCACTGGAATAGCCATGAATGAAGTTGTGGTTAGCATTCATCTGCATTAATTCTCCCAGTCATAGATTCATAGAGGTATACTACACACAGAGGCCATTCAGTCCATTGAGTCTGTGTTAGTCAAAACCAAACACCGATCTATTCTAAGATAACAAGCATGGGGCTGGATGAACACAGCAGGTCAAGCAGCATCATAGGAGCAGGAAAATGCCATTTTCCAGCACCTGGCCCATAGCCTTGTCTGCTTTGGCATCACGAATGTATATCTAAATTCTTCTTAAGTGTGATAAGGGTTTCTGCCTCTACCATCCTTACAGGAAGTGAGTTCTAGATTCCCACCACCTTCCGGGTGGTTTTCTTTCAACTACTTCAGAAACCTCAGAGTGACAACAGTTTTGAACATCGGACCAGACATTAACAAGAACGTCTTGCTGTTTATTTCAGAAGCAAAAATATGTAAAATACTAAAATGAACTATACTAGTGTCAATCTATAATGAATGTACTCCAGGAAAAAATTGTTAAACTGTGTTATTGTGAGACAATTCCATGAATACATTCCTCTGATCGTGTGTGGGTAACTTATCCGAGTTTTCCTAATATTACCAACACATTCCATTTATATTTAAAATAAATGAACAAAGAAACAATCTTGTTTGGAGTTCAACACACACCATCCTGGCGCTATGTTGTTCTACATCAATGTAGTGTCATTACTTTCTCAATACTACTTGCATGTTCCACTGCCCATTACTTGTGCCTGTTCTATTGACCAACCCCAACAGGGTGTCCAATGTTGTCCACACTAGATGAGTACACATGCCAGACTGCATACCATTGTTGCACCCAGAAAGGTAATATATCTTTGTGTCAACCAGCTGCTTCATTTCCATGACGAATCTTGGAACTCAACAAAGTATTTTGTCCCAATTAATTGAACACTGCTTAGTAATTAATTACTGTTACCCGGCGTAACTTGCTAAGAATTACATGGCAATGGAAGGCAAATAGAGATTTTCAGGAGAAAACTTTGTTCTATTGCATCAGACAATTTTGGAACTATCTTCTTGAAGACAACACATCTCAATGCCCCAAGAAGACTTTTCACGTCAAGCAGATGTTCACCTGCACATCTGCCAATATGGTATACCGCATCCACTGTACCCGTTGTGGCCGCCTCTACATCGGGGAAACCAAGCTGAGGCTTGGGGACTGCTTTGCAGAACACCTGCGCTCGGTTCGCAACAAACAATTGCATCTCCCAGTCGCGAACCATTTCAACTCCCCGTCCCATTCCTCAGATGACATGTCCATCCTGGGCCTCCTGCAGTGCCACAATGATGCCACCCGAAGGCTGCGGGAACAGCAACTCATATTTAGCCTGGGAACCCTGCAGCCCAATGGTATCAATGTGGATTTCACAAGCTTCAAAATCTCCCCTCCCCCATCCACATCCCGAAACCAGCCCAGCTTGTCCCCGCCTCCCTAACCTGTTCTTCCTCTCACCTATCCCCTCCTCCCACCTCAAGTCGCATCCCCATCTCCTACCTACTAACCTCATCCCGCCCCCTTGACCTATCCATCCTCCCTGGACTGACCAATCTCCTCCCTACCTCCCCACCTACACTCATTTTTCCTGGCTCCATCCCCGCTTCTTTGACTTGTCTGACTCCTCTCCACCTATCCTCTCCTCTAGCCATCTTCTATCCGCCTCCCCCTCTCTCCCTATTTATTTCAGAACCCTCTTCCCCTGCCCCATTTCTGATGAAGGGTCTAGGCCCGAAACGTCAAGCTTTCCTGCTCCTGTGATGCTGATTGGCCTGCTGTGTTCATCCAGCTCCACAACTTGTTATCTCGACATCTCAATGTTTGGCTGTTTTTCCTGAAAGTTGTCGCTGCAGTCCTCAGCTCTCAAAAAAACACAATAGGAATGACTTTCAGATGCATTTGGAACTTTGAACAAAAGTAACTTCACATCATAGTTGAATTCAGTTAAATGGAAAACATATTCTTCAAAAATAAATTGAAGTGAAGGGAATACATCATAAAGATACTTGAAAAAACTTTGTGAAGTCAAAGGCTGAAAGTAGTTCTGTCTCATGTCAAACATATAAATGAGTTAATTACAGCCAACCTCACCCTTGGTATCTTGGTTTTATGCACTACTTCCTACTCTAGCTCAGAGTTTGCGAGATCTCAAACTGTGAAACTCCTTACCTCCAAGTAATTTTCCTTGTTCAATTTTCATAAAACCTAACATTTACATTACCTAATTATGATTTCTCAATTTACCTCAATTTCTCTTTCACTCGTTTCTCAGCCCTGCAGTATATACCATGGCTGAAGTTTTTGAGAAGATTTGTAGCTTGGGTTGTGGATGAGGTTGTTGACTTGCTCATCGAGCCGGTGTGTTTGATTGCAGACATTTCATCACCCTTCTACGTAACATCGTCAGTGCGCCTATGGTGAAGAGTTGGTGTTCCATCCCGCTTATTATTTATATACCTCATTTAGTTGGGGTGGTTGGCATCTCTTCCAGTTCTATTTTTCAGTGGTTTGTATATTGCATCCAGGTCAATGTGTTTGTTGATGGAGCTCCGGTTGGAATGCCAGGCCTCTAGGAATTCCCTGGCATGTCTCTGTTTGGCTTGTGCTATTATGGATGTGTTGTCCCAGCCAGATTCGTGTCCTTCTTTGTCCGTGTATATTGAGACCAGTGAGAATTGGTCATGTCTCTTAGTGGCTAGTTAGTGGTCGTGTATCCTTATTGTCAATGTTCTTCCAGTTTGGGCTATGTAATGTTTCTCACAGTCCTTGCATGGTATTTTGTATATTACGTTAGTTTTATTGGTTGTGGATATGGGATCCTTTATGTTCATCAGTAGCTGTCACAGGGTGGTTGTTGGTTTGTGGTGCTTTGGGGTCTGAGTAGTCTTGTGGTAATATCTGATATGTCTCTGATGTATGGCAGGGTGATTAGTGAGTCTGGTCATGCTGTGTCTTCTTGTTGTGGTTTGTGACTGCACAAGCCAAACGGAGACATCCCAGGGAATTCCTGGAGGCCTGGCTTTCCAACAGGAATTCCATCAACAAACACAGTGAACTGGACCCATTATACAAACCGCTGAAAAGCAGAACCAGAAATGATGTCAACCACCCCAGCAAACGATGGCATATAAATAACAAATGGGACAGAACACCAATGCTTCACCGCAGGCGCACTGATGATGTTACCTAGCAGGTTGACAAAATGTCTGCAATCAAATACCTTGGTTCAGTGAGCAAGTCTGCAACCTCATGGACCATGGATCTTACCCTGGTCTCTAAGGATAAAAAATAATATCCATCACGAGTTGGCAGATATGCACACACTGCATGACGTCCTCTTTACTACCTATGTTAACTAACTGTTTATACAATGTGCATATTATTTTGCAAACATTTTCAGATAAACTTGCTTTTTAGCTCAGTTTCTTCTTGATGGTGGAAAACTCTGAAGTGGTGCAGTACTTCCGGGATATTTAGCAATCATCATTATTACAGCATGCATGTCTTTGGAAATGATCAGTATATGTATTCTGGAGAGGTGAATGATGCTTCTGTTGCTTAATGTGGAATTGCCGGTATTGGACTGGGGTGGACAAGGTCAGAATTCGCACGACACCAGGTCATAGTCCAACAGGTTTATTTGAAAACACAAGCTTTCGGAACCTTACTCCTTCTTCAGGTATGAGTGAGAGAGGTAGTATCAGACACAGAATTTATAAGTAAAAGATCAAAGTTTCACACCATTGATGAGACTGTACTAAACAAACCCAAGATGTTAATCAATTAAAACCTTTTAACTGAGTAAAGATTTAACAGCATCTTAGGTTTATCCAGTACATCCTCATCAATGGTGTGAACCTTTGATCTTTTACTTATAAATTCTGTGTCTGAAACTACCTCTCTCACTAACACCTGAGGAAGGTCTGAGGCTCTGAAAGCTTGTGATGTCAAATAAACCTATTGGACTATGACCTGGTGTTGTGTGATTTCTGACTCTGTTGCTTAAGGTGATGCATAGATTATATCTGAATAGCTTTTGGTTACCTGCAATATGAAGGGTAAAAATGCTCTTTAAAGAGTTCATCCCAAAAAAGTAACACTTTAGTTGCCCTAGTTATTTTAATAGCGACAATGACTCTTTAGGGTTTGTCAACAATAAGCTGAAAAATTACATGACTTTTGTTTGCTAAAACCCGGCCCAGTTACTGAGGTATATTGTGATGTTAGGAGCCTTGTCTGTGTCTACAATTCAGAGATGTGTGCCCATGCCCACACATGGACTATCTCCACAGAGGCAGCACTTACACATCAATTGGTTGGAATTGTACCCATTGCCATGGGGGGCACTCATAAACTAAAGCAGGTGACGATCCCATCACCCTCATGCCCATTTCTGACTTGTCTTCCACATGATGTTGGCAGGGAAAGAGGTCATGCAACCCACCTGCCCTGAGGCCTGTTGAGGTCTTTGAGTGGCTAATTAATGACTACTTAAGGGTGTCATTCCACCTCCACAACTATTTCACTTGTGGCTGAGGAAGGCAGAAGTCAGACAAGGAGGCTGGCAGCTTTGACTTAGTGGGCTACTATTGGGCAGGAGGGTGTTGAACTTCTTTCTGGGGGTTCCCTGTGTCCAATAGGTGTACACTAACCACCCCCTCCCTCAACTAAGACTGTGGCCCCTTTAATCCTCCACTCTACCATGTTATCTTTGGTGCTTGAACCTCTTCCGACTGAGGGGAGAATGTTTTCTCCATTGAGTCAAAACATTTACCAAAATGATCTTGGAGAGCTGCAGTCCAGCTCCAGTTTAAGAATTATAAAACCATCATAACTTGATACAAATTGACAATTTTACTCGTGGGGTCTAGAAAAATATTAAACAGTAACAATGGGGGCTGGAAGAAGTTTTGTAAGAGGTGTTCTTCAAGCATCTAGCGGTTGCAAAAGACAAGACATTTGATTTCATTTAACAGAGTAACAGTCTTTGCTTTGAACATTCACTATTAGTAGCTAGTCTCTGCTGTCTCCCAGCATTCCAACACAATGATTTTAGCTCAGTCAAACTAATTACATGGGAAAATATTACTTCACAATGTGTTTTCTTAAGTTGAAATCGGACCCATCTCAGACATTATAAAAGGCATATTAATGTAAATTCTTTGGTGAGAAAAGTTTAGACACCAGAAATCACTTTAACGAAAGTAAAGTCAAGTAAAGATAGATCTCATACTTAACTCCATTTTATTGCTCATATATGCCGCTCTCTCTCCTTGGTAATAAAAGTTTTATGATGCAAACGTTCCAAGAGATAGCTATTGCTCATCTTTGACTCATCCATTGTCAGCTCTGATTTAGGAGCAGGTGAATTCAAACCTCATGCAAAAGACTGTAGTGCAGGCTGGTTCCTTATTGCAGTGATAAGAGAAAGCTGCACTGCCATAGGAACTAATTTTGGCATGAGCATTAAACCAAGATTTTGATTCCATGGCGTTATCTGAAGGGGAGTTGGGCTAGCCACACCAATAGCCTGGCAAATAGTTAAGGCTTAACTTAAGCAGATTATGCCATCATAAATCTTTCTGCTGTTAACAGTCAAAAAAATTGATATGTCTCCCCACATTGTACCACTGATGATACTTCGAAAACACGTCATCTCCTGTGAAGCACTTTTGAATGTCATGGGGTTGTTAAAATGCCATATAAATGAAAGTTCTTCCATGCACAGTGATAACAAGCCATGGAAGTCAACAAAATCTCATTGGCTTATTGACGCCGAGTTGAACTTTGTGCTACCCTAAATTCTGGTTAAAAATTAAATTTTTAAAAATGCCAACACGCAGATCCCAAGAATGAACACAGGGATCAGGTGCGTATTGCATCAAGTGGCTGTAATAGCTGCTTTTGCAGCTTTATGTTTCTTGCAATTTTATTGGTTCCCCAAAATCAAACTTGCTAGAAGGAGCGGCAACCATCATTGATCCTTAAGTCATGTTTAGCACAATTACTTCAACTGTGTAACATCTGCTTTGTGGCCTATGGTGCTAAAATGAAGAGGCATTTCATTCCCAATACTGATATACAACACCATGGGGAGCAAAAATTCATGTGGCGAGTGAAGCATTGAAAGCTCACTTGCTTTCCCTTAAAGGTTATCTTGTGAGGGATAATAGGTACTGCAGATGCTGGAGAATCCGAGATAACAAGGTGTGGAGCTGGATGAACACAGCAGGCCAAGCAGTATCATAGGAGCAGGAAAGCTTGACGTTTCGTGCCTAGACCCTTCTGATGAATGGGGAGAATGTGAATGGGGAGAATGTGAAACTCCACACAGACAAAGGTTGGAATTGAACCTGGGTCCCTGGTGTTGTGAGGTAGCAGTGCCAACCATAGAGCCACTGTACAGCTCCTAATCACATATGTGAAGTTCCTAATCTCTATCAACATTCTCATGAATCTCATCTGCAATCCTACTGGAAGCCTTCATGTCTTTTCTACACTAGTGCATCAGAATTGGATACAGTACTCCAGTTGAGGCTGAACCAACACTTAGTACTAGTTCATCACCTCTTCCTTGCTTTTATACTCTATGCACTTATTTATAAAGTTCAGAATCTTGTTTGCTTTGTTAACTGTTGTCTCAACCTGCCTAGCCATCTTCAATGATTTGACCATGACAGGAGGAGGAACAGAAATCAAGGGACCTAGCACTGCTCCTGGCCTGGGCCCCTGACCCAAACACAGCAGCCCCATCTCTCACCTGAGCACAGAGGGCCACTTGCTGTTGGGGCCTGATTAACTTCTCTGCCCTGACCCAAGGACCCTCTCCACTCCATTTCCTCCTCCACCTTAGGAATTGCATCCTTTATTTAATATTTCTTTGTCTCATTATTTCTACCAAAGTAAATCACTTTGTACTTCTCAGTGTTAAATTCATTCTGCCACTGTTTGTCCAAACTGTGCAAGTCCAATTGAGGTCTATCATTCCCCTCCTCACAGTTCACAATACAGTCCAAATTTTGCAACATTGGGCAATTTCAAAACTGTGCTCCAGTTGCCCAATTCTGGGTCACTTCTATAAATCAAGAAATTTGTTGATGTTTCAAGTTATCCAGGTAAGATGGAGCATGAGCATTTTGTATCCTCAGGTCACATGCTGTGATACAGTTATGATAACACAAGGACTCTTTTAATGTCACATGGACATACTGATTATGAAATAACGCAACAAATATATAATGAGATATATGTATATATAATGGGATGCATGTTTCAAAATTACTAAAAATATTAATAGAAGGAAGATACTCAAATTAGATATAGCAATTCAATTATTTAGGAAGCAAAAAATCTGCACGTGGAAGGTATATCAAAGAAATAAGAGCAAGGATAGCAATGGGAAAGACCATATTTCCTAAGAGGAGATGGTTGTTAACCAGAAAGCTGAATAATGGGCTCAAGAAATGACTTGTAAAGGGTTTGATTTGGATTGTTGTTTTGTATACGTGCCATACTTAGACCTTGCAGAAAATAAAAACCCAATTTGCTAAATGAAAAAGCTGTGAAATGTGGGTTTGGAGGAAACTGGAAAGGGTCAATTGAATAGAAAAAGGAAGAAATGCTGAGGAGAGCAAACAAACAATGAAATTGACTAAACGTAATTCACAACAGAATGAGACTAGGTAGGGATATATACACATGTAAAGAGTCATTAAGGAAGGATTATTTTAGGAAAAAGAGGGAGAAGAAGGAAGAAGATATCAATGCTGGACAGCTGAAAATTGAAGGAAGTTACTGGCAAATGAAAAGTTGGTTGTAAGATAGAGAATCGTGAGAAAATGACTAAAATCAAGGGCCTGACTTCAGACAGATTATATATGACAATGAACTAAATTTCCTACCCCTTATGTTCCATTCCTCTTGATAAAAAGGTTAACATTCCATTAGCTTTTCTAGTTTCTTTTTTAATCTGACCACAACGAATTAGTGATTGCAGTTTGTTAATTTGTTTGGAAACTTCTGTTGCTGACCATAGCACATCAACTTTTCAGAAACAAAATACTCGTGGTATTTTACAGAATTTATTGTTGTGATAAAATTTCTTCCATCATCAGAACCTTTGGGTTGAAAATATTAAAATAAAGAACGGCCAGTCCAGGAATCGAGAGCTTCCCCAGATTTATATACAGTCCACTTGTGTTATTATCTTTATATCATTGCAAAGTAGATTCCACTTCAGAGTGAGACTAGATGAATGGTACAATTGAGGGTTGAGTCAGTGCCATTTGGCCATTGTGCCACAGTGACAGCACTGGGAAAAGATAGCCATATCATTTGACTTTTCATGGATTGCAATTCAATTCAGATTGGCAAAGTTTAAATTTTCAATTCAATACAAAGATGTCCAGTTGTACTGTTCACCAACCTATAAATTCTTAGCTCTTGTAAAAGAAATAATTGAAACACCAAATCTTTTATCACTTGGAAGTTCCTGAGCAAATAACAATGAATGAGTAATGATATATATGTGGCTGAGGCCACTCTGGTTAATTCTGAGGCTTTTTGTTTCCTGATAGGAGACAAAGGGGAAAAGTGAGTGGTGATGAACCTTTGGCAATGAAGTACAGAAGCACAGACCAAGAAATGAAGGGAGAGATTAAAAAGTGAAACAAAAATTTTGCTCCTGTTCCAAACCCTAGCTTGAGCCTAACTTCTTTCATGTTTTCATGTCAGGTCTCGAGTTCAGCGTAGCACTTGAACAGCTGAAGCTGCCTCACCTCCAATGCAGTAAATGTTTCCTTCACTCTTCTTGGATATCTGGTCTCTGGAATAACGTAAAAGACAAATGTTGCGTGCTTTGTTAAAGGAAATGTGTAAAAGTAAAAGCAAACACTGGAAGAAATGGGAGTCAATCAAGCAAATTACCGAACAGATTGCTGCCGAGACCTAAGAGAAAGATGAGTGGCTGTTTTGGCAGAGAGATTGAGATGGAGATAGAGAATTAAAATTAAAAACAGAGACTGACATGATAACATTTACAGAAGGAGATTCTTGGCTCTGTGAATAATGTTGAGATCAATTGTTTGTTAATAGATGATAAGTCATGGGGTTTCATTCTTGCTATTGTAACACATGCTGAGAAGACGAATGTTGGTAGATTTGATTTCTCAATCATCCAGTTCAACAAGAACTCAATGTGGAAAATCTACTCATGTTCAAGGGTTGCTATATCAAAATAACATCAAAAGGGGGCTCAGCAGTGGTCAGGGCTTCTGCTAGAGAGTAAGGGTGCTACTGTTCTTCAGCATTTTTTTTCTTGAGGGAATACCAGGTGATATAGACGGCAATAGGAAGTTAAAGTAATAATATCTCCCACACTACAATTTGATTGCGTGCATCTTATCAGTCTTATCTTGCTACTGCTGGAAGCTGTTGGTGGTACCTGGTGTACTAATACTTCAGTCAATAAAAGATACATAAAATGAGATTAGTCACCCAAGATCATACACACCTTTATTAAATAGTGCAGTCTATATTGAATGAATAAAATCCCTCTTAACTGATCCAGCAAATTAGATTAGTCCACCTAAACATATAGACTCCAATGCTTACTGGCTAAGGAGGTTTTGTGGCACAGTGGTAAAGTCCCTACCTCTGGGCCAGATGCTCTAGGAACAAGTGTCACACAGGGCTTGTTGGCCAAAGAAGACATGATTGTAGCATGGTTCAAAGTGCTGTTAATCAGCCTGAGAATTCTTGTACTATTCCTGGAAGGTGAACCAAGTGTGTTTGAAGAAATTCTTAAAAACAATTTATTATGGATGTAAACGTGGTTTGCTCACGTTATGCATTGAATAGATTATACATGTAATAATAACTTTGCTCAGTACTATAGATGATTCACTTCATCTTTTGTTAGGAACTGGAAGAATGGGGCATCTCATTCACCGGGTTGACCTAAATGCTGCAATTTACAGAATATCACTTATTTCAGTCCTCTGGGATGTGTCAAAGTGTTCCACTGCCAATAACATACTTTTGAAGTATATTCAATATTACAACATATTTGTACCTTAACAAGGAAATATGTGGATGCCCAAAATGGATGACGCAATCAGCAACTTCATCATTCAAAATTATGACGGCGCAATTTGTTTGATTTAAATGGTTATTGAGTTTAAATGTGGATATGTAAATGCTGCGGGCTGTATTACCAAATACGAGAAGATTGTGTAATATAGCAGGTGTCTTTAGACACTGGTAACCATTTTTGAACAGTGTGAATGGAAATCATATAGTTATATGGCCCCCCTTGCAATCACGCAAGATAAACTACAGACATGCATCCTCAGCCACATATATATCATTACTCATTCATTGCTATTTGCTCAGGAACTTCCAAGTGATAAAAGATTTGGTGTTTCAATTATTTCTTTTACAAGAGCTAAGAATTTATAGGTTGGTGAACAGTACAACTGGACATCTTTGTATTGAATTGAAAATTTAAACTTTGCCAATCTGAATTGAATTGCAATCCATGAAAAGTCAAATGATATGGCTATCTTTTCCCAGTGCTGTCACTGTGGCACAATGGCCAAATGGCACTGACTCAACCCTCAATTGTACCATTCATCTAGTCTCACTCTGAAGTGGAATCTACTTTGCAATGATATAAAGATAATAACACAAGTGGACTGTATATAAATCTGGGGAAGCTCTCGATTCCTGGACTGGCCGTTCTTTATTTTAATATTTTCAACCCAAAGGTTCTGATGATGGAAGAAATTTTATCACAACAATAAATTCTGTAAAATACCATGAGTATTTTGTTTCTGAAAAGTTGATATGCTATGATCAAAATAGATAAAGTCAATGAAGTTACATCTGGCGCTGAATTTCCTCTTTCATTTCATTAAATTCTCTCAGTAACTCTGGCAGGTGTCCAGCTATCACTGGTTACACTCACATTCCAAGAGTGCATAGTAGATTCTTTTTGTTTCATATCAGATTAATTATTTAAATACCAGGAAAGATTATAAGGAAATGATTTTACTGCAAAGTACGTTGCTTGAAAGGTTATTCACTTGAATTATTAACTCTGTTTTTCTCTCGCCGCGAATGCTGCCCTAGCCTGCCGTGTATTTCTGGCATTTTCTGGGTTTAGATCTATTGAGTTAAACTAAATTTTCCTTTTGTTCCTTTCATGTAAAAAGATGATACTTTTAAGTTGCTGTCAGAGCTCCACTGAGTCTGTCTTTTTAATGTTTAGTTCAGAACTGGAATATTTAGTTGAAATTTGCTAAAGCAGAGAGTAGGATGAGATGCTATAGAACAGTGGACCAGACTACCTTTTTTTCTGGCTCTAAGTATCAATCATACTATGGACCAGAAAATATGGTACAGTACTGATTACTAAGGACCAATCTATAAAGGAAGCTAGGATTCCTGATTCATATGCAAGCAATTCACTTTGTTACAGTATTTTCTATTCTCTCTCTTGCTCTGGTAAGCAAATACCTACTCCCTCAACTGTAGAGACAAAATTGGGCATTTCTCAAAAAGGAGTTGTACTCTGGGCATGTCAGGCATGAGATCTAAATTAATTCTTAGTTTAAGATTCCAAATTCAACTTGTGTAGATTTTTTAAACCAATTTTGTGTCAAAATTACCTTTTAATCTGAATTTAATGTTTAGACCATTTTTAGGTCAAGATATAAATTGTGATACATTGTGCATGAATAGGACAAAAGATTTGTTGTAACAAGAGATCCATTATATTTTAAATTTACACAGGCATTTCCTCCATCCCAGGACTGTTTCTGCAAAATCGAACCACACAAAGTGCATAGTATGCTGTGTGGTGTACAACTTTACAGGACTTGGAGGTGTCACATGAAGTTGCTTACCATATCACTCAATTATTAACTCTCACAATAAAGCAATATTTGTCAGTGAATCATTAAATAATGCGAAACTATTATCATTATTCAAATTAATTAAACATATTCAAATTAATTAAACATTTGCATATGTAAAAAGTACAAATTTTATCAATTTTACTGAAAGTGCTATTCACTAAAAACCCTGTATTTCTCTAAGTATTGATGGCAAAGTGGGATTAGTCTATCTGATTAATGGTGGCCCTCACATTTTAGTTCTTTCCTAATCTCTCTCTGTCATTCTATTTGGTGACCAGCTCTTATTTAAAAATAGCATATTAGTCAAATCCCCATGTTAATGACACTGTAGATTACTGCAAAGACAAAAATCCTTTCTTGTCAGGCCAAAAAAAAGTGAATTTATATCATTTTAACACATTTTCAGAAAAGAACCTTTGGTGCTAATCACCATTTAAAAAGTAATATCAATACTTTATAGAATTACTGTCAATCCAATATCTTGTAATGAACCGCAGATTAAATCTGCAAATGTCTGATGAAGATATTTGGATCAGATTTTAGTATCTCTCTGGGACTGTCACAGAATGTCCTCGCTAGTCTGTTTATTTTAGTTTTGAATTGATTAAATACAGTAATTCAAAGATTATATAGGTAGACATTAGAGCCAGTTATATTAGCAACTTAAAGTTTAGTACACTCAAATTCACTTCCTCTTTCTGGTATTTTCAATATATATCTTCAATATATAGCTTCAAGGCTTTATTAAGCAGCAGAGGAATTTGATAGCATTGTATTAAATTGTCCTACAATATTTTTGCAAACACTAATTTCTAGGCTATTGCTTCAAATACAAATGAAATTTTAATATTGACTCTATTTATTGTTAACATTAAGGGAGTTTTATTAATAAATATTAGAACAAGTTAGATTTCTATTGTAACAAGGTTATGACTTTACAATCTGAAGCAAGTCAACAGTTTGTTATCTTGCCAAGGTTACTCAGCAAAAAGGCAATGAGCAAAGAGCTATAAGAACCTCAATATGCAAAAAAAAGGCTATTTGTTCCAACCAGCTGTTCTGGCACATTAGAAGTGTTATCCAGTTATGCCCACTTATCTACACTTTGCTCATACCCCTGTAAACGTTTCCATTTTAAATGGTTATCCATTGCATTAATACAGAAAAGGGCATATAATGATCTGAATTCTGTAATGAAATGATATGAATTCTTTCATAAAATTTTGGGGAAGTAGTTCTTCAGAACATTGCCATAATTTCTAATGTGTATGAGAGGGGTGATAAAGGTTCCAAATGCAGCAAGTAACTGCAGGGAAAAAAAATCAATTACTGGAATGTTTTGGCTGATATTTATGGCAGTGAGCAATCATGTTAAAATGTAATCACCCAGTCAGTCATCATTTCAAAAGTTACAATAATTTGAGCCACATGTTTGTGGAAAATGGCAGACGGATTCTGGGCTTCCTGTCCCCATTCCTGGCACCAGCCATTTTCATGAATGTGAGGCTCAGGCACACTCCTGACCTGGCCAGCTTCAGTGCAGGGGTTGGCATCTCTGAGATGGCCTATTTTCTGTGGAGTTAGGTCAACTTCCCCGTGACTCAAGGTCCATGGAGACATTAAACAGAGCCTGGACTGTGAAACCTTTCAGAAGGCAAGTTCAAAACGTGTAGTCCATGCTCCCAGCCACTTCCCATTCCCCCGCATACTCTATATGCCAACTCGATATCATCTCATGTTCCTTCCTTGCCCACTCATAGCAGATGTACTCATGACACAGCCACATAGTTTGATAGTCAACATGTCAATGGCAATTCATTAAGTGGGGGAGAGGCTCCTGGTCAGCTATACTTGATGCAGTTGGTACCCAACTCTGTAGGCTCTGTTGTAGAATCATAGAATCCCTGCAGAGCGGAAGCAGGCCTTTCAACCCATAGAGTCCACAATGACCCTCCAAAGAGCATCCCACTCAGACCAACCCTGCTATCCTATCCTACAACCCTGCATTTCCTACGGCTGATCCACCTAGCCTGCACGTCCCTGGAGGCTATGGGCTATTTAACAGACTGTCGTCAGGCTAATGTTCTGTTCCAGGAAAAAACTAGGTACAGAAACAGATGTAAATGTATACTTCACCTGTCCTGTGTCTCTATAGACATGGGAGGACATTGTGAGTAATTTACAAGTATTTCTCAACTTGTATTTGCAGCCCAATTCAAATTTTCGAATATTCCAATTGATCCTACTTTTGCAGTGCACACCTCTATTCTTGGTAGAGTCAAAACTACATTTAAAAGTATTTTCCTCATTCTATATACAGGCTTCTTTTTAGGATTTGGCCTGAATTATGGCATGTGCTGGCTTGGAGTTTGTGAACCTTTGTTAGATTTGAGGATAAATAGCGCACAATTCTGTGACACAGATAGGGGGTCCAATCCCTCAGGCCATTACCACCCTGTAAACAATTCAACTTGAACTTGTAGCTTTTGTCTTCTTAACAACGCACGCTATTGCGTTAATAATACATTAACAGTTCAAAACATTTCAAGTTACATCAACAGCCCCAGTAAATTGCTGTGTCGCTTCGGAGTAGCACAGGATGCATAATCATTGTTACAATGAGAAGTGGATAGCTCCAAATCAAGCTACAAACAGACTTCTAGATAACAAGGTGTAGAGCTGGATGAACACAGCAGGCCAAGCAGCATCAGAGGAGCAGGAAACTTCTGGCGGGTTAGTTTTGAACGACTCGGCCCTTCGCCTGACCTCACATCATAGTAGAAACGGACAAAGAATATTAAAACAGTGCTGAGGAATGAGGCCAAAGCCAGATGCGACTTTTGCGTTGCACAATTGACTGTTATTCCGTCCATCCTTCACGCCAGTCTATTTTACAGTTACAATATTTATATTGTGCTTGGTGCTGAAGAAACCGGATTTTTTAAAAAAAAGTTTCTGCAAGGTAGCGTCTGTTTGTTTTTAAACAGCAAAGCTGGAAACCAGCGTGGAGAAACTGTTTTGTAAAGTTGGTGGCAGATTGTAGCTTTATTGTTCAAAGGGAATCCCGCCAAGTTTGGGGAGATCTTCTCAAATGAAAATGATGAGTATAAAACTAAAGGTTTTTTTCCCGAACACGATGTTATTCCCTGTAGCTCCGGTGAAGCAAGCAGCTGTACTGGGTGAGAAATAGGTCCTTAACAAAACCAATATTCCACGTAAACTTCCGGCGATGTATTGAATGAAGAGTTTATATCCTATTTGTTTAAAATTAAATATAGTCACTTGGAGTAAATTTTTTGTTAGTCAGTCAGAGCTTCATACTTCTGTGCTTTCCCCAGCTCTCCAGCTCAGTCCCTGGGTTCAGGCCGTTCCTTGGAGTGGAGAGGGTTTGTACAGATCTGGGACAGAGAAGTTCAGCAGCAATGTTGCTCTCTTTGGTGTGTGTGTGAGAGAGAGAGATGGCACAGAGATTCACAGCCCCCTATTGAGTTCTGGCGAGAGTTCTGTAGGAGACCCCAGAATGTCAGCAGAGGAGGGGGGTGTATACGGCGTTTGGATGCTTCAATAGCACAGGGCTCCAGTTCAGTCCCCCAACATCTCCCCCAGGCTCCTGAAATCTTCATTCTCCAGGAACTCCGCTCAGTGGCTAGTAGGAGGAAAATGAGACGATTAATGGAAGCGTTGTGGGCTCTTGTCTTTCAGCTTCATGCATGTGGAGTTTGACAATGAATACTTTTCCTGTTCCCCTCCTCCCCTGAATAAAGCCTCCCGCAATGTCCCCTTTAGTGACCTACCCGGGTCCCGGACAGCGAACTTCCCTTCCACCTCCTCCAGAGCAGCATCGTGCCCTCTCATCCTACCCTCACTGCTAGCATCAGGCTCTTCTCGGAAACCTCAATGTTCACCGTGTACCAGAAGGTCCACCACACCAAGCTCAGCGCGATGACGATCGCTCCCGTGTAGATGAAGAAGTCCCAGTAGGAGAGCGAGCCGAAAATGCCCACCAGCAGCAGAATGACACCCACCACATCGAAGATGACGGCGAGGAGAAAGAGCAGACCGCATCGGCCGATAATCTTAGCAGCTCCGAGCATTGGGGTCTGCGTGAGAGTCTCTCTCTCTCTCTCTCGCTCTGTGTCTACCTGTCTGTGTGAAACTGTGTACCTCTCTGTGTGAGACCGTGTGTGTGTCTCTCTGTGTGAGACTGATACCTGTATCTCTGTGTGGGTGTCTTTACCTCTCTGTGTGAAACTGTCTCTGCCTCTCTGTGTTTCTGTACTTCCTTATGTGTGTGCCTGTACCTTTGTGTAACTGTGTGTGTATGCCTCTATGTGAGACTTTGTTTCTGTACCTCTCTGTGAGTGTCTGTGTGTCTCTGTATCCTTGCTTCTGTGTGTCTGTACCTGTGTGACACTGTCTATGTATTTGCCTCTCGGCTGTGTGTGTGTATGCCTCTGTGTGTGTGTCTGTACCTGAATGTATTTGTGTCTCTGTGCGTGTGTCTGTACCTGAATGTATTTGTGCCGCCCCGTGTAAGGCTCTGAGTGAGTGTGTCTGAAATATGACAATTGTCGGATCAGGGAACCAGGTGACACTGTAAGCAGCTAGATAGGTGAGCGCCTCCTGCCTACACCTGTAAAAGGCGAAAGAGCAAGGGGGCGGGAATATTTCACAGAGCTCCCGCGGAGAGGTGAGAAATTATTTCGAGGTTTCATGTTGTGCAAAGAATGAGGGCGCCCGGGGAATGTCAGTTAATAACTCAGTCCGAACCGCTTCATTCAGGTTTCGGAAGGTGAATAGTCACTTCGCTGAGACCAGCTCCCCTTTACCTACCCATGTCGTACGACGCAAGTGCGACGTATATCCGAGCACTTCTTTAGTGGTGAACAGATACACCTTTAAATGCTCAGAATATCCTCAGCCACCTGCGGCACCTCACTTTCCAAGGCTCACATCCAATGGTGGTCTGGGAGGTGGTAGTGTCCAATTCCCCCCCATCTCTATCACTGCCCCCCCATGAAATACAATCATTGCTCCCTGCTATTTTCGAGAGAATCTGTGTTCATTCACAAACAACACCCTGCCAGATGTCCCATTATTCGGTGATCGTGTGGACCTGCAGAAACTACGGGAATAGGCAAGTGCCATCCAATCCCTTCCGACCCTCGGAAGAGCATCCCTCCCAGGCCCAAACCCTACCCTATCCCTGTAACCTAGCATTTCCCCTGGCCAAGTCACCCAGCCTGCACACTATGGGAAATTTAGCGTGGCCAATTCAGCTAACCTGCATATCTTTGGACTGTGGGAGGAAATGGGAGCACCCTAAGGAAATCCACCCAGACAGGGGGAGAATGTGCAAACTCCATACAGACTGTTGCCCTGTAAGGCAGCAGTGCTAACCATTGAGCCATCGTGCCACCCTACGCTTATATTTCGTATCAATTCTTCAATGTGCCATCCTCCATCCTTTGGGGAGGCAATGACCTAGTGATATTAGTGCTGGGCTGTTAATCCAGAGACCCAGGCAATATTCTGGAGATCTGGGTTCAAATCCCGCCACAGCAGATGGTGGAATTTGAATTCAACAAATATTTTGAATTAAGAGTCTAATGATGATCATGAATCCATTGCCGATTGTCTGTTGGGAAAAAACACCCATCTGGGTTCACTAATGTCCTTTAGGATAGGAAGCGGCTTACATCTGACTCCAGACCCACAGAAGTGTGGTTGACTCATAACTGCCCTCTGGGCAATTATGGATAGGGAATAAATGCCAGCCTAGCCAGTGACACCCTCCTCCCTTAATGAAAAAAAACTCATCTAATGGATCTGTGCATCTGTGATCACTTTCTCTGAGCAGTTCATTGACTCCCTTATTATCCAGACAAATCTACCCTGGCGTACCACAAACCAAGGATCTGCAGATGCTGGAGATCTGAAACAAGAACATAAATTGCTGGAGAAACTCAGCAAGTCTGGCAACATCTGTGGAGAGTAACAGAGCTAATGTTTCGAGTCCAGTAACCCTTCATCAAAACCAATCTACCCTCACTCTAGTTTCTAGTTTCTTGCTTTACACTGTTGGTTCAGTGTCTTCCATCATAGCATTAACATTCCCCCTACTACAGCCTCCAATGTTGCTTTGTCAAGTCTGAGCACTTTGCAAATGTATCTCATGAATGACCATTCAATTTAGTTCAATCATGTCAAACATTATGGTAATTTAGACTGCCAGAAATAACAAATTGGTTCTCCCAAATTCCCTTTTGAAACCTCTTGCCTTTGCATCCACTTGATCTATGAAAAAGAATCCTCAATTGATCATGTTGTTGGTTATTTCACCTTTTGATCACCCACATGCACACTCTCCCACCCATTCAGCGCGCGCGCGCACACACACACACACACGCACATTGTCTTGATGAGAGGTATTGTAGAAAATTAAGTTTTTGTGTTGCCAAAAAATATACCTGGGAAAAGTAAATACTGCTTTAAACAGTTCTTAGCAAAGCCAAGATTAGGCAAACAAAAACAATTTGGAATGGGTGAAGAAAACCAATTATTTCTAACTGCTTCATTTTTCTGCATTTTCTCCTGCACATATATTAGGAACCTATAGAATTCAGAGCTCACTTGCAGCTTATAATCAGTTTTTTTTCAGGGAAATTGGATCTGATCTAAATTCTCTATGAGTGGATGGGTTTGGAATCAGTTAAAATTTTGTTTTTATTTCTAGGCCCATTTTTTTGCTGAACAGTTGCTGACATGTAATAAATAAGAGTAGGGTCAAAATGTGGCCAATAATTTATGGCTATCAATATAGATGCCTTGGTAAATTTTAACGTCAACTTCAGAAAAGTGAACAGCATTCATGACATATGAAAGACACTAACAGGATAGTGAACATTTAGGGCTCACCCTTTCCCAAATACACAGGTTTTTCTGTCGAGTGTAGGTCAGTCATTACTGCTGTACTGTTTTGTTATAATAGTCTAAGTCCATGAGGTGCTGTTTTGTTTATCTGCAATAAATATAATCAGCCTTAATGCATCTATAAACAATGTAAAATACAATACTTATGTAAAAAGTGGACAAAAGAATAGGATTAATCTTGTCTCAGCTGTAGGTAACATTGAAACTAAAACTATTAATCTGTATAAATGTGTGACTTCAAAATTTAAGATTCCCTTGAACTCATGTTCAATTTGTTGCCAGCAGCCACGATTATCCTTGTTATTCATTTCTTAGTCTATTCACACTTGAGAATGTCTTCAAACTGGTTTTTCCAGGTATTCAGCTGTCCTGTCATTTAATGGAGAGCGACAGAGTTTAAAGGAGTGGCCCATTTGGATATTTTGTTCATGTGCATGTATCTTATGAATGGTTTGTTTGAAGAGAACGCAAAAGCTAAAAGATTAAATTTAAAGTGGCTCCCTGGCAACAAAGTGTGCACATGAAATACCAGAATACCTGAATCCAACAATATAAGTCTTCCTGAAATATAGAGAATTGTTGTGGCAACAGTTGAGTTAATGCTTGAATAAATAATAAACTACACTGTTAGTGAGGTACAAAAGCACAAGATGATGGTGAGTTGCTGAAGAGAGATGTGACTGTGCAGACCTCTTGCAAAATTTCACTGCGTTTAGGTTTTAGAATGTTAAGCGAACAGCTACCCTAAAAGACCTTAGACTCCGGTAACTTCTCTTAAAATAGCACATTCAACCTCAAGACTACAATCACAACAGAGAAATGAATTCACAACAAAGTTTATGAATTTCAAACATTCCTCTCTGGTTGGGTAACATCCTTGTGGATTTTTAATGAAAAAGAATTATTATTTGTAGAATTTCATATTATTGTGTTACAGGCTGTTTCATTCTGAAAGATCTCCGGCAAATGACCCAGAATGTCATTGTTAACTGATCTGTACTTCAATTCAGTTTTCCCACCTAAGTGAAAAAATTATATGGAGGCACCTTTAATCCCCTAAACTGCCAGTGAAAGCCGAATCTGAAACTGTGTCTCTTCCAGACTTTGATATCTTCAGTTTCATCCACAAAATCTGTTGAGCTTCCTTTCCAATTGATCTAAAATTCTGCTGCGCGTCATCAATTTCATATTAACTCGAGCTCTTTGTCATTCCTATTGATAGCACAGTTTACTGGTTCCTATAGATCTTATTGTACTGAATTCAAAACCTTTGCCCTCCTTTTGAAATCAGTCTGCAGTTTTATTTATTCATTCACAGCACATGGGTGTTGCTAGTTGGCCAGGATTTATTGTCCATCTCTAGTCGCCCTTGAGAAAGTGGTGTTGAGCTGCTTTCTTGGACCGCTGCAGTCCATGTACATTAGGATAACCCACCAGACCATGAGGGAGGGAATTCCAGGATTTCGACCCCGCCACACTGAAGGAACAGCGATACATTTTCAAGTAAGGATGGTGTGTGGCTTAGAGGGGAACTTGTGTGTGGTGGTGTTCCCATGTATCTGTTGCCCTTATCATTCTAGATGGAAATGGTTGTAGTTTTGGCAGGTGCTATCTAAGAACTTTTGGTGAATTTCTGCAGTGCATCTTGTAGATAATACACTGTTACTACTGAGTGTTGATGGTGGAGGGAGTGAATGTTTGTGGAAGTGGTGCCAATCAAGTGGGCTGCTTTGTCCTAGATGGTGTCAAGCTTGTTCAGAGTTGTTGGAGCTGCACCTATCCAAGCAAGTTGGGTGTATTCCAACCCAACTCCTGACTTGTGCCTTGTAGGTAGTGGACAGGCTATGGGGAGTCAGGAGGTGAGTTACTTGTTGCAGTGTGTCTAGCCTCTGACCTGCTCTTGTAGCCACTGTGTTTATGTAATGAGTCCAGTTGAGTTTCTGGTTAACGGCCTCCTGGATGTTGTTAGTGGGGCGATTCAGTGATGGTAACACTATACAATGTCAAGGGGCGGTGGTGAGATTGTCCCTTATGGGAGGTAGCCATTGCCTGGCATTTGTGTGCCACAAATGTTACTTACCATTTGTCATCCCAAGCCTGGATATTCTCCAGATCTTGATGCCTTTAAACATGGACTGCCTCAGAACTTGAGGAGTTGCGAATGGTGCTGAACGTTGTGCAATCGTTGGTGAACATTTCCACTACTGACCTTATGTTGGAAGGAGGGTCATGGATGATGCAGCTGAAGATGTTTGGGCCTGGGACACTACCCTGAGGAACTCCTGCAGAGATGTCCTGGAGCTGAGATGATTGACCTCCAACAGCCACAACCATCTTCAGATGTGCCAGGTATGACATCAACCAGCGGAGAGTTTGTCCCCAATACCCAGTGACTGCAGTTTTGCTAGGTCTCCTTGACACCACCCTCAGTCGAATGTAGCCTAGATGTCAAAGGCTGTCACTCACATGTCACTGTGGAATTTTTGTCCGTGTTTGAACCAAGGCTGTAATGACACAAATTTCTTCCTGAGTGTTTTTCTGTCATATATGTGTACTATGTGTACTCTCTTCTCTTCTGATTTGGCCTCCTTTCCATATCTTGACTGCCTCCAGCCTTCCTTTGATGACATTCAGTTAGACCTTAAGCACCCAGTGGCAAGAGCAGCATAAAATGGAAGTTTAGTGAATTAGTAGCTAATTTTTCGCCCTTGTGTGCCCAATCTTCTTTCCTCTAATATTCAAAGAATCATAACACAAACTGCTTTTTAGAAACTGTTTCCTACTGTCGCAGTAAAGCTTCTGCATGGTTTGAAATTGAAGATAAAAACTGACACAGTGTCCCCATTCGCTGTGAGCTGATAAACCAATTTCAGCTCCAGAATTAACACTTCTTAAAGCTCTCTGCTTTGCTGTCTCCCTCCTGCAAAATCTCTTACTAACTTCCCTAGTTCTTGTCTGACTGCTAATCATCTGTTTTGCCATAAAAGTGCCTTGCTTGATTTATTAGTTTCAAGACACCACATAAATGCAAGTTGCAGATGACTCTGTGGTATTCTGTGTCACTTATGAGTGGAAAAATAAGCACGAATTGAAACAGTGGCATAAAAATGATTTATCAGCATAGGGTTATTATTTTTATTTGCAGTAATCACAAAGTATTAATTCCTTTCTGTCCTGAGAGTGAGCTCACTTGAATTAAGTTTTTCAGAATTGCTACAATTGGCTTCAACGTCATTGACGGATTGGGGTAAAAACTAAAATAATAGTTTGATTCTGTCCTATTAGAAGGTGTAAAATAATGTTTAAGCCCTGTTAGGCTAAAAAAAAAGTGCACAACATCAGTGATGATTGCTGATAGCCTGACACATTTGGAACCAGGACAGAATTCATGATCTTCCAGGAATGCTGTCATGGTTAATAAAAATTCCTATTCACTGCTCTAAAGACTGACCCATAAATCTATTTCTGCACCACATCAATGCAATCTCACGATAGAATATGCAGACTGCAGTTAAGGATTGGGATCACACAGTTTGTGTTCTAATAGCTTATGAAATGTTTGTTATGTATGGACGCACACAGGTGACTAATATCATAAAGCTGGGCTTACATTTGTAAACCCCACCATGAAGGTTATTGCCTTCACAATACCCAGGATGAAAATTGCAAACAATACAACTTTTAAAGATGCCTATCCTTCATGTGCGGGGAACCATGGCTGATTTTCTTTACCGGATACACCAAACTGAATGAGGTCAGTAGACTTAATGCTGGGACACCTGGCCTTTTAAAGTCTACTGCCAACAGGAATTTGAATTGGATTTGAGGTTTACCGACCATATGACTGTACATGTGAACCAGAGAAGTTGGTGAGAAATGTCACTGAACCAGAATGAAAATTGCTTTGTACTGAAACGAGTAAGTGCAGGAATTTAATTGCTAACATTGTGCAACCTCTTGCCAGTGCTAAAAATATAAAGGAATGCTGATTTTTATTGTCTGGTGTTCCCTCCCATATTTATGATGATCCACATGGATTCCTGGATAACCTACGCAGATGAGAACCTATGCAGATTTTAATTAAAAGAGTCTCTTTTTTGCTGCTGTTTAAGGTAACAATGCTTGTCTTGGGAAGTCACATACAGCCTGTTGCTGGAACACCGCTGCTAATCAGAATGTGATCTTTTTCCAAGTCAAAAATTAAGCATTGGGCACGACAGAGGGTGGAGCACCCCAAGGAGTGGCTTTGAATGTTTTCTTTGCAAACAGAATTCATTAAATATTTTTAAATATTTAACGTAAGCTGAAAGAAGTGACTAATATTTTAAGAACACAAATTTTTGGTGCCAAAATTCCGTTTAAAAATAATTCCAATATTCCCACTATGAAACCATATGGTCCAATCCACAGGCACTCATATACTGCTGAAATGCACTAACAAACAGCAAGACAGAATTTTCCAGAAGTTCACTTGAAAGATCATTGACTTGAAACGTTAACCTTATTCCTCTCTTCGTGGTTGCTGTCAGGCCTGCTGAATATTTTCTTTGTGACGTATTATTCCGTGGGATGTGGGCATCAATGGCAAGGAAAACCTTTATTGCCCATCCCTAGCTGTCCTTGATACTGAATAAACTCCTGAGTCATTTCAGAGTGAAGTGAAGAGTCAATCACATAGCTCTGGGAGTCCATTTAAACCAGACCCAGTAAAGAAAGCAGATTTTCTTCTTTGACAGGGTTTCAGTGAACCAGATGCATTTTCAGATCAATTACTGGTAGTTGTCCCGTTCACCTATCTTTTAATTCCACATTGAAAATATTATTTTCTAACCAGCCTGTACAAGCATGTTATTACACACTGCTGAATCATGTGGGATTTTGAACCCAGGCCTCCTGGCTCAGAGGCAGGGACACTATCACTGCACTATGAGATCCCTTGAGAGTTTAAAAATGCACCAGCTGAGGGCTCGTGCAGTGCAGTAGTAGTGTCCCTATCTCTCAGCCAGAAGACCAGGTTTCAAGTCTCATCTGCTCCAGAGGTGTGTAATAACATCTCTGAACAGGTTGATTAGAAAAATATTAATACCCACCAACTGCTATGGTTGGATTTGAACTCAGGTCTCTCGGAGCATTGGCGTCACAGTGACTCGTTCAGTGACACAAAACTGGATGGGAATTCAAATTATGGTGAGGATGTCAAAAGGTTTCAAAGGTATGTGAAGAGGCTAAGTGAACATGTAAAAACAGAACAGATGGGATAAAATATAAGTAAATGGAAAATAATCTATTTTCGCAGAAAGACAGAGTATTTCTTAAAAGGTGAATGGTTCAGAAGTATTGGTGTCCAAAGGGACTGGGTTGGTTTTGTTACTGAGTCATTAAAGTCATAAAAGCATACAGGTGCAGCAAGCAATTAAGAAGACAAATGGTATCTTGGCCATCATCACAAAGGGATTTGAGAGTAGAGGTAAAAATGTCTTGCTTCAGTTACGTAGAGACTTGGTGAAACCTTACCTGGAGAACTGTGCACAGTTTTGGTTTCCTTATCAATGGAAGGATGTCTTTACAGGGGGAGTGTGTTAGAGGTTCACCAGTTTAATCCCTAGAATGGCAGGGTTGTGAGAGGAGATTGAGGAAACTGGGTCTGTATTCTCTTCACTTTTGAAGACTGAGAGGTGATCTTGTTGAAAATGACAAAACTCTTACAGTCTGTGACAGGTGGATGTTTTCCCTGACTGGTGAATCTACAAACAATGGATGTAATCTCAGGGTAAGGGGTAGGCCTTTTATAAATGAAATTGAGGTGGAATTTTGTTAATCAGGGGCGGTGAATCTTTGGAACTCTTAACCCCGGAGGGCATTGTACTTGTTCAAGTCAAAAATTGATACATTGCTGAATTCTAATGATATCAAATAATATGGGAATAGTACAGGCTTGTGACATTGAAGTACATGATCCATCATGAGACAATGGTGGAGCAGACTTGATGGACTGAATGGCCAATTGCTGCTCCATGTTCCATTATCACTTTGCTGTTGTCTTCTTCTTTCAATGCCAGATTCGCCATCTTTGAGTTTGTCCTGATGAGTGTAATATGAATGGCTTTGGTCATATTAATTTTCTGTTTTACCACTTTGATTTATGTGTTTGTTTTTGTGGTGACACATGGGTATTAAAAAGTTGTGGATGCAAACACCTTTTTGGCATTGTGTTTACCCTTCAGAGCAGTACTGAGGACTTTTTCCACTGTTAGAGGTTCTAGCTTTTAGATTAAGGCCCCAACTGTCTATTCAGGGCATTCTCCTGATCAAATATCATTCCCAGCTACCATTTTCAAACAGTGATTGCCAGTACAGTCATAGCAAGAGATATAAAGTGTGGTCATATTCTTCCTGGTAACACTATCTTATGAGAATGTTCCTTAGCTATCAGCCTTGGCTATGTTGATGATTACTGATTCTGAATCAGAAGCTTGTGAGCTCAAATCCCACTCCAGATCCTTCAGCATAACTCTTTGAATGAGATGCTAAATTGAAGCACCATCTGCTCACGTGTTAGATCTTCATGCAATATTTTGCAGTAGAGCATAGGAGTTCATTGTCCTGCTTATTATTTATCCCTCAAACCCTATCCCATAAAATGGATTGGCTGATCATTATATTGTTGTTTGTGTGACCTGCTGTGCATAACCTGGCTCATATATTTACTCATATAACAGCAACTACACATCAAAACGAATTAATGACGTGTTGTTACAATTATGGTAAAAATGGTCTATTAATATTCAACTGCACTGTTTGTCATACCTGAGACCTTTCATTTTTTAATGGTTTTGAAAAGAACAAATACTGACCTAAAATAGCTGCTGTAAACACCTGACCTCAGATTGAGACAAATCCAGGAAACCCAGATGGAATAAATTAAACCAGCTATATTAAGATTGCCATATTATCTAAAGGCCGAAACCAGCCAGCTAAGTCAGCATCAAGAAAATTCACAATTCTTATTTAAGTCATACTTCCATGATAAATTCACAAATTCAGAAATGAACAGTTACCAATGGAATATTCATTTTGGAAGAACAATTCAGCAGACTGAGGAAGATACAATTGGGCGCATGTCAAAAACTGTTTTACAGCAAAAACAGAGGTAACGAAATATGAACTGGTGACTGCAAGGATGCTGCACACCTCTGTCTCCATCCTATCAGCCTTGAAGTCAGTGCCCAGTGAAAAAGCAACCTGGGACAACAACAGTTGACCGAGAAGTAAAGATCTACAAATTTCATCATTGCTGCAGAATGTGTGCCAACAATTAAATAACGGGCCTCAGATGTTAAATCTGACACCGCTAAAACTCTAAGGACCTTTTAGTTTAAGGTTCTGTAGCTTATTCTTCCTGTTTTTACCAGCCACTTTCTTCTTCAAGTTATTACCTGTGTTTGAGAGTGTGATTGAAGTCGCAATTTTGTTACTTTTCTCAACGTCAGTAAGAATCAAGTTCCTCTTTCTCACACTCGAGAACAATCTTGCATTTTGGTCCTTCATTTGGATGTGGTTACTTATGTTTTAATTGAAGCATGATAGCTACGTGCTAAAAGCAAATAAAAACATTTGTTGTGACCAACTGAGACGAAGTTAAAATGGGAGCCAATTCCCTCTTCTGGTCTTGGTTGTGATGCGAATATATTCAAATTCCCTAAGAACATGATCACTTATTACACAAATACATGTTTTTATTATCCTGCAAGCTTGCCGGTAATTCTTGCCCATTGGTCTATGTCTGGGCTTGGTGTTAGAGCTCCCAGCTTAGTTCTAATGGACATGAGCACGAATTTGATATTACAAGCCAATGCATTCTTACCCCCAATATCATGAAGTTCTGAAATCAGAATCAAAATGATACCATCTCAACTCTCTAATAAGTACTTTAGCAAATTGTGGAGTTTCTTGGTATTTCTAGTATTGTTGAGTTTAACCTGATGGAGGGATTATATTGTGGCTAATAGAACTAGTTGACCAATCTGAACTTTGTGTTCAGGATCATACACCCAGCTCATGGACTGGACCGGACTGTACCTCTGGGCTCTTCCCTTCCTGCCAAAGTGCTCAGATGCTGGATGCTCACAGCATTCCTATCTTTTAAGGTTTTTCCTTGCCTTTTCACACTTCGACCCCTCAGCCAGAGATACAATCCCAGGCTCATATTATTACCTTGCCATGTCTTTTAGCACAGAAATAATGATGTGGAGGTGCTGGTATTGGACTGGTGTGGACAAACTCAAAAGTCACACGATACCAGGTTATAGTCCCAACAGTAAAAACCAAAAGAACTGCAGATGCTGTAAATCAGGAAAAAACAGAGTTAACATTTCGGGTCCGGTGACCCTTCCTCAGAACCGTTCTGAGGAAGGGTCACCAGACCGGAAACGTTAACTCTGTTTTTACCTTCACAGGTGCTGCCAGACCGGCTGAGCTTTTCCACCGGCTTTGTTTTTGTATAGTCCCAACAGGTTTATTTGAAGTCACAAGCTTTTGGAATGTTGCCCCTACATTACAGGAAGTGACTCTTCACCTGATGCAAAGGCAGCCCTCTGAAAGCTTGTGATTTCAAATAAACCTGTTGGACTATAACCTGCAGTACTGTGACTTTTGACCTTGCACGGAAATGAAGCCAGGCAGCTTGTCACCATTGTCAACAGGTCTCAGTCCCTTCAATTAGGATAACCTTCACTGAGTGAAGCCTGGCACAGTAAGTGAAGGGCAGCCTCTGTTACCAGTCTAGGTTCTGCCTGGGGTTATTAGAGTCAGGATCCTCTGCTCACGAAGGGTGATGAGCCAAATGATGCGTAGAACACTTCCTGTATCGACTTTTCCTGCACTTTGTGAGCTGTTTTCCTCCTGGACTGAGAGAGAGGCAGGCATTAGGGAAGATGAAAGTGGCTAGCACAGCTGTTAATTTGCTGTAGGTGGGAAGTGTTCTTAGTGAGTGAGTAGCCCATGCAGAGAGCGTAAGGAGTTGGGGTGGGTTAGGGTGTGTGGGGAAGATGTTGCAGGCAATAGTGCGAATGGTAGGACATGCACCTTGGTGGGAGGAGGATACAGGAGCTGAGAAAGAGTTCTCCGAGAGAATATAGCTGTGCTTAGGCTGGCAGAGTGGGGAAGGATATTGACATTCTTCCTACAGTTCTGGCATTTCTCCAGATGGCTGAGAGTGCTGTAATCTAGGTAACAGTCTTGGATGACTGTGGCTTGCACTACTGATCCTAGAGGAAGAGGAAATCCTGACAGTGTAACACACCATCTAGCAGGAACTCCAGGACCAAGGTGGGCACCGAAGTCCCCCTGTCAGCCGTGTCTTGGGCAACTGTCAGGAACATTGCAGGGCAGCTTCAGACTGGCAGTGCTTGCCCAGGTCTACAATGTCCTTTTAAATATGGTGCTGGCACCAGGGATGCCATTCAATTCTGGGATCATTGACGAGTGGTGAGTTCTCCAGGAATGACACATGGTAAGATGGGTTAGAAATCAGATGCGATGCTTTCCACAAGAGCTGAAACATCAATTAATGCAGCATGTTTGGTAAGATATGGCAAGAAATCTCACTCAGCCTCACAAGGAAAGTCTCAGCCACCTGGAGGAATGCCCAGCACTTTTAAAAGAAGGTCACTTGCACTTAGTCAAAAAACCCAGAAGATTCAGCTGCCTGTTTCTCTCTTTGTGGATGCTGCCTGACCTGCTAAGTATTTTCAGCATTATTTTTGGTTTTACTTCAGATTTGCTTTCTTTATATCAATTAACATTGAGGCACTCTAGCAATCATCCGGCAAGTATACTTTGAAATTTGTGCAATACTCAGAAAAAAACTAATGGACATTAATAAATATCAAAACAACTCTGTTACATTGGAAAATATCTGGAATCTCATTAGCTGGAGTGAAAGAAATGAAAACAATCTTTAAGGAAGAATAGTCAATGGCTTGTTATCAGGCTCAATAAATGAAATGTGAGTCAGCATCTTGTGACAATACTTTACATACATATTTTAAACAGCAATGACATTCAGTATCAATGAAGTGTCAACAGTTATAGTTGGAGATTGGTGGCTGGTTGGAACCAATTGCAGCCATTGTCAAACCCCTTAAGGCCATCTGAACTCTAACGCTCCTACCCACACTCCAGCAATAACAATGCTACTACACCAAACCCTACTTTGAAATACCTTTACGTAAGTAGAGAACAATAAAATAAAATACTTGCGCCTCCAGTTCTAGCTTGAAGAAATGCACAATAGCTTTCTGCAGAGCAGCCAACACCCAGTTTGAAGGGGTGGTGATGATGGAATTGTTGCTTCTGCATATACATCACTTAAATTTTGAAATACATTCCTGTTGCGGATGAGACAATAGCCTGGAATTGGTACATATATACTAGTATTCACAACCATTTCTCTTATGAAACAGACTGCAATGTCATGACGTAAGAGAGGGCAGGTAAACGTGGAAATTTAGCTCGTTATGCCCAGAACTGGTAAAGAACTGGTCAATCCATTAATATGGCGAGAACATAGAGTTCTTGTGGCACGGTGGTAGCGTTCCTATCTCTGCGTCAGAAGGCCAGGTTACTTCACAAGTGTGTAATAACATCTCTGAACAGGTTGGTTTGAATTATCCACAGTGCAGAGGCAATGATTTGAATCAGTAAACTATGTGAATTGGAAGCTCTCATTGCCATTTCTGAACTGTACACCTTGTCCTAACCTTGTCATAGGAGTATTGTGAGAACTTCCCCTATTCTCCTCCTATATCACTGATAAAAAGTCAGGTGTAAATGGGTTTCTACTGACATTCTGAGTGACAACTACAGCAGATTCAATTATGAAAAAATAATTTTATGTTTCTGGTGTGTTAAGGCTACTTATTGGATTTCATAAACTAAAAATTTTATTTAATTACTACTTCAGAATTTTTTTTTGAAAATGATGCTTCATCTTTTATCTTCACACCTTGTATATGCCCAGTCTTTAGTTAATTTATGTACTTTTTCAAAAAAACTTGATTTTCATTTTCTGGTTGGTTGTGTGTGAGAATTCTTTAGTTTGATTAGCAGGTTGGGCATTCTGGTGACCTCACTACAACTCTAAATTTAGAATTCCCATTAAACAAATTTTAAAGAGTGGGAAGTAGAAGTATAGCTGTTGCTGCAAAAACTGCTAGGTTCTGCCAGCAAGGCTTCATTCCAAGTCAGCAGCATTACCATTATCTGTAAAATCTAAGCCAATAGCGTTGGCATCATTGGATGTGAATAATAGCTCTGCTCTTGTATCACAAAATCCCTACGGTGCAGAAGGACATTTGGCCCATCAAGTTTGCACCAACCCTTCATAGACTACCCCACATTTACCATAGCTAATGCACTACAGGGCAATTTAGCATGGTCAATTCACCAAATTTACACACCTGTGGATGGAAATCAGAGAACCCAGTAGGGGACCATGCGGACACAGGGAGAACATGCAAACTCCACACAGACACCCACCCAATGCTGGAATTGAACCCGCTTCCCTGGTGCTGCGAGGCAGCAGTTCTAACCGCAGTGTTACCACACCACTCCATGTTTTGCTTTTGGTTAATTGATGTTATTCTGTACGAACCTATAGTGGAAATAAAGCATCCTTCATGAGATACTGAATTACGCAGAAGTTGCCAGTTCTCGTTGAAGATATGCTTGGTCGTTTCATCACATGACCCTGTGAATCCAAATTCACTCCTACACTGCCTTCATTAGCTGCCCAACACACCCATGCTCAGACTTACACCCCCACTGCACTGTCCCATTATCAATTGGAAAGCAAATGATTCTTCATTAGCCAGTGGTTTGATCAATCAAAGTCATGGAAACAGACTCTTTGGTGCAACTTGTCAATGCTGACCAGGTATCTTAAATTAGACTAGTCCCATTTGCCAGCAATTGGCCCATATCCCTCTAGACCCCTCCTATTCATGTGCTGATCGAGATGCCTTTTAAATGTTGCTATTGTACCAGCCTCCGCCACTTCCTCAGGCAGCTCATTCAATGCATGCACCACCCTTTGTGTGAAAAAGTTGCCCCTTAGATACCTTTTATATCTTTCTCTTCTCACCTTAAACCCATGACCTCTAGTTTTAGATTCCCTTACCTTGGGAAAAACAACTTGGCTAATCACCCTGCCCATGCTCCTCATGATTTTATAAACCTCTATATGTCACCCCTCAGCCTCCGATTCTCCAGGTAAAATAGCCCCAGCTTTATTCAGCCTCTACCTATAACTCAAACCTTCCAACCCTAACAACATCATTGTAAATCTTTTCTGCACCCTTTCAAGGTTCACAACATCCTTCCTATAGCAGGGAGACCAGAATTGAACACAGCATTCCAGAAGTGGCCTAAATCCAATGTCCTGTACAGCTGCCACATGGCCTGCCAACTCCTATATACAATCCAGTGACCAATAAAGACAAGTTTGCCACACACCTTCTTCACCACCCTGTCTACCTGTGACTCCACCCTCAAGGAATTATGAATCTGCACCTCAAGGTGTCTTTCAAAGAGTCTTTTTTTCTATTTTCAATATATTTTAAACAAATAACTTTGAACATTTAAAGAAAATGAAAAAAAAACATTATTTTTATCCCCGGAGATATTGTCAACGAGTTTGGACTCCGGGTCAACCCAGGAAAGGTGGGAACCCTATACACATCCATGGATGTTGCTTTCAATTCCATCACAGAAACTGCCCTCAGCTGACAGGTGTAAGGAAGCATGTATGGAGTTTGGACAGTCTCAATACAGCACTCAAACAGGGAACGCTCTTGGGGCCAAACTTGCATCACTCTGCAGAGAGGCTGCAGGACTATTGATGGTCTTAACAAAGCAGCTATGAGACAACTTGTATGACAAAAGGAAAACTGTTGTCATGTTGCAGTAGGAAATTGAGGTTGGAATTGAGTGAACCACTGCAGCAGAGTACAGAAAGCTTTATATCAAATCATGATTCACCAGATTGGCAGGAATGGAAGTAATTGCTTTTAAGTGCTTAATCCTGCAGCGTTAACGCTCTCTAACTTGAACGTTACAGAAAAGAACATACATAATAGGACCAGGAGGAGACCATAGGTCATCTCTTAACTGATCCTCTGTATATGAGCCGTTCACTGTCTCAACCTCATGTTTCTGCAAAGAATTATGTATCTCATGTTTCTGCCACTGCTATATCATTCGATTCCTGAGAGACCAGGCATCTATCTGGCTCAGATTTATAGATCCTGAACAATGGAATGTCCACAATCTTCTTGAATGAATAATTTTTTAAAGACTGACAGGCTTTTCAGTGAAAAGATTTCTCCTTGTCTTAGTTTTAAATGGGACTTACCTTGAGATTGTGTCCTTGTGTTCTAGATTCTCCAGCCGGGGAAGCAAATTGTATGCTTCAATAAGATTCTGTCTCATTCTTCTAATCTTCTGAGAATATAGGCATAATCTTCTCAGCCCCTTATTATAGGACACCCTCTCAACTCAAGAACCAATCTAGTATGATTACTTAATTAGTTGAATATTGCAGTTCGGTCCAACAAACAAGGGTAGGGCTTAAACAATTAACGGTGGGCCCTTGGGTAGTGTTGTAGAATAGAGGGATCTATGAGTTGAGGTACATAATTCTTTGCAGTTTGCATCACATATAAACAGGGTGGGTAAGAAGGCATTTGGCACACTTGTCTTCATTCCTCAGTCTTTTGAGTATAGGCGTTGGGAAACCATGTTGAGGTTGTACAGGGCATTGGTGAGGCCTCTTATGGAATACTGTGTCTAGTTCTGGTCGCCAAGGTAGAGGAAGGAGATTATTAAACTGGAGAGGATTCTCAAGAGATTTACTAGAATGTTGCTGGGTTTGGAAGTTTTGAGCTATAAAGAAAGGCTGGATAGGTTGGGAATTTTACACTGACCATAGGAGGTTGAGAAGCGACCTTATAGAACTTTATAAAATAATGAGGAGTATAGATAAAATTAATGGTAGTTGTCTTTTCCCTAGGATGGGGGTTTCAAGACTAGGGGGCACATTTGTAAGGAGAGAGGAGAGACATTTAAAAAAGACAAGGGAGCAATTTTTTTTACAGAGTTCGCGTGTGGAATGAACTTCCTGAGGAAGTGGTGAATGTGGGTACAATTATGTTTAAAAGACATTTGGATAAGTAATTAAATAGGAAAGGTTTGGAGGGAAATGGAACAGGAGCAGGCAGGTGGGACTTGTTTAGTTTGTCATTATGTTCAGCATGGACTGGTTGTACTGAAGGGTTTGTTTCTGTGCTGTATGACTCTATGATTCTAAATGATCATCATTTGATTGCTTGAAGGCAATTATTTTATCACTTAGCCTGTAGAGAACACACTCCCTGATAATGTGCAGTGTTGTTTGTATCCCTCCACAAGTGGTGCATGAGGGGTTTGTACTGAGGCTCCAGTAATGGAATTTGGTTGCAGGGGCTCTGGCTTATCCTGAAACTGTTCAGAAGGAATCACTCTTTCCCTGTTAATTCAAAGTCTATCAGTCAAGAGACGGCATAGGCCACGAGGAACTTGTTAGTGACTTGCCATGTTTGCCATTCCTTGATCTATAGGATGTCTGCTGGTGGGTCATGCACAGGAAGATTACTCTAATGGGTCATTGAGATGGAAGGCAGGCAGTAGGATGATTAAACAGGTCATCATGGAGTTGGTAAGTGATGTGCAGCACAATGGTTTCAGCCAGCTTGCAGGTTTCTGTCATTTGGTGGATGTGTGAGGGAGTGATATTTGTGAGGACAGGGAGCCTGGGAGGGCTGTTGAGTGGAAGGTTCCAGTTATGATGGGCATTGTTGAATTCACCTGAGTGTCAGTTATACAATTATACATTATACACGATATGCAATGGTGCTGAGAAGCCAGGATCGAATGGTGGAACAGTCTTGATGGGCCAAATGGCCTGATTATGCTCCAATATCCTTTGGCCTTATGATCATCAGACAAGCTCCCAGTATGCACTTGCCTGTAAAGCAAGGTTCATTTATGATTATACAGTTTCCTGTTCTTCATAGTTAGAAAGAACATATTCACATACCATCCCTGTTTCTATTCAACAAAATAGATGCCAACTATTCACTTACTGATTTTTTTTGGGAAAATGCCTCGACCATTCATAGCTTACCTGCCCGATTTAAAATTTACATAAAGCCTGACAATTAATTGTCAATCGTCATTAATTATGGCATTATCCTTGGCAATGCCTCCAGAAATCAAAGTCCACTTGCCCACAAATCAGCATTCTCTTCCCATGTAGTATGATTCTCCTTAAATTTGTATTCTTGTTAACTGTCCTAATGAGTGTAAGGTGAAAAGCTACATCAAAATATGTCTTTTTACAGCAATAATCAAGTATCAAGAATCAACATTTGGAATACTGTGTACAGTTCTGGTTGCCACATTACCAAAAGGATGTGGATATTTTGGAGAGGGTGCAGAGGAGGTTCACCAGGATGTTGCCTGGTATGGAGGGCGCTGGCTATGAAGAGAGGTTGAGTAGATTAGGGTTATTTACATTAGAAAGACAGAGGTTGAGGGGGGACCTGATTGAGGCCTACAAAATCATGAGAGTCATAGACAGGGTGGATAGCAAGAAGCTTTTTTCCCAGAGTGGGGGACTCAGTTACTAGGGCTCACAATTTCAAGGTGAGAGGGGAAAAGTTTAAGGGAGGTATGCATGGTAAGTTCTTTACGCAGAGGGTGGTGGGTGCCTGGAACGCGTTGCCAGCAGAGGTGGTAGAGGCGGGCACAATAGCATCATTTAAGATGTATCTAGACAGATACATGAATAGGAAGGGAGACGAGGGATACTGATCCTTGGAAAATAGGCAACAGGTTTAGATAGAGGATCTGGATCGGCGCAGGCTTGGGGGGTCGAAGGGCCTGTTCCTGTGCCTTAATTTTCGCTGTTTTTTTGTTCTTTGTTTATTGTATGACCAAATGACTATGTATTGAAATGTTCAAGACAATCAAGGTTTTTCTTTTTACATAATACTTTCTGACACAAGTATAATTTCTTCACAGTGTTTAACCTCCTCCCTTTATTTTTCTTTCCTATAATTTGTTTATTGTCTACAAAGCATATGCCAGTGCAGTAATGCCAAGAAACATAATGCATTGTCACATTCTTCCTACAAACACTAGATAATGGAATATGTCACAGTAATGTCCTTCCAGAAAAAAGATCCAAACACATGTTGCCCCATGCAAAAATTGCACAAAATGCAAATGTGAACGTATTTCATTAAGGACACTGGCAAAAAAAGTGTACATTTCATAAATTCAGAGACCAAGTTTGGAGGAGCTATTGGACACTTAAGCCAATGTGAACAATGCATACTGCTTCAACTAATTTACATTGTTGTGTCCGGGATGATTCATCAAATTTCTTCAATCATCAGATTAAATAGTTCAACTAGAGAAGTGGTGGCTCTGAGATAACCCAGAGGGGGAATATGGGTTCTAATCCCACTGTGGCATTCAGCTGAATTTAAATTCAATGGATTATAAATCTAGACTATAAAGCTAGTTGATAGCAAAATTAAAGTGCCATCAATTATCCTAAAAACCTGTGTCGTTCACTGATGCCCTTTAGAAATTCTGCCATCCTTAGTAATGCCCATGTGTGACTCCAGATCCACAGTAACGAATTATTACTCATCTGAAATGGCCTAGCGAGTCAGTCGGTTCAAAAGCAATATGGATTGGGCAATAAGTGCTGGCCTTGCCAGTAATACTCACATCCAGAAAACAAGCCTCCAATTCAGTGAATGTTGTAATTGCTTACCATGTTGTCATCTTATTTGGCTCATTCTGTTAATGAAATAACTCCATAGAGGCTGGTACCCCTTCACCAAGTCATCCTTTATTTACATGTGGAAAGTCTTTGACACTGATCCAGCTTCTGCAGAGCTGGCTGTCAGAGGGAACAAAACCTCTGATGCTCCTGCTTATATCTGTCAGCCAGGGCTCCAAGATTGGATCAGATTAACATCCCCAATCAGGCAACTCATATTCTACACAACTCCACCTGGCTGACCTTGGTCCAATCACTACAGTTATAATTCTGGGAAGTGTTTTATGATCACCATTGGTTATTCTGATTGAACTCCATCATATCATACATTTTCAATACAAAGGCATTGAAATATTTTCTGGTTAAGAAGACAGCTTAAAGATAAATTACTTTCTGGTCCTGCGCTGTGCTGACTAGGAAGGACCAAAATTTGATTGTGTTGTTATGATCTGGAAAGTGCCACATGAAGTGTGAAAGCAGATTTGATAGTTACTTCCAAAAAGGTATTGAAAATATACCTTGAAAGCGGAACAAAAATCAGGGTAATGGAGCAAGAACAGTGAAGTTGAAAAGATTTGTTCATCTTTCAACAAGCCTGCACAAACACAATGGACTAAATGACATTCTGTGCTGTAGACACACTAAGATCAGCTTGAAAAGATTTTTGATCAAAACTATCTAAAGATGTGCAAGTTATGGACCAGAGATGTGTACATCAGGTGGATTAGCCATGGGAAATGCAGAGACAGCAGAGGTGGGTATGACTGGGTGGAAAGCTTTTTGGAGGGTTGGTGTGGACTCGATGGGCCAGATGGCCTGCTTCCATGCTGTAGGGATTCTATGATTCTATGTTCACCCAAGTTTGTTGGGACACACGTAATAGTGCAGTTAAGGCCACAATCAGACAAGTCATTGTATTGAGTAGTGGAGCAAGTTCGAGGGGTTAAATGATTTATTCCAAGCTAGTCTGGAGCAATGTTTTTAAGGCAATAGGACTGTGCTTTCTTCTGGGTCTGGAAATTGTTAAGGTGCAAAGATGGCCTTTAGTACAGTGATGTGCTCTTTCTGTTGAATGTGGATGTTTAGGGAGAGTTTCCATGTTACAGATGATCACTGCTGCAGTAAGTGAGTTTGGTTGCAAATCCTATCAGATTGCATGGATTGGTTGGAGTTGCAGTTGGAGGCAATGAAGAATTTACAGGAGCTACGGGTTGGGATGGACAGTAGTTACAGGGAGGGGGATAAACTGATGATACAGTCAGGCAGATGGGTGACCTCCAGGAAAGTAGGAGAGGGAGGCAGATAGTACAGGAGTCTTCTGTGGCTATCCCCATCTCAAACAAGTATGCTGTCTTGGAAAATGTAAGGGTGATGGACATTCAGTAGAATGTCGCACTGACAGCCAGGTTTCTGATATCCAGACTGGGTATCAGAGAGACATCAGAATGGTGTACTGCCTCAAAGATATCTCAGAGAGGGTGCAGGATATTCTCAAAGGGGAGTAGGACCAGCAGGAGGTCATTGTACACAGTGGAACCGACAACATAGGAAGAGAAAAGGATGAAATTCTGAGGAGAGAATATAGGAATTTGGATAGGCTTTAAAAAGTAGGTCCTCAAGGGTAGTAATATCTGGATTACTCACAGTGTCATGAGCTAGTGGGAGGAGGAATAGAAGGATAGAGCAGATAAATGTGTGGCTGAGGAACTGGTGCAGGGGAAAAAGATTCACATTTTTGGATCATTGGAATGTCTTCTGGGGTAGACGTGACTTGTATAAGAAGGGGAATTGGAAGGGGACTAATATACTGATGGGGAGATTTGCTAAAGCTGCTCAGGAGGATTTAAACTTGTAAAGCAGGGCTGGGGGGTGTGGGTTGGGACCCAGGGAGATAGTGAGGAAAGATCAGCCTGAGACTGGTACAGTTGGGGAAAGGAATAAGTCAAATAAGGCAGGTAAGAACAAAGTAGAGAATGAGGTGGGATTGATAAATTAAACTGCATTTTATTTCAATGCAAGAAGCCCATCAGGTGAGGCAGATGAACTGAGGGCATGGTTGGGAACATGGGACTGGGATATCATAGCAATTACAGAGATGTGGCTCAGGATGGATAGGACTGGCAGCTTAATGTTCCAGGGTATAGGTGCTATAGGAAGGATCGAAAAGAGGTCAAGAGAGAAGTGGGAGTTGCGTTTTTGAGTAGGGATAACATTACAGCTGTATTTGGGGACGATATTCCTGGGAATAGATCCAGGGAAATTATTTGGGTGGAACTGAGAAATAAGAAAGGGATGATCACCTTATCAGGATTGTACTATAGATGCCCCAATCATCAGTGGCAAATTGAGAAACAAAGTTGTAAGGAGATCTCAGTTATCTGTAAGAATAATAGGATGGTTATGGTCAGGGATTTTAACTTTCCAAACACAGACTGGGACTGTCATAGTGTTAGGGGTTTGGATGGAGGAGGAATTTGTCAAGTGTGTACAAGAAAATTTTCTGATTCCGTATGTGGACATACCTACTAGAGAAGATGCAAAACTTGACCTACTCTTGGGCAATAAGGCAGGGCAAGTGACTGAGATGTCAGTGTGGAAGCACTTTGGGGCCAGTGACCATAATTCAATTAGTTTTAAAATAGCGATGAAAAAGGATAGACCCGATCTAAAAGTTAAAGTTCTAAATTGGAGAAAGGCCAATTTTGATGGTGTTAAACAAGAACTTTCAAAAGTTGACTGGGGACGGAGTATACTTAAGAGGGAAATCAGGAGGGTGAGAAGGGGACATGAGATAGCTTTGGCAAATAGGGTTGAGGAGAATCCAAAGGGATTCTACAAATATATTAAGGACAAAAGGGTAACTAGGGAGAGAATAGGGCCCTTTAAAGATCAGCAAGGCCACCCATGTGTGGAACCACAAGCGATGGGGGAGATATTAAACGAGTATTTTGCATCAGCGTTTACCATGGAGAAGGATATGGAGGATGGAGAACATGGGGAAATAAATAGTGACAATGTCCATATTAAAGAGGACAATGTGCTGGGCATCTTAAAATACAAAGGTGGATAAATCCCTGGGACCTGATGAGGTGTACCCTAGAATTCTCTGGGAAGCTAGGGAAGTGATGGGTCCCTTGCTGAGATATTTGTTTCATCAATAGCCACAGGTGAGGTGCTGGAAAACTGGAGGTTGGCTAACATGGTGCCACTAATTAAGAAAGGTCGTAAGGAAATGCCAGGGAACTATAGACTGGTGAACCTGGGCAAGCTGTCAGAGGGAATCCTGAGGAACAGGATTTACATGTGTTTAGAAAGGCAAGGACTGATTAGGGATTGTCAACGTGGCTTTGTGTTTGGGAAATCGTGCCTCACGAACTTGATTGAGTTTTTTGAAGAAGTAATGAAGAGGATTGATGAAGGCAGAGCGGTGGACATGATCTACATGGACTTCAGTATGACGTTCAACAAGAACAAAAGCAAAGTTGCTGGAAAAGCTCAGCAGGTCTGGCAGCATCTGTGGAGGAGAAAACAGAGTTAACATTTCGGGTCTGGTGACCCTTCCTCAGAACTGATCACCGGACCCGAAACGTTAACTCTGTTTTCTCCTTCACAGATGCTGCCAGACCTGCT
>JAHRHZ010000079.1:85444-139450 GCA_024137785.1 Ginglymostoma cirratum | reverse complement strand
TTTCGGGTCTGGTGACCCTTCCTCAGAACTGATCACCGGACCCGAAACGTTAACTCTGTTTTCTCCTTCACAGATGCTGCCAGACCTGCTGAGCTTTTCCAGCAACTTTATTTTTGTTCCTGAATTACAGCATTCGCAGTTCTTTTGGTTTTTATTTAGACGTTCAACAAGGTTCCTCATGGTAGACTGGTTAGTAAGGTTAGCTCACATGGAATACCGGGAGAACTAGCCATTTGGATGCAGAACTGGCTGGAAGGTAGAAAACAGAGGGTGGTGGTGGAGGGTTTTTTTTCAGACTGGAGGACTGTGACCAGTGGTGTGCCAAAAAAGATTAGTGCTGGGTCCATTGCTTTTTGACACATATATAAATGATTTGGATGTTAATATAGGAGGTGTAGTAAGTATGTTTGCAGACGACACCAAAATTGGAGGTCTAGTGGACAGTGAAGAAGGTTACCTCAGAGGTACAACGGGTTCTTGATCGGATGGGCCAATGCACTGAGGAGAGACAGATGGAGTTTAATTAGATAAAGGCGAGGTGCTGCATTTTGGAAAGGCAAATCAGGGCAGGACTTATACACTTAATGGTGAGGTCTGGGAGGTGTTGCTCGACATAGAGCATTTGGAGTGCAGTTTCAGAGTTCCTTAAAAGTGGAGTTGCAGGTAGATAGGATAGTGATAGGTGCTTGGTACGCTTGCCTTTATTGGTCTGTGCATTGAGTGTAGGATTTGGGAGGTCATGTTATGGCTGTACAAGACAATGGTTAGGCCACTTTTGGAATACTGTGTGCAATTCTGGTCTCCCTGCTATTGGATGGATGTTGTGAAAATTGAATGCGTTTAGAAAAGATTTATAATGATGTTGCCCGGGTTGGAGTGTTCAAGCTATAGGGAGAGGATAAATAGACTAGGACTATTTTCCCGGGAGTATTGGAGGCTGAGTACGGAGCTTATAGAGGTTTATAAAATCAGGAGGGGCATGGATAGGGTAAACAGACAAGGTCTATTCTCTGGGGTGGGGGAGTCCAAAACCAGGGGGCATAGGTTTAAGGTGAGAGGGAAAAGATTTAAAAGGGACCGAAGGGACAACTTTTTAATGCAGGAGTGGTGCATGTATGGAATGAGCTGCCAGAGGAAGTGGTGGAGGCTGGTACAATTACAACAATTTAAAAGGCATCTGGATGGGTCTATGAATAGGAAGGGTTTAGAGGGATATGGGTCAAATACTGGCAAAATGGGAACAGATTTATTTAGAATATCTGGTTGGCATGGACGAGTTGAACCAAAGGGTCTGAATCCATGCTGTACATCTCTATGACTGTTTGCTCCAATTTCTTATGATCTTCTTATTCTTCATACATAACGACTGCTCACTTGAGGTACTGGAGTGCAGCTGACAGATATCAACCTGTTTCAGGAAAAGTGTTGAGGAAAATAATTCATTATGGAAAAATGCCACAACACCAAAATATTACCTGTAATAACTTGAACTGTGTGCAGAATAAATAATTACATCATCCTGTTCAAACTGTCCATTATAATTGTAAACAATTGTAGGTATTTTGAAAGAGAAGTAAAAGGCCAGAAGACGAAGTATATTCCATATTTTTGGTTTTGTTTCTTTACACTCAAAAATTATTGCCATTTTGATGTTTTATCCTCCATTCTTTTTAAATCTACAATTTTTATCTGGATTTTTCAGCTTCATGAATCCTACATTTTCTCTCATGCTTATTTTGAAATAGAAGTTCTTTCTATTTTCTTACATTTCTGATTTAACTGTCACTTCTAGTCCCTCCAGCACACTACAGTATGAGACTGGCTCAGTATCTGACTGAGACCAAAGAGGATCTTTGCTACTTTGTGTTTGGAAGGAGAGGACGAGTTAGCTGCAAATGTTGCTTCTTTTTAGGATAACTGCAGTGCAGACCTAATCAGGTGAGCAGTGAAAACTGTAAGCTAAAACATGGAATAGGTAACACGTTACAGTCGTATTCTTTCAAGTATAGTGAAGACAGACCAAACCGGGTGCTCCAGTTTCCTCCCACAGTCCAAAAGATGCGCAGGCTAGGCGGATTGGCCATGCTAAATTTCCCATAATGTTCAGAGATGTGTAGATTAGGTGGGTTGCAGGAGGATGGGTCTGGGTGGGATGCTCTGAGGTTGGGATGAAGGGCCTGTTTCCACACTGTAGGGATTCTATGATCTACGATCTTCTATGATCTATATTGTGAATTAGTATGTTTGTACAAAGTACTTTGCTGAACAAATCATATTTAGCCATGAAAATCCATTGGGGCTAAGCTTACAGAGTGAGAGGTTTGGCAGCACTAATGGCGTATTTCACACATCCAATGCACTCAGAAGAATTTCTTTGGTTTTCCCCCACAGTCTCATCATTTAGATACAGTTATTGATCTCCCAGCATGATTCTTATGCCATGCACTGGGATAAAAGATTCCTATGCTAGAGCCGAATTGTGCTGGTGCAGTTTCTTGCAGGATCCTTATTGGTGATAAGTTTTCACATCAGATGTCTTCTATACATAACACTGAGATATAGCAGGAGACTACTGATGTCCAGGTGACACTGACATACAAGATAGCCACTGTTAAGTAAATTGGTTAAAAATGGTTGAAAGCAAAGAAATGGGGCAATGAATCTAACAGTGGTGAATTACCAATGAATCCAATTCAGTTTAAAAAAACACTACTGTTATCAAATTGCCAACCGTTACAGTTTTGAAGCAAATTCTGCTTGTGTGCTTGCAGGAATCCAATTTGCTCCAAATACTTACATGTACTGCTTGTTTTGGATCAGTGGGCATCAAGAAATACTGCAATATCTTCTATTTGAATGATGTAATTAGGCTTGTATTATAGGACAACAGAAGCTTCTTGTGCATTAGACCAATCTCATCAGAAAAGTTGCAGAAAACACAAAGCAGACGTATTGACAAAGATGACTGTTCCTTGCCCGAGGTATGCACCTCTCCTACTAAAGTGCAGGAATCATTTTTCAGCCTCTTATTGCATATGTCGTACTCAGCTGTGAAAACCCTTTTTATGTACCTGGATGGAAATACAGGATGGGTGAAACCTATGGGTGAAACCCACTTTTAATCACTATGAATAACTGATCCACTTTTCTATCACCACAACAATTTCCCATTAAGAGCATGGTACAGAATACTGAAGACTGATTCCCCGTCTTATTTTAAACTCAACAATGTGTGCTGGCAAGTGCAAAATTCATGAAACAAACTTGACAGCAGCTGATTCAAATAAAGGGAGGGTTTCCTTTTTTGAGCTGTGAGCTGTGCTATAGACCAGTTTACGTATTGATTTTTGGAGAACTACAGACTAGACAAATGTATAATATATACAATATGCCTTTTAATGTACAGCCCAGTGTACTAGGAAGAACTTGAACGTTTTGTCATGCTTTTACATTGCCATTTTTCCAGCTAAAAATGCTTTGATTAGTGAAAATATTTCACCCTTGCCATCTGTTAACAGCATGCCAGCAAATGGTTGAATTACAATAATTTTGGTTGAATATGGCCTTGTGTTGGGAGCATGTAGCAGGGTGGAGTACAGTTCTGAGCATCAAATCACTGTTTGTGGTGTAGATTACATTGATCTAATACATTGCTTGCAAGTCCAACGGCTAGCAACAACTTTGGGTCCAGCCACCATCAAGTCTCTGACTTTACACGAGAGCATATACTTCACTCAGGTCCCAATGGAAAACATTTGAAGCCATTTTAGAGGCTGAATTTTAAGGTGTGTTTTTACCATCCAACAAATATAATTTTTAAATTTCTTCTCTACACTTGTATTCTTCCACCTGTTGAGTTACACTGGTTAGCAGTATGTACAATATATGTCATTCTGGGCACTGTTTTCTTCTTGACCCCTACCTAAGACTCAGGACCAGTCCAATTCCCATACTCTGAAGCAGGCTAATAACTAACAGTTGAGGAAGAAGGAATCAAGTAAAACATTACTCACAGCTGAGGAGGGACAAGTGGAGGAGGCAGGACACTGCAAGCTTACACCATAATCTTATGGCACAAGGACAGTTCGGCATCATTCTGGGCCTTCCTTTACACCATGAGCTGATGCTTTCACCTGCATTGCCCGATGCTGTCAATGACACTACAGAAGGGTTCAACAAAGTAGTTTGCTCTCAGGATGAACGTGCTGTTGGAAATGAATAGGCTTTCTAATTTACATTAAGAAGAACCACGGAAAAATCAAGGCAAAGTGGTTATATTTACAGATGATGCCAAACTAAGTGCAAAAGTAAAGTTCAACAAAATTACTCAAGGAATTGAAGAAAATAGGTATTCGGGTAGAGTGGCACATGAACTTCAATATGGATAAATAGAAAATGAGAGAAAAATAGGCAAGACAGACACTTTGTGAATAAAGGCAAAATTAATGTTGATGATGGAAGTCTGAAACAAACATAAAGAACACTAGAGGTACTCGCTAGTACTCACTAGTACTCACTAGTACCTCTAGTCTGTTTCTCTCTCCACAGATGCTACCAGACACTGGATGAATGAGACTGTAATAACTAAAGGTGAAGCTGAAAGAGACAAAGGAAGCACACTAAACTTGTCATTAAATATAGCTACACAATGCAGAGCAGCAGTATAGAAAGATGAAAACAATGGAAAGTTGACCCATATAGCCAAAGCACATCTGCCCAAGGAAGTTGTAAAATATGTACCTGTTCTGTTTGTCAAACTGATATCATGGAGCAGCACACAGACGGAATTGGTACTTAATGGTACTAAAGCTTCGGGTTGTGAAGAAAGATTATGAATTTTCAGCTTGCAAAGGAAGCAACTAAGAGATGGTGGTATGAACATTTGCAAATCTCAAGTTCAGAGCAAAAAGAAATTGTCAGTTCACGGTACTTATAAATAAACACTTCTTAAACTTATTGTATCTTGTGGTGCAGGAGACAGATGAAGCACACACATATCTGTTTCTGTAACTTTTTTCCTGGAATAGGTTGCGAGCCTAAAGTCAGAGCCTACAGCTTGGGTTTTCACACTACATTAAGCACGGCTGACCAACAGAGTCCTCTTATCATTAACCATAAGCATTTGGAAAGGATTTGCAGGTTGATATTCATCTTGTTGAGCCACATTGTGACCACATCTGTTTTGACTGATTTTATTGTCATGTGTGCCGAAATACAGTGAAAAGCTTTGTTGATGAGCGGTACAGGCAGATCACAGCAAGCATAGGATGTACAAATCAAAAAGACTTAGAGGGATACAGGTTACATTATTTGAGGCTAGAGTCCATTCAACAGTCTGATAATGGCCTGAAAGAAGCTGTTCCTGAACCTGCTTGTGCGTACATTCAGGCTTCTGTATCTTCTGCCTGATGGAAGAGGTTGTAGGAGATCATTAGCAGGGTACAATGGGTCTTTGATGATGTTGGCTGCCTTTCCTTGGCAGCGAGCCGTGTAAGTAGAGTCAATGGATGGAAGGTTGGCTTCTGTGATGGTCTGGGCTGTGCACACCACCTTCTGTAGTTTCTTATGACCCTGGGCAGAGCAGTTGCCATACCAGGCCATTACGTACCTAGTCAGTTTGCTTTCAATGGTACATCTGTAGAAGTTGGTGAGGGACCTTATGGACACACCAAATTTCCTGAGCCACCTGAGGAAGAGGAGGCATTGTTTTGCCTTCTTGACTGTCCCATTTATGTTGGCCATCAAGTCCCAGAGTAAGATTCAAACCAAGAACATCTGATTTGAGGTGTGGATGCTATTTGCCGTGCCACTGAACTTTTGATCAAGTTTTATTTATTTATTTCATAATTTATTGTCTCATCAAAAGAACTGCACTTACACAGAGATAGAATTGACACTGTGGACTGAATCTCCATCATGGAACCCCTATTGTATGGAAGCAGGCTCTTCAGCCCTTCGAATCCACACCGACCCTTGGAAGAACATTCCACACAGGCCCCCCAACTTATCCCTGTAATCCTGCATTTCTTATGGCTAATCCTCCTAGCCTGCCCAACCCTGAACACCAGGGACAGACACTCACCTGAGGGTGAAATTGCATCCAGATCCCTGGTGCTGTGAGGCAGTAGTGCTAACCACTGGGCCACTGTGCCACTCCAAACCTTGCCACATTTTGGCAAAGTATCAGTTTCGTCAAGTTTCATGATATGTTTCTCTGCAATGCCAAGCAGGTTTTCTTGTGATATCTTACCAACTTGCCTCATAACTACCTATCGTGCGCTAGCGGCACACATCCCATCCAGCATTAGCCCAAACCTACCACTTACTGTAACTGGACAAACTCGCCACGACTCGAATATTCCAGGATCCCTGGTGTCAGCACCACCTTTAAAGGCCATTGCGCATTCAGACAAACACCGTCAGTCTGGAACTGCTCCACACACTTCTTGACATTTGCCCTGGATATAACAGAGAATGGGAAATTGCTATCCTACTTTGTGGGCAGACATCCTGGTGGATGGGGGGGTATATTCTTACCCCCAGGACTGCCAGAGGAGGCCACAACACAACCATGGTATTGTGTTCAGACGTTGCCACCAAGTGGAATGCCCAGCCTCTTAGGTTGAGCAACCTTCTCCATTCTACCTGGGTAAGTTTCACCATCTCCTCTCTGGTACCTCACACATTCTATCTCTGCCATTGTACACATCTCCCATCAAGGCTTATACTCTGTCACTCTCACAATGGCATGTGGTACCTTGTCTCACTCTCACTCTTCCTACCAACCCTACACCACTAATCCTGAGTGTCCTCTGTGCTGTCTATTCACTCCCTTGGAAAACATCACCACCTTTCTCCCCACAGATGCTAGCACTGTACCAGCCACTTTCATGTCCCTTAGTATCTCCCTTTCTCTGATTACAGGATGAAACTGCCCACAATAAAGGCAGAAAGATTAAGATGAGTGATGGGTTACCCAACATGTGGCTTCCACACACCGCTGCCCCCACCCCTATACAGAGAATGGATCTGACTCTGACAGCCCCAAGTGGTTGTGTCCAAGCACGTAGACTGGCTTTGGAGGCTGCCCTTAAGTTACTGTTGCAGGGCTCCATAGCTAAAGGCTGTCTCCTCCAATTTGACTGAGGCCATCAAAAGCTATGACAAGTTTTCTGGCTTCATGTCTGTGCTAAACAACAAGGCAATACAACAGTCCTGGGAGTCTGGTAGTTCTAGAGGCATATCACAAACAAAAAAAAGCAAGGCAAGGAGAGATGCTGTGGGCATCCAAGTAGTCTCACTGTAACTGAATGTTGAGAGAGCAAGCATACAGCCCTAAAGTGCAGCCTAATCCAATCCATGAGCTGGCTGCCTGTCTGTCCCTCTTTGCGATAGCATTGCAATGAGAGATGTTGATGCACCCTGAGCTGCAGGGTTGAAGTGCAGAAACAAAGTATAAATGCATTGGCGATGTGCCACAATGATGTGGAAGACTGGCACATCAGACGCCAGTGTCAATGGACAGGAAATACTTGCTCTCTGTGGAGCGTGCCCTGAGACCTTCGTGCTGGGTGTCCAAGATGGCATTCAGAGAAACAAGCATGAACTGACCAGATAACCCCCTCAGACTTCCATGTTGGAAACTAACAATTTCCAGTGGCCAAGGATGGTAAAATAAGATACTACAGAAAATGAGGCTAACATTGAGCAAAAACCCTATCATAGATTCCCAAGTGAAATCCTGTTTCAACACCTGGAACTCGGTTTGAAAACACAATGAGGTGTTACTGATGTTAAGACAGACCTTGCTGGACCTTCTAACAATTCTCCCAGATTTCTCATCTTAACTCAAGTTGCTAAAGATTTAAAGATTTGCCCTATATTTTTAATAGTTTTTGTATTCTTTGAATAAAAGATCAAAGATAAGGAGACCTCTGCCTTCCTTATGATAATGTATATTTCAATTATTGTGGACGGATGCTGATTATACTTGAAGGAACAGCAATGACAGAAACCTGCCTTTGATTTAACTGTGCTTGCTTTTTTTTTTGATTTTCAAAACAATTTTTCTTCCTTTCTGATACTTATGTATTTAGAAAAGTATCCCATATACAGTTTCTGGGAAATTTCAAGATTAAAATCACATCAGTAAGCATGAAAGAACATTAGCACTTGAATTGAATTCTGATTTTTTTTATGTTTGAAGAGGAGGCTCTAATGCATGACAAAAGCCTGGTCTTAAGAACAGAATTCAATTATCAAACGCAAGTGAGTTTGCAGGAGGGAATATGTCCCTCATCTTTGACACCATATTTGAAGTTTAAAACAGACAGTTAGGGGCTTCACATTAAAGCCCATGTTCATTTGTTCTGCACTCTTCTCCATTATTCAATTAATTTGCATTCTAATTCAAACCCAAACCCCTTTTAACTAATGTTTTAAATAGTAGCTTCTTTCATCAGGGAGGGATTCAACAACCTCTCTTTAACATGGCACTTCAGGGAGTTTCATCAAAACATGACAGAACTATGATGACGAGATAGGACAGGTGAGCAAAAACCTGCTCAAAGAAATAAATTTGGAGAAGCATCTTAAAAGATGGTAAGGGGAGAGGCAGAGAGATTTTGGGAAGCAACACTAGATTGGAGGGTTTAGGTAGCTGAAGGATGGTCATTGAGCTGGGTGATTTAAACAGGATCCACAAGAGACCATTGTCAGAAGAATACAGTTACACCATTCCAGAAAGAATAGGTAAATGTACATTAGCCCAACATAAAAATACCTCAGGAACTCCCATTCTTACCAGACTGGCAATAATTCACAGCATGACATTTTGCACTAAACAAATTTGATCAGAAGCCACAAAGTTGCTTAATGTAGGCAGATGAAATATTTCATAGTTGGGGCAAGAAAACAGGGCATTTTGAGGATTTGGTTGAGGCAGATTCCCATGCAACAGCAAGAACCATTCTGACTGGTTGTACCGACTGTGCCTGCTACCGACACAACAATAAAATATGGAAAATATTTCATTCCCTTTCACAATCAGAACAAAACGTAAAGCAAAGTACTGTGGACTCTAGAACCATGACGTTTATCTTCCAAAATTACATCAAGGTGTGTTGTAGCAATAAATATTTCCTTAAAGTGTCATACATTGAAAGTAAACAGTAGTCGCTTGACAAGGGAAAATAGAAATGATGGTGTGTTTGTTGTTTAATCAGACGTTAAACCCAAAGCTTTGACTTTGGGACACTTTATAAAACCCCAGAAGCTCTCCTATTCTCCTGGCCACTATTACTTCCTCAACAAAAGCACTAAGGGTAGTATAAAGACAAAAAGAAACTGCAGTTGCTGGAATCTAAGGTAGACAAACTGGAGGCTGGGAAAACTCAGCAAGCCAAGCAGCATCTACAGGAGGAGAAGTCAATCTTTAAGGGTGGATGTTGGGGTAGGGGGAGCTGCAGATAAGGGGGTGTTGGAGAAGGGGGAGGTTTGCAGGGTAGCGGAATGGTGGTGATAGGTGGACACAGGTAGTAAGTACGACCTGGCTGTTTGATGAGAGGGATGAATCTGGTTGGTAGCTGGAATGGAAGGGAGGCGGTGCTAAGAGTAGTATAGTCAGCCAGCCATTCATCTCATTACTATTTCTGGGACGTTGCTAAGGCCCAAGCGATTTTACAACAGTTGAGACTTTTCATAGTAATTTATCATTTGAAAAACCCTGAAACATTTCAGAGGAACATAATGAATTGTATAAATATTTCTTATATATGAAAATAAACATAAACTTTTAACTTGTCCAAGTTCTGCATAGAAATGAGATTTAAATATAGAACTTGCAGGAACATATTTCCTTCCCAGTACAGCCTAACAACAGAGATAACAAGGTGTAGAGCTGGATGAACACAACAGGCCAAGCAGCATCAGAGGAGCAGGAAAGCTGACGTTTCGGGCTGAGGCCCTTCTTCAGAAAAACACAGCGTAACAACATCCCAATTGCCACACCTAGTGTTGAGTAACTGAAGTGTTTGCAGAACAAAGATTTTTGTATATTCTTAAGTCAAACAATACTAGAATAAAGTTGCCTCTTCAGAAATCAGATTGAACTGAAGTCATTGAAAATGAAAGGTCTGACATGCTGAGCTCCTTCTCCTAAGTGCATCCTCTCACTATTGGGAGGAAATAATTGATTCAACAAATTAATTTTTTTTGTCATTTTTATTATACACCTCAACATAATCTTAGGGCCTTTGTAACTCAAATCAATGGTAAATTCACAGAAAACTATGGTGCTATCCAAAAGTGTAATGGTCAAAAGACCAGGAAAAGTCCCAAGTCTATAACAACAAAATGTGACTTTTCAGACATTATGAACTGCCGATCCTAATCATAAATGGACAGTTTTTTTTTCTCTATTCATTTTGTGGGAAGTGGGCGTCGCTGGCTGGCCAGCATTTCTTGCCCATCCCTAGTTGCCCTTGAGAAGGTGGTGGTGAGCTCCCTTCTTGAATTGCTGCATTCCTCCTGCAGTGGGTTGACCCACAATGCCATTAGGGAGGGAATTCCAGGATTGTGACCCAGCGACCGTGAAGGAACTGCGATATATTTCCAAGTCAGGATGGTGAGTGACTTGGAGGGTAACTTGGAGGTGGTGGTGTTCCCATATATTTGCTGCCCTTGTCCTTCTAATGGAAGTGGTCGTGGGTTTGGAAGGTGCTGTCTGAGGATCTTTGGTGAATTTCTGCAGTGCATCTTGTAGATAGTACACACTGCTGCTACTGAGCGTCGGTGGTGTTGGGAGTGAATGTTTGTTGATGTAGTGCTAATAAAGCCGGCTGCTTTGTCCTAGACGGTGTCAAGTTTCTTGAGTGTTGTTGGGGCTGCACTCATCCAGGCAAGTAGGGAGTATTCCATCACACTCCTGACTTGTGCCTTGTAGATGATGGACAGGATTTAAGGAGTCAGGAGATGAGTTACTCGCTGCAGTATTCCCAGCTTCTGGCCTGCTCTTGTAGCCAGTGTTAATGTGGTGAGTCCAGTTGAGTTTCTGGTCAATGGTAACCCCCAGGATGTTGATAGTAAGGGATTCAGTAATGGTAACACCATTGAATATCAAGGTGGTTAAATTGTCTTTTATTGGTGATGGTCATAGCCTGGCATTTGTGTGGTGCGAATGTCAGTTGCCACTTATCAGCACAAGCCTGGATATTACCCAGATCTTGTTGCATGTGAACATGGACTGCTTAAGTGTCTGAGGAGTCACGCACGGTGCTGAACATTGTGCAATCATCTGCAAACATCCCCACCTCTGACCTTATGATGGAGGGAAGGTCATTGATGAAGCAGCTGAAGATGGTTGGGCCCAGGACACTACCCTCAGGAACTCCTGCAGAGATGTCTTGGAGATGGACTGATTGACCTCCAACAACCACGACCATCTTCCTACACATCAGGTATGACTCCAACCACTGGAGCATTTGCCCCCTGATACCCACTGATTCCAGTTTTGCTAGGGCTCCTTGATACCACACTTGGTCAAATGCAGCCTTGATATCAAGGACTGTCACTCTTGCCTCACCTCTGGAATTCTGCTCTTTTGTCCATGTTTGAACCAAGGCTGTAATGAGTTCAGGAGCTGAGTGGCCCTGGCGGAAACCAAACTGGGCGTCACGAGCAGGTTATTGCTGAGTAGGTGCTGCTTGATAGCACTGTTGATGGCACCTTCCATCACTTTACTGATGACCGAGAGGAGACTGATGGGACGGTAATTGGCCGGGTTGGATTTGTCCTGTTTTTTGTGACACACTTGGGCAATTTTCCACATTGTTGGGTAGATACCAGTGTTGTAACAGGACTGGAACAGCTTGGCTAGGGGAGTGGCACGTTCTGGAGGACAAGTCTTCAGTACTATTGCTGGAATGTTGTCAGGGCCGGTAGCCTTTGCAGTATCCAGTGTGTCTGGCTGTTTCTTGATATCATGTGGAGTGAATAAAATTGGCTGAAGACCGGTATCTGTGATGCTGGGGACCACTGGACGAGGCCAAGATGGATCATCCACTGGGCACTTCTGGCTGAAGATTGCTGCGAATGCTTCAACCTTATTTTTTGCACTGATGTGCTGGTCTCTTCCATCATTGAGGAAGGGGATATTTGTGGAGTCTCCGCCTCCAGTGAGTTGTTTAATTGTCCACCACCATTCACGACTGGATGTGGCAGGGCTGCAGAGCTTAGATCTGATCGGTTGGCTGTGGGATCACTTAGCTCTGTCTATCACTTGCTGTTTATGGTTGGCATGCAAGCGTTCCTGTTTTGTGGCTTCACCAGGTTGTTACCTCATCTTCAGGTGTGCCTGGTGCTGCTCCTGGCATGCCCTCCTGCACTCTTCATTGAACCAGGGTTGATCCCCTGGCTTGATGGTAATGGTTGAGTGGGGGATATGCCAGGCCATGAGGTTACAGATTGTGCTGGAGTACAATTCTGCTGCTGTTGATGGCCCGCAGTACCCCATGGATGCCCAGTCTTGAGTTGCTAGATCTGTGCGAAGTCTGTCCCATTTAGTACAGTGATAGTGCCACACAACATGATGGAGGTTGTTCTCAATGTGAAGGCAGGACTTTGTCTCCATAAGGGCTGTGTGATAGTCCTCTCACCAATACTGTCATTGACAGATGCAACTGCAGCTGGCAGATTAGTAAGGAGGAGGTCAAATATGTTTTTCCCCTCTAGTTGGTTCCCTCACCACCTGCTGCAGACCCTGTCTAGCAGCTATGTCCTGTAGGACCCGACCAGCTCGATCCTTAGTATTGCTGCCAAGCCTCTCTTGGTGGTGGACATTGAAATCCCCCACCCAGAGTACATTTTGTGCCCGTGCCATCCTCAGTGCTTCCTCTAAGTGTTGTTCAACACGGAGGAGTACAGATTCATCAGCTGATGGAGGATGGTATGTTGTAATCAGCAGGAGGTTTCCTTGCCCATGTTTAACTTGAAGCCATAAGACTTCATGGGGTCTGGAGTCAATGTTGAGGACTCCTAGAGCAACACCGTCCCGACTGTATAGCAGTGTGCCCCCCCCAACCCCGCTGGGTCTGTCCTGCCACTGAGACAGGACACATCCAGGGACAGTGATGGTGGTGTCTAGGACATTGTTTGTAAGGTATGTAAGGCTGTTGCTCGACTAGTCTGTGAGACAGCTCTCCCAATTTTGGCATTAACCGCCAGCCGTTAGTGAGGAGGACTTTACAAGGTCGACAGGGCTGTTTCTGCTGTTGTTTTTTTCGGTGCGTAGGTCGATGCCAAGTGATCTGTCCAGTTTCATTTCCTTGAGTCTTTGTAGCGATTGGTACAACAGAGTGCCTTGCTAGGCCATTTCACAGGGCAGTTGGGAATCAACCACTTTGCTGTGGGTCTGGGGTCACATGTAGGCCGGACCAGGTGAAGGTGGCAGATTTCCTCCCCTGAAGGACATTAGTGGTGTAGTTATAATGTCACTGGCTTAGTAGTGTTCTGGAAATGCAGGGTCAATTCCCAACGCTGCAGCTGGTAGAATTTAAATTCCATTAAAAATAAATCTGGAACTGAAAGCTAGTCTCAGTAATGATGGCTCTGAAATTATTATCTATTGTCATTAAAAATTAAACACCAGTTCACTAGTGTTGTTTAGGGGAGGAATTCTGCCAACCTTACTTTGTCTGGCTCATATGACTCCAGCTCCACACATATAGTTTAAAAACATTTTAACAACAACATGACACTTTAATTGTTCCCAAAGGCAGAATGCGGGCTTTGCCAGTAATAGCCTCTGTAACATGACCAAGTGAAAAAAATTGCAGAACAGGATTGCTCAACTTTCTAGTATCCCACTGCGAACAAATTGATTTTAACTTTGTTGCAAACTGCCATATCTACAGAATTTTGGAGAATTGACATAAGGCTTTATAATCATCAGTTCCAAGTAAAAATAATTGTAACCTTCTGTTGTCCATCTTTTAAAATTTGTGCAATAGCTAACTTCTTCCCCTTGTTTTATAATTGTAACAAAACACTTTCTCAAAAAAATGTTAGCACACAAAAGGGGCTCAACAAACACATTTGATTCCTGTGATTTAATTTCGGTTGACATGTGGTACCATATATGCTGCAGCCAATGTCTCTTTTACGATCTTCACTTGAGAGCACGGCAATGTTCCATTAAATCAGACCTGTAGGGAGAGTTGTCCTGATTTCAATAGGTAGATGACACCAATTCATAAACAAGGCAATGGCTTTAATTGTTCTTCTAGAAAGCACAAAGGTGTGCATTCCTGAGTCCCTTGTGAAAGTAGCTTACAAACATTTAAAACGTTGATTTAATATACTGAATCCCAATCTTGGGATCAAAAAGACATTAGTGCAGAAGAGACTCAGACTCAGCCTTCACGATTGAAAAGATGAAAAAACTATCGTTCCATCACCCTGCAGCATCACTTGCTTCATTTAGCCAAACCTTCCCTTAAAAGAAACAACGGTATGTATCTCAACAGTGGCATAAGAATCCACCTCCTATAGACCTTATACAAAAATGGGTAAAAGAACTGAATTCATCAGTGGAGATGAAAATGACAGTCCAAAACATCAAGACAGCATTTGACCAAGGGTCACATTGAAACCAATGGGAATTGGGAGAAAAACATCACTGGCTGGACATGGATCAAACATAAAAGTTGATGGCTGTAGTTAATTTGTGCCAATTATCTGAGCCCCAGGATATCACTAGAAGAGGTTAGTGTCCTAGACCAAAACATCTCCAGCCATTTCATCAAGAGGTGAACAAGGATCCTTCTTTCACTTCCTCTCCTCACCCTGACCCCATTTTAAATTAATGGCCTCTTGTTCCCCAAGTCCTCAAAACAGAATAAACCATTTATAAAACAACAATTTGCAATTACAAAGTACATTCAAGACAGTAAAATGCCCCATTTTAAAACTCTCAAAGCCCTCCATAATTACAACAAAAATATATTAAATTATCTTAGGAGCAAATTACAGATGCTTGAATCTGTACTGAAAACAACAAATGCTGGAGATCACAGCCAGTCATATAGCATCCAAGGAGAGACAGCAAGCTAGAGCAGTTTAGACTCAAAATGTTGGCTTGCTGTCTCTCCATGGATGCTGTCTGACCCACTTTGATCTCCAGCATTTCTTGTTTTAAGTATCAAATTATCTTCTTTGTCTTCTCTGCACTGCTGGATAAAAGTCATTCCATTACATCCTCATAATTATAGTCTGCCCGTGCTTGGCATCATCCTGTTGAGTTAATGATGAACTGAAAACAGGTAGTAACAGGAATTCAGTGTTGATTTTCTTCCAACCTTGCCACACCAAGTCGCAGAAACAACGTAATCAATTCTGCTCAAAAGTAATATCATGGTGAGTTTGAAAAAAAATCATGTTGTGCAATACTTCAGCTAATAATTATAGGGAGTTAACTGAAACAAACAATATTCAAATGTGAGTGTCATGGCAGAGACAGCAGTTACAAAAGACTTCATAAATGTATTTATTATACTGATGTATTATGCTCACCCAATCAACATTAAGATTTCAAGTAGGGAGTTTAGTTCCATTTTGTTACAACATATTTGGAGAAGACATATTTCATATTTGTCAAGGAGAAAACATTAGCCACCATGTATAAGTTGTTGAATTTTCACACCCTCAGACGACAAAAGAAATGCCTTTGGTGATATCTGAAACATCGTAAGAGAAACACTTCACTTTGAAAAGAACACAGCTGTCTTCCTTGCATTTTTAAAAAAATCTTTCCTGCACGTGTAACATATCTGCGTTATGAGAACTACAGTTTTCATGAAGAAAGAAGAGCTTTAAACATAATGCTGTTATTTAATAGTTGTTAAATCCCTTATCCTAGCCTTGGAAAAATTACATCAACCTATTGTGGATTTAGGCTCTGCTACAAATAACAGCACCAATGATCTCCACAGACTCTGCTTGTAATTGATCTGTGGTTTAGTTTGTCCCACACTCTTGTACAGCATGAAGTAGTAACTAACCCAGTCTAGAAAGGATCTTCTATGAAACAGAGTGTTTGTTTTTTTGCCAAGAACTTATCCCTTTTGAAACTATATACCTTTGTCACAACAGTGCAAACTCATTTTCCCAGCAGCAACTTCCTGGTGTGGCTGTTAAATATTCCACATGACAACAACTGTGTAAACAGATCAAACAATTTAATACTCGACCTTCCCCTACCCAGTTATGGATGAAGTGGCTTCATTGTGTGCACTAAATACCTTGGAAAATGCAAAAATCCATAAAAGACCAAAACTTTACATGTCACAATTTAATAACATCTACAATTACTTATGAGTGTGTGGGAAAAAAAAAATGATGGAATGATAGGAGCAAGATGCCAAAATACACTGACACACATATTATACGCAATACAATATTGAATTTAATAGATTACACATTGGTACAAAAGTAAACAAACCCTCTCAAGCATGATCATGAGTGCTGATTATGTCTTCTTGCATTATGACTTGAGAGAAAATATTCAGTGCTCAACACTGGCTGTAGTTGCAATATTGTCCTTCTGCAAGAAGTGAAAGCACCTCAGTTGAGGATGAAATGCGTCCAGAAACTTCTGAGGTATAAAGACTTTCATTGTTTGAAGGCAGCAAATTGCATGTAAAATTTACTCAGCAAACAAACCACTTTCATTCTTTAGGGTCACAGATTCTCCCTCAGATTTCACATACTGTACACCAAGTGCCACGTGACCACCTGCATTCAAAAGGAGATAACATTGTCAATTAGTAACTCAACAATGAGCATTTTTAAAGTGAGAGACAAGACCATCAGGAAATTGAACAGTTTCACTTTTGTAAAACGTAAGTTACGTTGCCAAACAATTGTACCATTTCATGAACGGTACACTCAAAAACCCTTCTTTAAGTCCTAAAAAACTCAATTGTGAGATTTTCCACCTATGTCCAATCCTTTTTTCTCTCTGTGACACATGGAAAAACAAGGTTCAGTTTTGCCACCACCCTGGGCAGGTTTGAGGCAGAGGCATATTGTGAAGCCTATGGTGAAACCATAAACTTAAACCAATTTATTAAACAACACTTGTGAAGAAATTATCAACACGATTTCACTTTCTAACCTTTAAGATGAACCAACACAAATTAAATATGAATCAACAAGTAAATGATACCTCAAATAAAAAAGGTTAATTTCATTTTAAATATTTCATACAAAGATATGTCATACATAACCACCAGTATTCCCCTTCAATAGTTCTGAGGAAGGGTCCCTCAACCTGAAATGTTAACTCCGATTTCTCTCCACAGATGTTGCCAGGCCTGCTGAGCTTTTCCAGCAAATTCTGTTTTTGTTCCCCTTCAGCACGTATGACAGTATTTAAATACACTGTTCCAGAATATGATGTTTTAAATCATGCAAAGTAGGTTGGGTGTCTTATCCAAATAGGATTCTCACCTCAGAATTTCATGGGTGTGATGATCATCAGCAAGAGACACATCTGTGAAATCCATTTTCCCCAAATCATAACAGTCCTGATAATTTCCAGTAAAACCTTCCAGACATTGTGTCACCCTTTCTGCCTGAGCAAAATTTGCTTCTACCTCAAAAAGTTGGTGTGTTCCTCTTTTTCAATTGTGTCTGCTAGTGTGCATGGATCTCAATTTTCATTTTACTGGTATTGCATCCAGGTCAGGGATTGACAAGTTACATGGCTCAGTATTTCTACTTCACAGAGTCACAGAAGTCTTATGGTGCAGAAGGAAACTTAGCCTGTCTGCACCAACTCTCCAAAATGAACTTTTATGACTTAATACCATTCTCCTACCTTTCTCCCATACCCTTGCATATTGTTTCTGTTCACATAAATATCTAGTGGCATCCTGAATGCCTCAATTGAACCTACTTTCACCTCACTTCCTGGCAGTGTATGCCAGAATCAAACCACTCACTGAGAAAAAAAAAAACTTTTTCCACCCATCACATTTGCTACTTTTGGAATTCACTTTAAGTCTGTGCCCTCTTGTTTCTGACCCTTTTACGCGCAGGAACATTTTCTCCCTATCTGTCCTGTTCAGAACGCTCATGATTTTGAAAATTTCTATTAGCCTTCTTCTCTTTGAAAAGAACAGTCCCAACCTCCCAAATCCATCCTCATAACTTAAACTTCCCACCCCTGTAACTGTTGTAAACCTTTTCTGCAGTCTCCCCCAGTGCATTCACATCCTTCCCATAGTGTGGTGCCCAGAACTACACATAATACTCCAGCTCGTGTTTAGCAAGTGTCTTGTATAGCATAACCTCCATGTACCCTATACCCAATTATCTATGATAATTACTTAATCCACTTACAATTACACAAACTCTTAAAAGTTGTCCCAAATATTCTTAACACACAGTTACAAATTTCACAGATATTTTAAGGAAATTACAAGCTCTCCTTTCTGTACATCTACCGGGTCAAAGACATCACAGCCTTATTTTAATATTTATCAGAGTGTAAAGAATGGTCACTGGACTAATCTCAGTAGGGGGTCTGTCTACACAGCTTGACTAGGGGTACTAGCTGTGTTTGATTGGTATCTATTACAGGACATTTTTTCTTTAATGTTTATTTATTTGTGCAAAATTAATAGATATGAAGTTGATCATAGCTTTTGTCAGTAATACTACGACTGAGTGCTGTTGATTGATACTTTTGAGGTTATGAATAGTATTTTTCAAAAGAGGCTTTCAAAGCTCTTTGCTTATTTTGTCAGTTTCAGGAGTATTTCAAAGGCTTTCCAGTGGCTCTATAATTCAATACATTGTGGATACCTGGAAAGTGCATATACAGGAGGAGGAGGACACTTTGCCAAAAGCTTACAGAAATATTGATCAAAAGCTTCAAACTCCTTGGCAGGCTACCTCCAAGGTTCACATATGGACTAATCTGATGCGGTCCCACAGGCTTCAAGAGCCAACCTCCTTACACAAAAATAGCAACTGAAAGGAGCTCAGCAGGGATTTAAAGTGATATCAGGTTTGCAGTTCAAAAAAAGCACTGGGTCATGACTCATCATGAGTTCTGATTGTTGAAATAACAGGCAAGGGAACAGACAGGAAAATTCAGCGTATTAAATCAGATGACTGAGAGCTTAGTTAATAATGCAAGTTTTGCAGGTTCCTTAAAGTTGGAAGCAAGGTACAGAGGTGGAGGTCTATATGGTGATTGGGGACTGGGCCAATGAAAGCATAGCCACCGATGATGGGTGCAATTATGAAATGGAGTTGTACAATTTGAGCAGCACAGACACCCTGGAAGATTGTGCAAAGATTACAGAGATAAGTGGAGTGAGGACATGGGTTGAATTCGAAAGCAAAGGTAAGAATTTAAAATCAAGAAGTTGCTTGACTGGGAGCCAAAGTAGATCAGTGAGAAACGTCACTTCGAGATAGTAAGAATTGCCAATGCTGGAGTCAGAGATAACACAGTGTGGAGCTGGAGGAACACAGCAGACCAGGCTGCATCAGAGGAGAAAGAAGGTTGATGTTTCAGGTTGGGACCCTTCTTCAGAAATGGGGTTGGGGGAGTGAGGGCGCATGGGAGCTCATACTGACAAACGGAATAGTCATTCTGCTGATTTCATGAATTTCTGAAGATGGGTCCTGATCGGAAACGTCAACTTTCCTGCTTCTCTGATGCTGCCTGACCTGCTGTGTTCCTCCAGCTCCACAGTGTTATCCCAATGAGAACCATGGTCTTAGAGGAATGGGTTTTCCTGAGAGTTAAAATGTGGGCAAAACTTTGGATGACCTCAAGCTGTTGGAAGATAGAATGAAATGATTTCCCACACTCTAAGGAAGAGTTAAGTCTGGTTCATGCATGAATGACAAATGAAGAGGGAACTCAGTAAAGTGCATACCTCTGTCATGCTGTATTAACTCAACATCACCACAATTATGCAAGTCTTCCCGTTTCCTACATGTTGCTGTTCTTTTTTCTTTAAATTAAGAGCTTTCATTCTCACTGGCACAGCTTCAGGCCTACCCACATCCAAACCGCTCTAAAAATGCTGCTCACATTTTGACGGCTCTTAGAATCATGGAATCCTGACAGTGCAGAGAGGACATTCAGCCCATTGCACAGTGACAAATTTTACCATCACAGTTTAGAAAACCCACACTATTCTAAAACAAACAAAAGAGGTGGCTTACCCCATTTTCCAGTGTTAATGGATCCTTTAAAACATTTCACAATCCAGATCCAGATCCATATCATCAACAGAAATTCATCAGTTCTTCCTGAGGCCTAACCCAATTTGTCCACCAAGCTTTGCTAAGTTAGTTTTTGAGATTTGGTCAAACAGACTAACAGGGGTGTAAACATTTGCTCGAGCAACCCTCAACCACGAAGGTAAAAGTTACGGTAGTTTCAACTAAACACATCAAAGCCATTATATTCCCCCAAAAAGTTTCAATAATGCTACACCTTTCTGTTAAGTTAATTACTTTGCAAAATAAATAAATATTTATTTTCAGCTTTTACTAGGCTAATATTTTAGAAATTAGCCTCAAACAAATAGGTTGTTGGGGCCACAAATTCAGCTTCAAAAATGCAAGATATTATTCACTATCTTTCTACCCTTAATCCTCATTGCTTAATGCACTTTGAAGCAGATCACTTGGATTTGCAGAACTAGTTCAGCCGTTTGTTTCATTTTTTTTTTTGCAAATATAATTCTGCTACAAATTAACAAGGAAAATTTATTCAGTATCATTAATCGAATACAACAAACCTCCATTACTGCAGGAAAACTTCCCAAGGTACAACCCAAAAGAAGACAGCAATTAATGTAGTGACGTTTTTTGGGAATTGGAAAAGGGGGTTAATGGTTTTGTTAAAGCAATTGACTGTCAGATGGTAGACCAAATGATACATCGAAGAATCTGAATGAAGAGGCCAGACACTTGAATGCTCTGTCACCAAGAATAGAGTGGAAGGAGCTGGAGGGACAAACAGAGCAGAGAGAAAAATGGATAACAGCAAGGAACATATGGCTACAGGAGGTCAGAAGCAGAATGAGTGGAAACACTGTATGTGAGAATGAGCATTTAAGTCAAATTTTGTTGGCAGGGGGGATGGTGGAGAAAATGTTCTGGTTTGAAAGATGGATGTGGGGCTAGATCAACTTAGGATGAGTTGGATTGAAGGGTCTGTTTCTGTGCTGTACATCTCTAAGACTCTACAGGTGGTAGGTATCTTGGAAACTCAGCAGCAGCAGTGCAGCATGATTTAACATCCTCCTGTAGTGCCAGAAATGGAGAGACTTGATGCAAATCCATCCAGGGATGCCCAGAAAGGTCCAAAGGCATAAAGGTAATTCCCGCTAACAAGGTGTGGAGCTGGATGAACACAGCAGGCCAAGCAGCATCATAGGAGCAGGAAAGGTTGACGTTTCGGGCCTAGACCCTTCATCCCATTTCTGATGAAGGATCTAGGCCCGAAACGTCAAGCTTTCCTGCTCCTATGATACTGCTTGGCCTGCTGTGATCATCCAGCTCCACACCTTGTTATCTCGGATTCTCCAGCAGCTGCAGTACCAATTATCTCTGAAGGTAATTCCTGCGACCTTTGCTGTCACAGACAACACAATCCTGATTATCCTGCAACATCTGTGGTCTTGGGAAAAGAGACACAGATCCTGGTGCAGGCCTGGAGCTGTTCTGCTCATCTTTATCTCCTCCTCCAATTCCTCATGCATAGTGAAGAGAGAACCCTAGCAAGCAGTCCATGACCACACATTCCCTAAGAATGGAATAGTACAACACTTGTCATTTCAAGGTGAAGCCCTGCCAATGTGCGCAGAAGAAACATTAAATAAGCCCCTATTTATAAACCATTCATTCCCTACCATCAGAATTCATTTTTATAAAACCTGTGTATTCTGAACAAACTCAAAACATTGCATTAAAGGAACTAGACCGGAAACAGAGTCACTGGATTCAAACTGCTTGTTTGTTGACTTATCCAAACTTTCTGCAAAAGGTATCCTCCCTCTTCATCTACACATATTTCCACACTAAAAACTTCATACTGTTTACTGCCAAGGCTGTCTTGTCCTGCTTCGTGCACAGCACAAATGTCATTTACGACACATATGACCATGAGAGTCATACTACCTCAAGTTTGAGATTCCTCATCTCAATGTTAAATGTATTGGCTCAGCGGCAGCCTTTGAATCAGATAATTGTGGGTTCAAGTCTCATGCTAGAGAGTTGAGTACACACCCTCACCAAAACAAAAGACACTCCAGAGAAATACTGAGGAGTTCTGCGCTGCTGATGGTGACATCTTTCAGTTGAGACAGAGGTCTCTCTGCTTTCTCAGACAGAAATAATTGATTTCATTACAACAGTGACTGCACTTCAAAAGTACTTCTTTGGCTGTAAAGTGCTTTGGGATATCCAAGACACCGAAAAATGCAATATGAAAATGGAAGGATTGCTTTCAAGGCTTGAACAGTGATAACACCCAAATGCCTTCTCTTCATGTTAAAAAAAAACATCCATTACTACATACATTCAAGATTACTAACCACAGGTAGGTCCCAGCAAATCCTTTGTTTTTAATAAGACCTAACAAGCAACACTCAAACTGACAGTTAGTCATTTGAATCTAAACTGACGTCTATTTTAATGAATGATGCTTTTTAATAATTGGAAATAAATATTACACTGGAGGTTGATTCAATGATCCATTTTTGGGGCACAAGAGATGGTGATTTACTCTGCACATAGATCTAGCAGTGTATTATACCTACACTGGGTACTCAAATCGGAAAAAGCTCTTTACTCAGAATAAAGATCTCTCAATTTGAACTCAGGAGTTTTTTCCCCCCAAAACGTCATGAAATAAGCGTGTGAATGTTCAATACAAAACTAGCCACTGAACAGATTCTGAATTGCCTGTCTCTCTCACTATTGAGTAATGACACACATGATGTGGTCAGACTGTTGTACAATATAGGTGACTGAAATTACTTAGGCATCAACATGAAACTTTCAAAATCCGTTCATGATGCATCATGAACCATCCATTTATTTAGAAGCATTCAACCCTGAAATAATACATCAACCAATAGGAAACACAGTCATTCATCATTCCCTTCAGATCTTTGCATCAATTTTAAATTTACAACTTCCCTCATGCAAGAAATTAAAAAAAGATAATATTCACAATACAAATGAACATTTGTTTAATGTTTCAGATAATGGGGGAGAGAAACAGCTAATGGAAATAAATGTGCTGATGCTGGAATAATCACGTCCAAAACATTTATGTGAAGCAGTCTTTATTCCATTTCCTCTCTCGATGGATAAAGAATTTAGTACTGCTAAAGAGCCAAACACATGGTATACCTAAGGATGTACCAACACCATGCCAGCGGGCTCTGTGCAGATCTATATACGACGCTAAAGTATGAAAAGCAAATTTCCAGGGATACAATAGATTTCCTCGAAACAAAGCTGGCTCGAGTTACAGTATGTCTGAACATTGAACCAAACAGCATATGAGGTCATTTGGCCCAAGCAGCCATGTTGGCTCAGATTTTCAATTAGTCCCAATTTCCTGTATTTGTCCCAGAGTCAGAAATCTATCATAAAAAGGAAACTGGATAAATACTCGAATGAAAGATAACGAAGCTGCTTCCATCACTTTCAGATTTCAGATCTGAGTAACTAACCATACAATAAAATATTCTTGCACTTGGTTTTTTAACCTGTTATCATTAATCACATGAACATACAAGAATATGATCTGATTTTAACCTCAGCTTTACATTCCTGCATACACCCCGATAATCCTTCATCCCCTTAGTTATCAATAATCTATTTACCTCTGCTTTAAAAATATTTGAGTGTTTTGCATCCACTGCCTTTTGAGGAAGCCAAGTCCAAAGACTCAGCCATTATATGAAAAAATGTTTCCTCATCGCTGTCTTAAATGGGTCATCGCCTGTTTTTAAACTGTCACCCCTAATTCTAGATTCTCCCACAAGAAGAAACATCCTTTCCACATGCACCCTGGTCAAGCTTCCTCAAGATCTTACACGTCTCCATTATCAAATCGGACTCTTCTAAACTCCACAGGATACAGACCTAACCTGTCCTTATAAAGGCATTCTGCTCATTCTAGGTATTAGTCTAGCAAACTTTCTTTGGACTGATTCCCATGCATTAACAGCCTTCAATAAGTACAGAGTCCAGTACCGTACACAGTATTCCAGATGCGGTCTAACTAACGCCCTGTATAACTGAAGCATAAACTTCCTACTCTTGTATTCGACTCCCCCAATAAAGCGTAACATTCTATTTGCTTTCCTGATTATTTGCTGTACCTGTGTATTAATCTTCTGCGATTCATGCACTATGACACTCAGACCTTTCTGCATCTCAGAATTATGCTAGCTGTCCCACCATTTCGGTAATATGCTTCTTTTTATTCTTTCTGCCAAGTGGAAACGAGATGCTGTTCCTCTGGCTTGCGCCGAGCTCTGCCTCAGCACTGTAGCAAGACCGAGACAGAGATGTTGGTCAGGTAATACAGCATTGTGTTGAAATGGCAGGTGACCAGAAACTCGGGGTCATTTTTGCAGACAGAACGTAGGTTTTCTTCAAAGTGGTCACTTAGGAAACCTGCAGCCTTTTGAACTCAATAGTTCAATAATTTTAGGGCTTGAGCGCCTTGTCTCATGTTCTTACCCCAACCTCCACACACTAGGCCTTGTCATCACATGGGCTGCTACCACAAACAACCCATTGTCAGCCACTACAGGGTCCACATTAGCAGCTATTCAATCCCCCAGACTGACCTTTACCCATTTCTTTGTCTGCCCAACTGTTTCTCTCTTTCTGGGCTCCATCTTCACCTATCATTTACTCATTGCCCCTCCTCCCACCCCTTTTCTAGCATACTTAAGCAGCTCGATGGCTCAGTGGTTAGCACTGCTACTTCCTACCGCCAGGGACCATTCCCGGGCGATAGTCTCTGTGGAGTTTGCACATTCTCCCTTTGTCTGCGCAAGCTTCCTCGGAGTGCTCCGGTTTTCTCCCACAGTCCAAAAATGATTAGGTTAGGCGGATTGGCCATGCATAGTTGCCCATAGTGTCTGGGGGTGTGCAGGCTAGGTGGATTAGTCATGGGAAATACAGAGATAGGATAGGGAAGTGGATCTGGGTGGGAAACTCTTCACTGAGTCAGGGAGGACTCGATCGGCTGAATGGCCCATTTCTGCAATGTAGGGATTCTGTAGCAACCTTTTCCTAACTAAAATCAGTTCTGAAGAAAGGCCACTTGTCCCAAAATGTTAACTCTGCTTTCTCTATATTGGTGCTAGAGCTTTTGAGTTTTTCCAGAAATTTTTAACATTTCTGATTTCTAGCATCTGCAGGTCTTTTTTTTTTTTAAAATTTCATCAGCTAGGACTTTGGAGACCCTAGGGTGAAATTCATCAGGACCTGTGGACTTGTCAGCTCTCAGTTCCAACAATTTATTCAGTATTACTTTCCTGGTAATTGTAATTTTCTTGAGTTCTTCTCTCCCTTTCATTTATTTCTGGGATGTCACTTACGTCCTCTTTAGTGAAGACAAAAGCAAAATATCTTTTCAGTTTGTCTGCCATTAGTTTTTTGCTCCATTAATAATTTCCCAGACTCATTTTCTATAGGACCAACACTTACTTTGTTAGCTGTCCCTCTTAGTTGAAGGATCAATAACGAGGGGGAATAATTTTAAAAGAGAAAGGCCGGAGATTTAGAGGGGGATTTGAGGAAAAGTCTTTTCACTCAGAGGGTGACGGGTGTCTGGAATGCACTACCTGGGAGGGTAGGTGAGGCAGGAAACCTCAGAACCTTTAAAAAGTACTCAGATGAGCACTTCAAATGTTACAGTATTCAAGATACGGGCCACGTGCAGGAAAGTGGGGCGAGTGTAGATAATAACGTATTTTCAGCAGTACAGACTCAATGGACCGAATGGCCTCTTGTGTACTGCATGATTCTATGATTTCAAACTCTTCATTTTTTAATATCTGAAGAAACTTTTCCTATCTTCTTTTCCAGTTTTTGGGTAACTTTTTCTCATTCTAATTTTTCCCTCTTTTTATTATTCTTTCAGTTATGCTTTTTAAAAAAATATTCTGTCCAATCTTCTTACCTGTTACTATCTTTGCATAATTGTATATCTTTACTTTGAGTTTGATATTATTTTTGACTTTTATAAATTGTCCAATGGGTCCATCCCTTAGAATTTTTCATCTTTGTTGAATATTTCTATTCTGTCCTTTCTGAAATATCCCCTTAAATGTTTGCCATTCATTTTAAATGACCTATCCTATAATCTAAATTGCCAGTTCACTTTTGCTAGCTCTGCTTTCATACCTTCATAACTGCCCTTGTTTAAGTTCAAAATACCTGTAGTAGTCTTGGACCTACACTTCCCTCCCTTAAAAAAAGTCTATGCAAAATTTAATCGTATTATGGTTGCTGCTATCCAGGCGCACTTTCACTCTGAGATCAGTAATTAATCCTATCTCATTGATCAGAATCAGGTCTAGAATAGCCTGCTGTATGGTCAGTGTCATAATATATTGGTCTCAAACTGTCCTGAAAACATTCAATGAATTCCTTATCTAGACTACTTTTTGCTCCACATCTGATTATTTGCATCTACGTCTTGGATAAAAGCCCCATGGTAATTGCTGTATTCTTCTGTCAAGCTCCCATTATTTATTCTTTGATACCCTGTCCTACCATGTGGTTACTGTTAGGGGGCCTGTATGTAACTCCAAGAGGTGACTGCTTGCCTTCATCAGTCCTCATCTCTATTTCGTAACTTCTCATCCTTCCTAAATGTCTCACTCTTCAATATTCAGGTTCCAATCTAGGTCACTGCTGCCACATCTTAATTATGGACATTATATCCCACTTACTTATCTCAGTCTTTTTTTAAAACTATAGTTGATTCTGATACAACACACGTTTCTTCAATGCAAATTGGTTTTAACGTGATTGAAGAATTATAGAACCCCACTTGCAGAACAAAAACTTTCCCTACTTGTATTGGCTATAACACAATTCTGTCCCCATCATTATAAATGTCACAGCTATTGCGCGATTTTCCTGTAACGCGAGATCGCACAAGAACGGTACTCTTGTTATATCAGAACCGATTGTCCATCTGTTTTGTTTCAAGTGCTACGTGCATCCTAATACAGTATCTTAAGTTTCAACCCTGTTTAATTTTTGTAAGATCTAGTCTAATCTGCTGAATTGCTCTTTGATCTGCATTCTTTGTCCCTTCCTGTCATTGCCTATTTATCATTTCCTACGTTAATTCCCTTTCTGTTATAGATTCTCCACTCTGATTCACAATTTCAACTTTAGGCCCTTGTTCCCACTAGTTCATTTAAAATCTGCTTTACTTCCCTAGTTATGTGCTTAATGAACACTGAAGCTGGTACGGTTCAGTTGTAAGTCATCTGAACAGTACAGATCTCACTTTCCCTGTAATGGTGCCAATGACCCACAAACCAGAATCCATTTATCCTGTACTAGTCTTTCAGCCATGCATTCAACTCTCCAACCTTGTTTACCTGCTGCCAATTTGCATTGTGGCTCAGGTAGTAATCTAGGAGTTATTAATTTTGAGCTTCTGCTTCTTAATTTGGTGCTTGTTCCTCATCCTGGCTAAGTAGAACCTCTTGCCTAGTTCTATCTAATGATATTGGTATCCACGCCCTCCCACTGCAAGTTCTTCTGTAGCCCAGAGCAGATCAATGACCTCTGACTAATTTGCTAGATTTGCTCGGTTATTTACTTTATCTTTCAGAACACCTCATTTGAACGTCACCTTAACCTTCTCTGCTCTTAGGAGCAATAATGTCACATTCTCCAGCTGGTACCATTCTATTCAAATTTTTCTTCACCCTCTTCAAGTCCTTGATATCTTTCCTGAAGTATAGTGGCCAGAATTGGACGGAACACTCTAGTTCAGGCTTAACCAATGATAGAAAGGTTTGTAAGGCTGCAATACTCTTGTACTTTATGTAAAAACAAGAGGTTTGATTGTTCCTTTTAGCTTGGTGGCAAGAAACCCTTTAGGTTTCTCTGACATTTCTTTCTGTTCGACTTGCTCCTCCCCAGATTCTCTACAGTTAAAGCCTATCAATTGTACATGTCTCTTTTCCAAAGAAGTGTCATATTGGATCCAAACATTAAGACTGCTTCTCTCTCCACAGACACAGCCAAACATGTTTGGGTTTCAACACTTGGTTTTCATTGCACAAAAGCTAAGGCTGATGTTCCAGTGCAGTACAGAGGGAGTGCTGTACTATCACCGGTGCTACCTTTTGTATAGGTCATTGAAACCTTGGCTACATCCACCCTCTCAGATGGATGTAAAAGATCCTTAAGGCACAGTTTCAAAGAAGGTTATTCTTGGCCAATACTTACCCTTCAAATAATATCACAAAAAACAATTATGTTGCTGTTTGAGAGAGTTTGCTCTTCGCAAACTGGCTATTACAGGTGTTAGAACACTGCAGCAGCTATACATCAAAAGTGTATTACTGACTATAAAGCAGTCTTGGAATGAGAAACAAGACCAGAAATTGCTGGAGAAACTCAACAGGTCTGGCAGCATCTGAGGAGAGAGAAACAGAATTAACATTTTAAGGTCAAAGACTGAAGCTCTTGGAACATTTTTAAAACTGAAAAGTCCTATGTGAATACACTTCTGTCTTTACTCCCTTTTGGAAACTATTTAATTATTTGGATAATAGGGAAAATATCAGTGTCTGTACAATGAGATTGCCAAACCTGACGTTCTTGATTATTTACTCTGGAGCTCAGCATTAGACAACACATTCACAAAACACAACACTCAACAACTATTATCAGGACAGTCCCCAACATTTAACTCAAACTTAATTTTTTCATAAAGGTTTTATTGATTTTTTTTAAAACAAGAAACGTTTTAGTGATTTCTGGAATGGACTAGACTTGAATGAATAAAACTTGTCAAATAGCCATCCAGGCCATCATACAAGCTTACAATGGTGTTAGTCCCAACATAACTGACCTATTCTATACCTACAATCCTTTAGTTACCTTCAGATTCTGCTTGAATAAAAATGAAACCTATCTTCTAAATACCTATGTGCAAAGGCGAACAATCCCTTTAATTGTTGATCCCAGTTCCAGTTGAGCCCATTAACTCAGTAGGTATCCCCTCAAGAAATTCTGTCCTAAAAGACGCTAAATCTCGCCCTCTACTAATTTCTTCTGCGTTCCAGGAATGATGGGTGGACTAGACTCAAAAAAAAGTTGAAAGACTATTTCCCACAGATTAGACTCCTTCTTATCTGGTGTCCTACGTTAATTGTGAAGCTCGACTATTTAATTTGGTGAATTCCCCATTAAGCTCATTCTCCAACTAGTTATTTAACCATGTCAAACTTAAGGTTGCAAGAAACACGGTGTAGTCTAACTGCCCATTTTGTTATATGAACAATTGTGGTATAACCCCACCTGCAATCTCAGTGAATCTCGCTGTTTAGACCAGTCGCTCTGCTGGCTGCTGTGCTTTGCTGGTCAGTATATACGGGGGGCACATCACGTTACTGAGCTCCACGTATCTGGGCTGCTGTCTCTGGGGAGGCGGTGTCTCAGTGTTCCGCTGCACCCCGTCCCAGGGGATGGCCGTGCAGTCCATCTCCCGTGGCGAGTTCGTACTTTTCACGGGTAACCTCTCGGAAAACACTCTGGTCAACTGGGCCAAGCTCTTGGCGTTCTCCATTTCCTCCGGAGGGAGCTCGATGTTGCCCGTGCACCAGAAGAGCCACCAGATCAAGCTGAAGAAGACGATGATCGAGCCGCTGTAAACGAGACAGTCCCCAAAGCCCCTACCATCCACCTGCACATTGGCAAAGATGCCAACTAACAATAAGGAGAGCCCTCCCACGTCCAAGCTAATGGCCATCCAGAAGAAAGCAGGACACCTTCCAATACCTCTTAGCAGCATCACCTCTTGCCTGCAGCCCACCGACACTCACCCTTCCACTTCCAAAAATAAAAAAAAAGTTTGGCATGTAACTGTTTGTACTGAGTATACTGGCTTCCCGTGACGTAAATCCTGCTCTATTTGGATGGGAAAACGTGGGTTAAATATTTTTAGAACTAAAGATAATACATTCTAATAAATTTCATTTTAAATTATGGTTTTAAACTGAAATACGTAAAACTTCACTGAAGCAACTCTTCCCTGATAAATCTGAAATAGTTCTTTAGACTTTTTTTGGGTTAAAAGTGGCTAACTAGGTTAAACGTTTCATTAATTGTTTCATTACGTCTGTTTGTGCAGTTGCATAAAATTAAGTGTTATTAAAAAAACCACATCAAAATCGGTAGCAATCCAAAAATTAAAACAATAATCCTCAATGCTGCAAATTTGCTTCGCACGTCTTTAACAGGCTAAATTCATAAAGATACACAGTTTACTCAAGAAGTTGGTTTGAAGGAATATCTTAAGGGGGAGGGGGTGAATTCTCCACCTAATGAAGCAGGCAGCTGGAGACTGATTAAAATGGCCAATCCCAAGGAGGTGAGAATTGGAGGAATACCGATATTTTGCATGATTTTAGGGCCGGGGAAAACACGGAGATGGGAGAGTTGTGAAAACATGGATTAGGTTTTTAAAGCAGAGGTTACTTAATGCACAATCAATGTGGGTTGGGGATCAGAATGATAATGGTGAACCTGGCTGGATTTTTGAATTACTTTAAATTTAGAATGTGCGTGGCCAGCCTGGAATGTTTTTGATTTGTTAAATCTAAGATTGGATCAAGGCTTCAGCAGCACAGTGAGCTTATGTAGTGGAAGAGTTGAGTGATCCTAACAATGCTGTAGATATCCAATTGGAAACTCATCTAAGGGGCCACAATCACAGCAAGGTTGCAAACAGACTAAGCCATGTCTCAAACATTTGCAAAATAATAACTGCAGATGGCTTGGGGACTGTTTTGTGTCAAAAGCTGAAAACAATGGCTAAATTATAATATATCATTGGATATTTTCTTATAGGAACAGGTCTAGGCCATTCAGCCTTTCAAACCTGTTCTACCATTAAACGAGCTCATTAACTGATTTGTGGCCTAACCGCATATTCCCTAATACCTTCGCTTAACAACAAAGATCTATTTCAGATTTTAAATTAACAATTCATCTAGCGTTCACTGCTTTGTGAAAGTGCCAAACGTCTACGACCCTTTGTGTGTAGAAATGCTTCCTAACACGTTGGGGTGGTACAGTGGCTCAGTGGTTAGCACTGCTGCCTCACAGCACCAGGGACCCAGGTTCAATTGCAGCCTCAGGCATCTGTCTGTGTGGAGTTTGCACATTCTCCCTATGTCTGTGTGGGTTTTCTCCAGGTGCTCTGGTTTCCTCCCACAGTCCAAAGATGTGCAGGTTAGGTGGATTGGCCATGCTAAATTGCCCCTAGTGTTCAGGGAGAGGTGGGTTCTTGGGCAGGGTGGGATGCTCTGAGCTTCAATGTGGACTTGTTGGGCCAAAGGGCCTGTTTCCACACTGTAGGGATTCTAATTCTAATTTCTTCTAAATGGTCTGGCCCTAATTTTTAGACAATGCTCCCTAGTTCTAGAACCTCCAACCAATGGAAATAGTTTATCAACCTTGTCTTTTCCTGTTATTATATTGAAGAATTCAATATCACCCCTTAATCTTCTAAATTCTACAGGAAGCAGGCCTAATTTTTATAATCTCTCCTCATAACTTAACTTCTGAAGTCCAGCTATCATTCTTGTAAACTTATGTTGTACTCCTTCCAAGGCCAATAAATCCTTCCTACGGTCTCGTGCCCAGGTCTGTACCTAGTACTCCAAGTACGGTGTAAACAGGGTTTTGTATAACTGTAGCATAACTTAAGCATCTGTATACTCCAGTCCGCTAGACACTAAGACCAGTGTTCCATTAGCCTTCTTGATTATTTTCTGCACTTGTTTGTGGCATTTTAAAGATTTATGCACCTGTATTCCCAAGTCACATTGGACATCTACTATATTTTGCATATCATTGAGAAAATACCCTGACCTATGGCCAGCATTTATTGTCTTTGGACTGAGTGGCTTGCTAGGCCATTTCAGAGAGTATTGAGAGTCAGCCACATTGCTGTGGGTCGAGAGTCACTTATAGGCCAGACAAGGTGAGGATGGCAGATTTCCCTCCGTGAAGGATATTAATGAGCCTGATAGGTTTTTCCTGACAATAGGCAATGGTCATTGGTAGATTCTTAATTCCGTTTTTTTATAAAATTCAAATTCTACCACAGAGAGATTTGAACCTAGGTCCCCAGACCATTAGCTGAATTTTTGGATTAACTAGTCTAGTGATAATACCATTAGGCTATTTCTTCCCCTCTATCTGCTGCTGGTTAATTCTATTCCACACCAAGTGGTTTGAACAGTAAGTACACACGCAAACTTTGCCTGGCACAATTTTGGCATGCTCAGTCTTTACTTGCCATAAATGTGAGTCACCAAAATCAAACAGCCATATAGCCTGGCCATGATCTGTACAGCCCATTTGCTGTGATGTTGATCATCTTTTTCAGAGACACGAGAAATCAAACATTTACACTCATATATTATGAAAGTTATGAACTAACTGGGTGGTATAAGTTTATGTAAATATGCAGCAGGTTGAATCGAATGGGCTTCATGGAAAGATTGTTTTATTCTCAGGTTGATCACAATAATCTGTCAACATAATTTCACATATGACTGATTTTTACAGTGATCATCAGGGGAAATGAATTTTATACCACTCAGTACAAGTTTTATCCTACAGACTGGGTTTGACCACAGCCATATGCAATGTTTCCAGCTGCTGTGACTTTTTTCAGTATACTGCCTTTGAAGGTTTCTCAATGGTATCTGGATGAGACCAGAATGATAACTTGTCAGAGTTCATATTGTCCAATTAATGCCAGCATCTGTTTGGATTAACCAAACACAAGATAATTGGTACAATTAGGAAAATGGTGCAAGTTGTTTAATGTATTTTTGTTTCTCTTTTTAACTTTCTACATACAGTTGAAAGGCTTGGCATCTGTCAATACTATTCAGTAACATAGCATTTGGAGTGTGTTGTAGTGACCCGGATTATGTGATGATGCAAAGGACTTCCAGGATTCTTGGTGCAATTTGTTGACAATTTCATCAACTAGGCAATCATTCATGCTTTAGCATGATATGATAATTAGATATAGTTCTTAGGGCTAAAGGAGCAAAGTGTATAAGGAGGAAGCAGGAACAGGGAAGTGAGTTGGATGGTCAGCCATGATTATACTGAAAGGCAGAGCAGGTCTGAAAGGTCGAATAGCTTAGACCTGCTCCTAATTTCTATGTAAACATATCAGTAAACCAACCCTTAGACATCACTCAGTCATCATCTACTGCAACTCAACTTGGATAATCAGTAAGTGATTTGGATGAAAAGCACAGCATAAATCATAATTGAAATAGATGATGCTTTGCAAGGATTAAATTGTGTCAAATTATGGAGCTGAAATTGGTTGTACAATGATATCCTTGGTATTCAGCCTCAGGCATTGCAAACTATCAAGAATGCTGGTCTGTCAACAGCTCCTTTTGAAAGTCTATAATTTATCAAGTATAAATATGGCACAATGCTATATGTAACTTCCATAGTACTTTATGTGCATTCTTCATCAATGTCATCCACTCATTTGGGTTGTGCACAGACTGCCTGCTGATTCACATAACCAGCTTACCTTAATGTGGTATAGATGACATTTCTAGGAGGCAATTCAAGCTAAAATGTAACATCTATATTATGAAAGCAATATATGATTGGGGATAGTACTTAATCTTTGATTATGTAAAACCACATTGGATCTGTATTCTCTATTATGATGCTCTGTCAGCTTATTCTATATATATTACTTGCAGTCACCACACTGAAATGGTTTTTCAAAATGGAAACTTTAAAGTAATGTGTGTACTATTCTGTCACACACATAAATATTTTACGATACTAATGGGAAATGAAAAGAAAATCAAGCATATTTTCTTTGCACTAAGTCAATATTTAATATCCCTTTCTAAAAAAAATTGAGAGTTTTTTTCTGAAATCTATGAAACTACCAAATGGTTGCAGGAAGTTCCATCTGAGAGCCAAGATTATTTGTACATTTGTCCTGACTAGTTACAGATTTCAACAAATTTTCTTTGTAGCCAGAGAACAATTTAAAAGATTGAAAAAATTCTTAACTGCCAGAACATGCAATATTAGGTCATCTTCTCATACAATGTGTTCAGATTGAGACATAAGCCATCCATTTTCTTTGTCATTTCTCTACTAAGCTAAATTACCTACTGTGTCTTATCTTATGGAGTTTAATGTTAGTTTTCTTTTGTTTTTATTTTAGCTCTTTCTTTTAGCTCTGTGGCCTCCATGCATTTTACATTATTTTATCCTAGGGGACAGGAGGTGTTCTTGTAATCCTGAATTCTATTCCATAATAAATGGCAAAGAGGTGTCCTGAGAAAATAACTCTGATTTCTCTTCACAGATGCTGCCAGATCTGTTGAGCTTTCCCAGCAACTTCTGTTTTTGTTTCTGATTTACAGCACCTGCAGTTATTTAGGTTTTTATCAGTAGTGGTATACTGGGTTTATTTTTCTTTTTCTGAGTCAGGGGCAATAAGATCTGTATATTGTTTTTATTCATTCATTGGATGTGGGTATCACTGACATGGCCAAATTTATTGCCCATTCCTATTTCCATTTGAGAAGGTGGTGGTGAGCTGTTTTCTTGGACTGCTGCAGTCATTGGGGAGTCAGGCTGTTCGGCAGTGCTGTAAAGAATGAAGTTCCAGGATTTTATCCCAGCGACAATGGGGCAATGATGACATGGTTTCAAGTCAGGATGATGTGTGACCTAGAGTGGAACTTACAGGTACTACTCCCAAGCATCTACAGAACTTGTCCATTTTAGTGGTAGAGATCACAGGTTTGGAAGGTGCTGTCCAAGGAGCCTTGGTGAGTTGTTGCAGTGCAACCTGTAGATGTTAAACACTGCTGCCACTGTGCATTGGTGATGAAGGACATGTGTTGAAGGTGGTGCCAATCACACAGGTTGCTTTACCCTGGATGTTACTGCATTTCTTGACTGTCACTGGAGCCATTACCCATCCAGGCAAGTGGAGAGTATTCCATCATGCTTGACTTGTGCCTTGAAATGAATACTGCGAACACAGGTGAATTACTCATTGCAGAATTCCAAGTCTTTTATCTGCTTTCATAGCTCCAGTATTTTTACAGCTGGTTCACTTCAGTTTTTGGTCAATGGTAAGCCAGCAGAAAGTTGACGATGAGCGAATTCAGTGCTGGGAATTGAGTGTCAAGGGGAGATGTCAGATTCGCTCTTTTTGAGGATAGTTATTGTCAGGCACTTGAGTGGCACGATTGTTTCTTGCCAATTATCCTTCCAAGCCTGGATGTTTTCCAGGTCTTACCGCATATTGTACTGTGCCTATTACATCTTGACTGGGATCAATTAGATCAGTCCATTACCAAAAAATCTAAACTAATGGCCTACAAGTAAGCTTTCTGATGGTTCACACACAGGGAATAATAACACCTGGCACTAAATGCTGATGATTACAAATAGAAACACTATGCGGGAGCCTCATTGTTGATATGGACCAATTATTTACTTTTACGATACATACACTGCTATTAAGCTGTATATTTTAGGGAGGAATTTATTTGCGCAAAAAGGTTAAGAAAAAAATCCAGTACCAAAGTTTATAGGGACTACATTTCTATGTTTCGGTTCAACAGTATAAAGTGAAAAGAGTCTAGGTTCTTTATGGAAATCTAATAAAATCATAGGTAATACAAAAACAAGTGTTGGAGAAACTCAGCTGCATGTGTGGACAGAAAAATAGAGTTAACATTTTGAGTCTGGTACGACTCCTCCTGCCAGACCTACTGAGTTTCTCCAGCACATTCTGTTTTCATTTCTGACTTTCAGCATCAGCAGATTTTTTTTTGTTTTTATTAAAGTCATATTGCTCCTCAGTGGCTACAGTTAAGATCACCAGAAAAAGCTTTAAAAAAGGATGTTCTTCTGACTTTGATAGGTAGTTTAATATCCCCACACAAACCATTGTGAGGCAATGGCCTAGTGGTATTATCGCTAGACTGTTAATCCAGAGACCCAGATGAGGTTCTGGGGAGATAGTAGGAATGGCCAATGCTGGAGAATCTGAGATAACAAGGTGTAGAGCTGGATGAACACAGCAGGCCAGGCAGCATTAGAGGAGCAGGAAAGCTGACGTTTCGGGTCTGGACCCTTCTTCAGAAATGGAGGAGGGGAAGGGGACTTTGGAATAAATAGAGAAGGGGGGAGAACTGATGGAAGGTGGATAAAGGAGCAGATAGGTGGACAGAAGACGGACAGGTCAATGAGGCAGGGATAGAGCCAGTAAAGGTGAGTGTAGGTAGGGAGTTGGGATGGTGGTTGGTCAATTGAGGAAAGACGGACAGGTCAAGGAGGCGGGGATGAGGCTGGTAGGTAGGAGGTAGGTTCTGGGGACCCAGGTTTGACTCCCGCCATGGCAGATGGTGGAATTTGAATTCAATATCTGGGATTAAGAATCTAAAGATGACCGTGAATTGATTGTTGGGGAAAAACCGATCTGGTTCTTTAATGTCCTTTAGGGAAGGAAACTGCCATCCTTACCTCATCTGGCCCACATGTGACTCTAAATTGCTCACTGGGCAACTAGGGATGTGCAATAAATGTTGCCTGGTCAGTGACGCTCTCATCCCATGAATGAATAAAGGAAATAAAATAAGGTGTAGATTTCTGATTTAAATTTTTCATGCTGTGAGTTCTCGATTTCTGTTCACTAATTCAGTGTGGTTGATGGTGGGGGTAGATGCTGATTGCCTTGTGTTAGAGAGAGAAGGTTGAATCTTCAGCCAGTTTTAGATCCTAAGATGAAAAATGACAGTGATTGAGACTGTCACTCTAGGTGATGCACACTTTTTGCAGACTGGCCCTTGCATCAGCATCCTGCTAAGATTGTTAGCTAACGTATGGGTGTATCATACAGTGAAACTGGAAGTGACTAATTGGCAAAGATCATCCAGAACTGTTACTTAAATACTCCTCTAAACAAGTTTACATTTATTCAAAATAGTTTCTGTTAGTTCCTTCCAAATAAAAGAATTTCTAAAATTAACTGTGGAAATCACAGCTAAAATTTCAAATTCTAATTTACGCTGTATTTAAACAGAAACAGAAAGATGGAATAAGTTAGTCAATTTAATTCTACTTTCAATTATTTTTAATTAACTTTTTATTTCCTAGTGGAGTATTATTGAATTTAAGGACAAAGAAATCCATGTGGGTCTAATCTATTTTCACATAAGAAGTGAAAAATCGTAGAAATTTTTGTAAAATTTATCTGAGAATGGATCTGTGAAATACTGTAGGATATGTGTTTATGTTAGAGGCACTATATAAATTAAATGTATTGTTGAAAGATGCAATTCATGCTTCACATGGATGTATTCGTAATTTGTCTGAGACTAACATTAAGGTAGCCTTGTGCAATGTTCAATAGGTTTTCTACTTAAGATCTAAGAAAATTACACTCTGTCAATTTTAACAGCCGTTGCTACGCCAAAAATGATCGTTTTCAAAGCACATTAATAGTCCACTCAATACGAAGAGTCAACTTCAAGTATGCTTGGACAAACAAATTGTAGTGCAAGTATTTGAAGTAAGGGTTAACACTTTACTGTGCACATATAATTTCCAGTGGAGCAAGGCAGATATTTAATGATTTAAGTGCAATATTTAGCTTGATGCATGTTTTAGTCTCTTGCAAAGACACCCAAAATTATGCACCACATGAAAACATGCATATTTTCTACCAAGCCTACTGTTAAATTGTTGGCTTATATTCATGAGAATACTTACAAATAACTTTACATTGTAATTGATAACATTTTACTGGCATAGCTAATTTCATGACTTCAGAAACTGTTTGCGACATATTGGACAGCTTTACTGACTGATGCAACAACTCTTGCTCATTCATTAGTTTGTTGCTTAAAACAGCTTAATGCTCAGAATTGGATAGCTCTGAGAAGCCATAAAATTAAATTACTTGATAAAGTTACATCAGGTAAAAATGTATAAAAACAAGATACCCACTGAAAAAAGTTATCCATTTTTTTCAATGATCATCAAGCTAATAAAATCCATTAAATGTTACATTGCGACTTTATTCCATGTGTAATGACCTTTCACAGTGACTACTCTTCTGTTAAAAAGTATTTGATTGGCTATAAAGCACTTTGGGATATCCTTAGTTCATAAAAGGTGCATTATAAATGCAAGTCGTTCTTCCTTTCTCACCACTTTCACTGACGCTAAGGAATAAATGAGGAGAGCTTTTCATACAGCTCCTTTAACTTCCACATGCCCATGTAAACATGAATTACAATGTACATCAGGAGAAATCCAATCACAGAAACCATCAGTTTAGCAATCAGCTCCTCTGTAGCGTAGTTCTATCTCACAAGTTAAAGAACGATGGTGGTTTGTGGTTCCTTAAATATCTTGACATAGACTTTTGTCTTTGTTTTTCTTTGAGGATAGGGAGCCAGACTAATCCAAATATGAGAAACATCATCCCAATGGAGAGAAAGGCAGGCCCCAGGACATTGCATGTTTTCTTTGTGATCTGCCCAAAATACAAACCAGTCATTATGGACCCCAAGAAGAAAAAAGCCCCTCCAACTGACATGACAATGATAGGTTTGTGGTAAATTTCCCAGGCAGTCCGTGGCTCTGATGTCCAGATGGATACACTTCTGGAACTGCTGTAATATGTGCTTTCTGTATGGTTGGTCAGCAGATCTTTGGACTCAGAGCATAATCTCATGCCTAGATCAATGTTCTCAGTTGAACTTGTCTTCATCGCTGGATCTAAGTGGGTTCCAACTTATCCGTACCTGTGCTTAAACAGATAAATATATTATTGAAGATGAGCACTAACTAAATTGGTGGAAGAGAAAATTATGCTATTCACTGGAAGAAGTCAATCGTTTTCTTCAAAGATCATTGAAATAATAAAATTCATTAAGTGTCAGATTGTGACTTTATTCCAGGTACACCATATTCCTCATGTTGATATATTTCCAAATGTCTAAATATTTTTCAAACACTTAAAAGCAGAAATATAGATTTATAAAGTACATCATCATCAATTTTCACTGGCAGTGTCATTACAATAGGATGCTAAAATCACCCTCCCCAAAACAGGAAAAAGTGAACTGAGCAGCTTTTTAAAACATAATGGATAAACAAATCGATAGGCACAAGCTTCCAAGTTTGTTTAACTAAATTGGATTATACAAACATGGTTGAAAGAAAACCTTTGAATTCAAGCCTGGCTGAAGCAAATAGGAACTGAAGGGAGCTGCAACCGTCTCACTGATTTCTACTGAGGCATATGATGAATATGAAAAATGGCTCAAATGCAGTTTACTTTTTGCTTTGGGGGTTCTATTTTTATAAGCTGGCATATAGTACTTCTTGTAAAAAGTTACTGTTATAAACACTGGAAGTTAAATTCAATATTAGACATTCAGTTGCTAGTGAATGGCTGCTGATGTGATCCAGGGATAATTATTTACACAAAGGAGATCAGAGAAGCAATTAAATAATCTCAATGCAATGCTGTCAGTGAGTATATCACGGGTTTTACAATGCAGAGGCAGTTAATCAATGTGTGTGAATCTCACTATAAATTAATATACATTTAATCATTTTGTCTATGGCATTGTCACCTCCACTAGTCCTATTCCACCCATCACACAGTTCAATAAATGCTCAATGAGTTGGTTCATAAACGCTTTGCTTTTTTTGATAAATGATTGGAAATATAATCTTGGTGAGATTTATTAATCTGTCTGCAATATAAAGAACAGGAATGTGACTTTGGAAAGGGATGAGTGCCACTGTGTGTCAGCCTCATGTCCTTTCATATCTGGAGCCCAGTTTTAAATCTAGGACAAAGTGAAAAGATGGAAGGCTAACTATGAAAGACTGTAAGAATTGAACATGAAGTGACTACAGCTGGTAATAACTCAATAAACTTCTTCAAGCTGAGAGTTTACTCTGCAGAAATGCCCAGAATTTTGCATTAATCTGAAAACCTGAACTCAAGGTACCAAGAGACTAAATGGGTAAGAAGGGTAAAAAGTCAAATTGATGCTATATGAGGTTGTCTCCAGAGACTGAGAGTTAGGCTGTCAGCTGGGACAGAGTAAAGGTAATATCACTCGATTGAGAAGTGAGATTAATCCGGTCCAGGTGATGCAGGTAACATGTATAATTTGTGCTGTATGTTCACCATGACTGTGCTATGCTATTTAATTTGTCAAACTCTGCTCGATGTCTGCACACATAACAGAGGGAATAGAAATAGGTAGCCAGGGAGGTGAATTCAGGAGACTAGCCCAGGGAGACAAACAGGAGGCTGGAAGAACACAGCAGGCCAGGCAGCATCTGGAGGAAAGGAGCAGTCAACGTTTTGGGTATTATCCTTCTTCAGGATTCGATGCGGAGGTAGGGGGAGTTGCAGGTAAGGAAGTGGGGAAGTGGTAGAGGCAGAATGGTGGTGATAGGTAGACACTGGTCGTAGGTACAACTTGGTTGGTCGATGGGAGGAATGAATCCGGTTGGTGGCTGCAAGAGAGGGTCATAAGGTGGAATGGAAGGGAGGAGGTGGGGCTGGAAGGGGAGGCGGAGGATGGGTGGGAAGGTTCTTTGAAATTGGAGAACTCGATGTTGAGTCTTCCGGGCTGTAGACTGCACAGGCAGAAGACAAGGTGTTGTTCTTCAAATTTGCATTCCGAGTCGCTGCGACAATGGACAAGGCCAAGGACGGACATGTCGGAGGGGGAGTGGGGTGGGGAGTTGAAATGGGCAGTGACTGGGAGTTTAGGTTGGCCTTTACGGTCCAGGCAGAGATACTCGGCGAAACGGTCACCGAGTCTACGTTTGGTCTCACCGAAGTAGAGGAGACCGCATCAGGAGCACCGGCTGCAGTAGACTAGGTTGGAGCTGATGCAGGTGAAACTCTGTCTGAATGGAGGTGCAGGAGGTGGTATGTGGGCAGGTGTTGCATCTTTTACGTTTGCTGGGGAAGGTACCAGGCAGGTTGGAGTGGTTATAGGTACTGCAGATGTTGGAGAATCTGAGATAACAAGGTGTGGAGCTGGATGAACACAGCAGGCCAAGCAGCATCATAGGAGCAGGAAAGCTTGACGTTTTGGGCCTAGACCCTTCATCAGAAAGGGTCTAGGCCCGAAATGTCAAGCTTTCCTGCTCCTATGATGCTGCTTGGCCTGCTGTGTTCATTCAGCTCCACACCTTGTTATCTAGGTTGGAGTGGGTGGCGGGGAGTGTGGTGTGAACTAAGCAGTAGCAAAGGGAATGGTCCTTGCAGAAAGCAGAGACAGGTGAAGAAGAATAATATCCGAAACATTGACCAATGCTTTCCTCCAGATGCTGCCTGGCCTGCTGTGTTCTTCCAGTCTCCTGTTTGTCTACCTTGGATTCCAGCATCTGCAGTTTTTTTAACTGCTGGACTAGCCCAGGAAGCCTGAATGCAGTGCCACAGAAACATCAACAACCTCACCCAAATTATTATGGTCAGTGAATGAAACTTTCAATGGCATCCTGTATCCACTAGACCTGCATTCTTCTAAGCAGCTCATCTCTCAGTAAGCTGTGATGAGGACTCAGATTTACTGTTCACATGCTTCACCTCACTCTCACTCATCTACCAATCCTGTAAGCCTCTCAGTCACATCCTACGTATTTTATACACTTCTGGCAGGAAAAAGTTACGTTAAACTTGTCTAGAACCTTAGGCAGACCACACTTGAGAGATCTGCTCACAATTCTAGTATATTTATATTATTAAAAAAAAGAGGCACTGGAGTAGGTAAAAGGAAGATTTACAAGGATGGTACCAAAACAGCAACATTATACCTAATAGGAAAGTTGGAACAGGATGGGACTCTCTTGTTTAGGAGAGAAGATTGACATGATCAATGTGTTTAAGATCATGAAGAGGTTTAACAGATTAAACGTAGGAAAGATGGTGAAGGCAACTAAACTGAGGAACATAAATGCAGTATAGTCATGAACAAATCAAACTGGAGCAATGTCTTCACCCAGAGAATGGTTAATTTTGCTTCCAATCAATAGAAATTGAGGCGAATCGCATTTCAGGTGACACTGTATAAACTTATGAGGGAGAAAGATATAAATGGTTGAGCTGATAGAGTTGGATGAAAAAGGTTTGGAGAAAACTTTCTGTCGAGTGTTGGACAGCTGGTCAAGTGATTTGGACATTTCATGTAATTGTTTGGAATGAACTGAAACCATTCTGCATCTTTTCTGTTACGTTCTTGTCACACACAGGTAATGTGCTACTACATTTTAACAGGATTTACGTCATCACATTAGGCATGGAGAAGGATATATCAAACAGTGTGATGAAAATAATTCTTCCTTAATATCACAAATTACCACAGATGACAAGAAGCTACTGCACACAGCTTGATAACAGTTATATACTGTAATAAGCAATGACAGTATTATTTCATGGTAATCAAGTTTAGATTGGCACATGGTGAATTTTCAATTATTATATCACAATCAATAACCTTAAGTGATGTTGCCATCATAAATCAAGCGTTTTAGCATCAAAGTCTATGCAACACGTGACAGTAGCACAACAAGCAGATCAACAACAGAATAAAACTGTCCACAGTAACAGCACAACTTATAATCTAAAGAAAAATATCTGGAATGATTTCAGGGACAGGGATAAAGTTTATGAAATACATATAGCTGGTTTAAGATTCCATGTGGACTCTTTGATAAGAATGAAAACATTTACTATTCCTTGCATAACACAGCTAGTGTCTGTTTTTGGTTATTCAATAATAGAAATTTCATGTCTGCCAATTTATAAGGGAAGTTTTTTGTAATGTAAATTACTGCATCTAATGAATTCTAATGAATATACATTGCAGGGTGTTCCAGAAGAATGCTAGAATTAAGTTGCCTCTTCACTGCACCTGAGACTCACTATTGCCATTTTGTGTCATTTTGATCAGATAATTGTATTACTCGTGGTTAGCACAGAAATCTGTGAAATTTATCATGCAATGTCAAGCAGCCCTGGATAAAATGGTTATTATATTTTAATAACGTTTTTTAAAGCTATATACAAATTAGGTCAACTCCTTATTTCTGGACAGGTCTTGTTAATTATGAACCTTTGACAGGGAAATTTTTTACAGGATGAGACAATTGAAAGCCCATATTCATTCAAAGCTATGGTTGAGAAGGCTGCACTTGAATGCCAAAGTTTGTACTCCTACACATACTGTTTTCCTGTCATATACAGTTAATAATTCTGAACTGCATTCTCTATTGCTCTAAACTGATCAACTTGTGTAATTAATAAAAATTGTATTATTGAAATACAATGTTTGATATTCCAGATGATGACCATGCATCTTTTTTAATAGGTTTCCACTGTTGGAGGTCTGTCTCTACTGATCATTATTTTGGCCGTTACTCTGATTGGGAGTGAAATAACTCCATGACGGCTGGTATCCCGTCACCAAATCACCCTTTATTTACACGTGCATAGTACATTACACTGACCCAGCTAACACAGGGCCGGCTCCTACAGTAAGGAGAACCCTGACACTCTTGTTTACATCTGTCAGCCAGGACCCCCCGATTTGACCAGGTTAACAGCCCCAATAAGGGAACTTATATTCTATGACACCCACCTGGTTGACCTAGTTCCAATTACTGCAGGGAGAACTCACTTGACTTCAAACATTGCAGTAAGTCAGACAAAAGGAAACATTTCTTTCGACAGCATCTTCCGGACCCACAACCTCTACTGTCTACAAGAAAGAGTATTGCACTTATGTGTGAACACCCCAACAACAAAATCCACTCCAAGTCTCGCACCAACCTGACTTGGGAATACATTGCTACTGCTTCACAGTCGTTAGGTCAAAAACCTGGAAGTTCCTCCCTAACAGCCATTCCAGAAGATTTACTACCACCTCTCCAGCTCAGTTAGTGATGGGCAATGAATGCTGACTAAGTCAATGATATCCACGTCCCTTGAATGAATAGAAAAAAATGTTATTTACAAAATTTTCAAAAGCTTGCTTTGAGTTTGATCATTTGCATCTATGTTTAGATGTTATATAATTAAGCCTTGAGTGTTTTGTTTAGCATTTTTTTCATATTCACCACGTATTTGTTATTTTACCAGTGGTTTCATTTTCGAAACAGGAACATAAGAACAAAACTGAATGAAACTTGAAAATGTGAAGTGGGGCTATACAAACTAGAAATGCAGGCATTGACAGGTGGGTGGGGTCACTGAGCAGGCAGCTGATCTGAAGAGTTTATAGCATGATGTTAAACTCAATAGTTACGGACTAGCAAAAGCTGAAAATGCGTTAAGAGATCAGTTATTTACACCAATCATCAGGTCAGTCCTGAAACATTATCAATATAATTAAATTTCTATCTGGAGAGTCAGTTAAGATGTTTAGAACATCGGTTGTACAGGTCTAACCCACTGAGTGAAGGGAAAGGTTGGCCATTTAGAATAATTAAAGTTTTGAATTGGGCTCTGGGAAAGTTTATTTGATTCATCCAAACCTTCATAAATCTAAACAAAAACAAATCCAAGAACCATAGAAAAGCAATAGTTAAAAATTAACACACTGCATCCAACACAGAAACAAAAACAGAAGTTGCTGGAAAAGTCCATCAGGTCTGGCAGCATCTGTGAAGAAAATTCAGAGTTAATGTTTCAAGTCTGGGAACCCTTCCTCAGAATTGCATCCAGGTGGATTGGAGGATTGAAGATGTTCTTTTAAATGCAAGTTGTTGCCAATGGGATTTTTTTCAAATTTTTAAATGTAAGTTAACATATTTTTCTCTACAAACTGTCAGAATATTTTCCTATGTATCAGGTGCTATACAGAGACATAGTTTGCTGGACTGCTGGTTTGTGATGCAGAGTGTCACTAACAGTGAGGGTTCAATTCCTGCACTGGCTGAGGTCATCAAGGGGGTCCTGTTTTCTCAGTCTTGCCCCTTACCTGAGGCTTGGTGACCCTCAGGTTAAACCCACCATCAATCATCTCTCTCTCAAATGAGAGAGCATTCCCATAGTTTTCTGGCACTATGGTGGCTTTATAAAAAGACAAGTGTCTAAGTTAAATTGTGGCCCTATTAGGTAGAGCAAACCACCAAAGCTGTCGTTGGACTAAAGTTTGCAGGATTGACATGAAATATGATCATACTGAATGAAGCCTGAAAATGCAAATTCAGACTGTACAAAGTAGAAATGCAAGCATTGGCAGGTGGGTGGGATCACACAGCAAACAGTTGAAAGGGAGCTGTTGTAACGGCCCAGCACTGCTACCTCACAACACGAGGGCCCTGGGTTCGATTCCAGCCTTGGGTGAAATTTATTGCTGAGAAAGTTTAGAATTTGACCTTAAAACCAAAAACTAGTAAAAATTATGTACCTGGACAATATTTCATCTACATTCAATTCTGTTAAAGTTGAATCATATGAGCAATTATACTGCGTTGATTCAAAGCTGCCTCCGCTTCACAAACCCTGGATTTATAAATTGACTGATTGCAACAAGAGCATTGAAACTATTCCAATAAGTATTTCATAACCTTTTTTTTAACATGATATACAGACTCCTTCAGGTTGGATGCAGAGCAAGGTATAGGTTGTCAAACTGTCCAAAGCTATACAAGCATTGTGCACAATAAATGAAATATTTTTGGAAGCAGGTACAATGTTTTTACCATTTTGTCAACACCAATTTGCATAACCTTTCAGAGTTCATTAGTCTGTGAGACCACACCATTACCAATGATTCTGCATGTCAAAAATGCTTTATAGAGTGCAAGCTCACCTCATGGTGGTTGAAATTTTGTTCCTTAGCAAGTAATTCCATCTCCCTCCCTCACCATTATCTGAGTCTAAAATAGCCTGTTGGTATTTTTGGTATTCTGTTGGCCTCTGAGATCAGCTTTTAAACCATATCCACCCCATCACCAAGATCACTTACTTTTACCTCCTTACTGTCACTCATTTCTACCTCTGTCTCAGCTCATCAATCTTCAGACTTCCAACTCCACTATTCTATGCTGTCCAGCTGGCCTCCCACCTTCTGCTGTCAATTTCGATCTTTGCTGCCCATATCCTGCTTTGCACTAAAGCCCATTTCCCCATCTTGTCTGTGTTTACTGACCTGCATTAGCTCTTAGTCTAACAATGCCCCAAATTTAAAATTCTGATCCTCACATTCAAGTCCTCCACAAACTTGTTTATCCCTGTCTCTGTAGCTTCTTCAAGCCTCACGACTGTCCGAGATGTCTGCATTTCCCTTAGTCTTTTCTGATTGGAGCCCCTGATTTATTTCATTCCACCATTGGCTGCACTATCAGCTATCTAGGCCATAATCTCTACACATCTCCACATCAGTCTCCTCTTTTAAGAGAGCCCTTATGCCCTATCTCTTTGGCTGCCTCTCCAAATATCTGTTTAGGTGCCTCCAGGCCAAAATCTGCTCATATGAAGCATCCTGGCACATTAAGAAGGTAAACTCACCACAGTCCTGCTGTCTCATTAGAGAGACTGGTGGTCGTTTAACCTGAGGGTCACCACACATCAGGCCGGGGTAGAGGTTAAAAAGGTCAGGGTAACATTGGCTGCTGTGGGAACTGAACCCATGCTATTGACATCACCAGCTGTCCAGCTAACTGGCTGTGCGGCACATCAAAGAGAGCAATATAAATGCGATGTGTTGTTGGTTGGTGGTCAATGTTCCTCTGCTTTAAACCAAAGAGTGCTCATTTCCTAAGTATCCAATTGATTTGGGAATGGGTGGGTAGGAGATTTTAATATAGCTCGTTTCCACTATCATTACCAGACTGCTGGCTTCCTAAAGACCAGACATGGAGTTACTCTGCAAAACTGTCCAATTAACCCCTACCTATCTACCTTCACAGCTCACTAGGAGACTATTTCCCTGTGGAGTTATTGGGTGTGGCTAACAGTCTGCAGGAGACACTGATCCCTTTCTGCCTTCGGAGAGATATTTGCATTGGGCTGTTGTTTCAGCTGTTCCTGCACAAGCTCCATCGATCATTGCATATCGCCCTCGACCTAGGCGACTGGAACTTCCAGTCAAACATCTGCACCGAAATCCCTCCCAGTGCTGCAGATCAAAAGAGCCCACAGACAGTGTCTGCACAATTCACCATCCGCCCACTCGGCCCGTCGTGTCCACGGCTATTGTTTCTGACCCCGTCACCCTAACATTGTGGAACGTCGGCCAGATATCATCCACATGTCATTTCACTTATCTACCTGCCCCCCACCCCCACCACTTCTCAATCCCTGAGCCCGTCCTTGAGACAGTTGGAGGGATACATGGCACTCTGGAAAGATTTGTGGCCACTCGCAATCTGCTTCTAACTTGGCCTCAACTGTAAATACTTGGTTCAAGTTGAAGGGCACTTGGAGTCTCGCTTCAGACTCACATTATCCTTTTCAGCGCCAGTCTGTGTTTCTATAAGTGGCGATTTCTGTCTGAAATTACAGGATTAATATACCATGGTTTCTAGAGCTGGGGGAAGAAGAAACTGAACGATTACACGCCACTATTTCACACACAGAGAGAAACTGTGCTTTCCGTCTCTAACTCAAGTCAAACCTGACCGATCGCTGTCGTTACTGTTTTCCCTCTGATTACTTACCCCACATGAACCTCACGAGAGATACTTACTTTAATCCACTGCCTCCTTCCTCTCTCTCTCAAGCCACCCGGCTTTGAAGTGCCCCGCCAGGTAAACGGACTAACGCTGCGCTGGAAGGTCTGACAGAGGAGGAAACATAGCTCACTGTTGTAAACAGCCACTGATACTTCTTACTCTGAACATTGACAGGGAGGTCCTTGCACAGGGCGGATAAACTGAATGACATCATCGATGGGCTAGGCTCAGGTTAGAAACTGCAGCTTTTGGATGTTGTTGGTGTTCCGCTTGCAGGACAGTATCTAAGTTTCCGACACGTTGTGGGGAGGGGACTCTCAACAGTTGTTCCGTCTGTAGCTCCTTAATGTCCTATAATCTGCTGCGCAGCCGCAACATTAATGGATCCAATTGTACATTTGAAAAACTTTGCATTCATTCCCAGAGTTGGCATGTTGGTGCGAGGGAATGAGAACTTCCTTGCCCCCAGCCCCCATTCCGCCCAAGCTTTCAGTCAGCATCATAAACGCCTGTCTTACATCATTGTCCCAAGACCACTCTGGAAGCCAGCCAGGAGAAAACCGCCAGCTCAATTATCCATCTTAATCTGGGATGTTCATGCTCCTCAATGGTGCCCAGTGGCTCATTTGCTAAGGCTCCTTAGCTAACATCTTTCAAACCAATGATCTCCACCATCTAGAAGGACAAGAGCAGCAGGTGCATGGGAATATCACCATCTACAAGTTCCACCCCAAGCGACAAGCCATCCTGACTTCACCTGACACAACCTGTTCCTCTTCTCTCCCACCTATCTGCCCCATCCACCCCACTGACCAATCCCCACCACTCCCTACTTGCACTCACCTATCACCATCCCATCTACCTTCCCCAGTCCCAACCCTCCACTCTATTTGCTTTGGAGCTGCCTTCCCCCTCCCTGTTTCTGAAGAAGGGTCCCGACCTGAAAGGTTGACTTTCCTGCTCCTCTGATGCTGGTTGGCCTGCTGTGTTCCTCCAGCTCCACACTGTGTTATCTCTGACTCCAACATCTGCAGTTCTTGCTATTTCTTGGAATCATATAATTTTTTTTGCTAGTGCTGGGTTGAAATGCTGGAACTCCCTCAGTAATAGCCTGTCTGTGTACCTACACCACATGAGGAATGTTGGATCAGCCATGATCCTATTGAATGTCACATCAGGTTTGAGGGGCTGAATGGCCTATTCCTGTTCCTATATCTTTTGGTCTTATGGATTATGGCAATTGAAGAATATCACCCCCTTCTCCAGGGCAATGAGGGATTGGTAATAAATGCTGGCCTAGCCTGTGTTGTTCATAAAACATGAACAAATAAAACAAAATAACATATGAAAGGGCCAAACCTTGACATAAAACATCAAATCATTTTCTATTTGTTTACAAACACAATGCATTGAAGTAAACTTTTAAAGATTTATTGCAATACTCACTTGTAACCTTGCCACAATGAAAGTGTTATGCTGCTTTCTAACTTTTTCTCTTACTCAACAAAACAAACTTTGCCAATTGCTCTTAAAGAACTCAAATATAAGCAAAATACTGCAGATGCTGGACATCTGAAACAAACATAGAAAATGCTGGAGAAACTCAGCAGGTCTCCAGCATCTCTGAGGAGAGGAACAGAGTTAACATTTTGAGTCCTATATGACTCTTCTTCAGAAAAAGTAACTGAAGAAATTTGACTGCTGGCCAATCTGCAGTGCCTGTTTTATAGCTGGGCAGCAAATCTGTGCAAAGCCATAATCTGGTTTAACTATAACGTGGCATTAAAGCAAACTTAGCCTTTGCAAAAGAAAAGAAAGCATTGGAAAAAGTTTGTTGGTCTGGCAGTTTCTTCAAAAAAGAAACAGTTAATATTTTAAGTTTTTTGATCTGTTGTACTCATCCTGGGTTTGAAACATTAACTCTTGTTTCTCTTTCCATGGATGCTACAAGACTGGCTGAGTTTCTCCAGCACTATCTGTTATTATTTCAAATTGTCAGCATCCGCAGTGCTTTGCTTCTATTTCCAAGTTTGTAAGAACATTTAGTATAACAAAGGAAATCTTAGCCTGTACATTCTAGTACAGATGTGATCATTTTAGATGGGCCGACCTTTTTACTATAGATTTGTTCTTTGACAAACGGACCAATTAGAAGTTTGCTTTGTGGTTCTTGGTCATTAGGCCTCGGAACAAAAAACTGACAGTTCATCATTTTGAAAAGGCATCTCTGGATATCAGTGAGTGCATGTCTGTGCACTGCTCCATTCTCTGTGGCCAGGACAATGTTTGAAGCTAACAGCATTGAGTGGGTTTGCCAAACCTCCATCTCTCTTAGCAAAGAGATAAAAAGGGTTTAGGCCTGAAACATCAAGTTTTCCTGCTCCTATGATGCTGCTTGACCTGCTGTGTTCATCCAGCCCCAAGCTTGTTATCTCTCTTAGCAAATGTTACTATTTGTACTAAATGTAAACCAGTAAGAGTCTGACAAATGGTATTTTGCAAATTATGTTTACCTTTTGACAATTATTGTTAATCCTTGATCCCTGCTTTTTAATATTAGCAGAATAACTGTGTTTGGTGTAACTCCCCATTGAGAATTAAAATGAATGCATTACCGAACTAGCTTTTCAACGGGAAATTCTGGGATTTAGGGATAGAGTGGGGAATGGGATTGATTGGATTGCTCAATGGAAAGCCAATGTAGACTCAATGGGTTGATTGGTTTCCTTCTTTGCTGTAAATGTGCCTGTTTGCTGTAAGCAACAATAATTGGATTGAGGGCCTGCTTAAATTATTAATGCATTGCACCCATGTTATTCAGTTACGATGTGACCTTGCTTCATAAATTGATGATAATCTCTGCTTCCAGAATGCACTTATTTTCTCTTCCTTTCCATTTCTGCATCCTCATGGTTTAATGCATTTCTGACATGGCTCTTGGTTACACTTAAAAGACGCTTCATTGGCCGTAAAGTGCTTTAGGTCATTCTGCTGCTGTGAAAGCCACTATACAAGTCCCATTTTTTCCATAGTTTGAATGTGAAATGATAGTTTAATTATATTTGGTAGGATGAAATAGTGATTCCCTACTTGAGAAACAGAAGATTTTCTCAGTGTTCTGTGTCTTAAGAAATGATGAGCCTTTTCCTTGGAAATTGTGCTTACAACTACACTATACAGCTTAAATGAAGCAATCACTCTATGCATGTTTTTCCAGTTTAAAACTTGTCTTCCAAAATGGATAATTTATGAGAAATTAATTACCTTCACATACATTATCTTTTATATGAATGTAAGTTAGAACTGCACTTTTACTGAGCAAGTCACACACTAACAATATTTATGCAGAATTTTTCCCAACATGTTTCAAGAATTTGAGTGTGGATTATTTATGGCGAGAGTACTTATTTTCAAGGGAAATAGTGATTATTTCCCATATGCCAGTATTTCATTAATTCTGATGTCCGTTGCGCAACTTCAGTATTATTTCTTAAATTTGGAAATGATTACACAAAAGGGATTCATCTAAGATGAATTACTCTGTGTGCAGTTATTGCAGTGACAAACTGTTAGATGTATTTATTTATAATAGGGCAGTGATTCAGTGTTTCAGGAAACATTCAGCAGAATTCCAGTATCTGCTGTTCTTTGTTTTATTACCTTCAACCCCTGCAGCATTTGAGTTCTATATTACACATGTGTTGCTCAGAAAGCAGAGCTACATTCAGAGAGTGTAGTGGATGTTGGAAATAGAGTTGTGATTTGGAGTGCACTGCTCGAAAGAATGGTGGATGTGGATTTGTAACTTTCGAAAGGGGAGCAAATACATTAAATACAATTTACAGCCGGAAATAGGACATTTGGTCCAATTAGTCTGTACTATACTTCACTTTCTTATTCTCCCATTCCAATGGTCTTGGCTTAGCCTATCAGCCACATTTATATTCCCTCATGGACTTATATAGTTTCCTTTCTAATGCGTATAACTACCCACATTCCAACCATTCACACTGAAAGGGAAAACTTGCTGGGCTATAAGAAAGTAGCAGACTAATGGGATTATAATAAGCAAAACAAGTACTGGAACTACTCAGCAGGTCAGATAGCACACGTGGAGGGAAACAAAATTAACTGTTCAAGTTGGTGATCCTTCTAAATTGGATAGCTATTTGAATGAATCGACACAGGCACAATGGGAAAAATGGCGTCTTCAGCACAGTATGAGTCCAAAACCCCTTGAAAAATGATGCTCACAATGTAATTTTTTTCCAAGTGCAGAATTTGTAAATTTAACCCCATTCTCCCTAATGCGGGCAACCGGCATCAATGTTGAAACATTCTGGTGGAGGTCTTATGCTCATCTGGGGCCTGGCCACAGTTTCTGACTTTTACCACTGCTTCACTTTGATATTCTGCAACTCCCTTCCTACTGAGAGACAGGCCTAATACAGATACTTGCAAAACACTGCTGGAGCGGTTCCTGGAGTCTGAACTGATAAGAAAGAAGCAAACTGGGAGATCCTTAGAGAAGATAACTGAAGAAAGTTCAATAACAGGCATTAAACACAAACTGGAGTTGCGCTCTAGCTCTTCCATCCCAAGGAAAACTGAATGGGTGGAAGTGAGGCCTTAGTTTGTATCATTTCTACATCAGGTTTTGGCCTGTCCATGTCCATGACTTGACTTCATCTGCAGTCTCGTATTACTAATTGATAAACAGCAAGGGGAATCTCCTTAGAGATCCAAGTTGATACCCGCAGTGTTGATAGCTCCTTTCCCCCACATGCTGCCTGGCTTGCTGTGTTCTTCCAGCCTCCTGTTTGTCTACCAAGGGGAACCTCCTGCTGTCATGGCCAACACTTAACCCCAAGCAGCAGCAATATAATGATTTCATTGTGGGACCCTGCTGTGTGCAAACTGACTTGTGGCATTTTTTGACATTACATTCATGGCTATATTTCAAAACAATTAGCTGATACTAAGTGCTTTGCGATGTCCTGAGGTCAGTCCTTCTTTCTTCCCAGAGGTAAAGGGAAATATTTTTAGAGATGGCTTAATTCCAGCCATTCTGAGGGACACTGAGGAAAGTAACTTGAATAGCCCTGCCAGACTTGGAGGAGATCACCAATGTTTTGGTGTGATTTGGGTGTGTTTGACATGATGGATTTTCTGTGCTATAAGACCAACTGTTAAAAGGAAAGACTCATCAACATCGGACACGAAGGAAATTGTGCCAATGTATATTATGTTGAATGGCTACTCTATTAGAATCATTCAGCATGGCCAAATGTTGGCTACTACAATGAACAAGATCTATGTTGTGGTGTTAATTACAACTATCTGGTTGTTGAAGTTCTGTGAGCTGTTAATTATACATGTCTCTTTGTCAGACTTCATGTTAGTACCACATTTGTCAATGTATAATTTCCTTGCTAAGGTTAAGTCTCGAGCTCCTAACACCTTTTCCCAGCTTCCCATTAATTTCAAATTTTCCTGTTCAAATTGCTATAGACTATTGGGTTACAGTGTGTTATTTGTGCGATGCGGCTGCGATTTACTGTTTACTTTAGGGTCAGTGTCGGGGCTTAATTAAACTTTGATTTTTCCAAATAATTTATGTGCATTTATTGCTTTTGGAAGTGATGAATGTTTATGTTGGAAAATGAGATCTTCATATTCCGACAATCTGGACCAACAGTGCTCTGACCTCAGTTACATTCAAATTCATTATGCTGGATGTAAAAGAAAGAAAGAATTTACATTTATATAGGACCACTCACAACTTCAGTAGATACCAAAAAGCTTCACACTCAGAGAAGTACTTTTGAAATGCAGTCGTATTTGTAATGAAGGAAATGCAGCAACTAACTTATGCAGAGCAGGGTCCCCACAAACAGTAGTACAGTGTTAACAAGGTGTAGAGCTGGA
>JAHRHZ010000079.1:34821-80444 GCA_024137785.1 Ginglymostoma cirratum | reverse complement strand
AGACCTTTCTTCAGAAACCTTCCATTTCTGAAAAAGGGTCTAGGCCGAAACGTCAGCTTTCCTGCTCCTCTGATGCTGCTTGGCCTGCTGTGTTCATCCAGCTCTGCACCTTGTTGTCTCAGATTCTCGAGCACCTGCAGTTCCTATTATCTCTGAAACAACTGGTCCCAGAAAACATAGTTCAGAATAAAACTTTAACTATGGCGCTACCCCGATAGACTGACCATCTTTTCCCAAGGCCTCAATTGCCATTCAACAACTGCTGCCTGTCTGAATGTAGTGTCTCTTCCAAACTTGCTGGAACCAATTCTCAGGTACTGACCTCGTTAATACCCGACTTCTACAATCTTTTTAAATGCAACACTCCTTCCAGGGTTGTTGTGTCTGCATGAACCCTTGAAATAAAGAATCAGCTTGAAATTAATCTTCAGGCCTGGCCTCACTTGTTTGGTCTGTTCTTTTCCTTTTACCATAGGCAGTTTTTCAAACTCCATAAGTCATCTTCAGCTCATAATTCCCATTTTGCAGCTCCTAAACAAAATTGATAAAAGATATAAATAATTAAAAAAATGTCAGCAAGGACTGTAACACAGTATAGCTTTCCCTCTATAATGCACGACTGTGGGACTTGAACCAAGGATGTATAACTCAGAAGGAAGAGTACTCCCCACTGAGCCATGGCTGGTGCTCTCAATACCACTATGCCACTATCCAATTCCCAGTGACTGATGACATTAAAAAGCTGCATTTTCAGTTGATCTACACAAGACCAAGAGGAAACCCAGCATTACAAATCAGATCCTATATCACAAACTCAAAATGTTTTGATGAGTCACTCAATCTTCCAGATTCCACAAACACCATGCAATCCATTTCATCTGTGTATCTCTTCCTGTGTGTTAAGGAAAGCAAGTGCAAGTCCACAAATAATTACCTCTTGTTAGCCAACATTTGGAAAGGCACATGATCTCTCTGGGTCTTTAAAAATGATTGTGTATGGTATGCCAAGGTGCTGTGAAAACCTTGGTATGGCTCATGTATTATTCTTAAACATGAAGTTACATTAAGATAGTTATGGGTTTTGAGCCAGATCTAATTGGAAACAGCTCCAGACTTCCTGGCCGGTCACTAGTCAGTTTCATATGAAATCACTTCATGGAGAAAGTGTTTGAAAAATAAAGTCAAGGCTCACGTTTGAGAGTAAACTGATCCCTTAGGAAAAGAGAAGCAATAACAATTGCATGATATCATATCCTGGTGAATGTACATTAGTCAAAATATGGTGATAATTTTTTTTTGTGCTACTAATTCTGCCAATTAAAGTTGGAAAGAAACAAAGGATGAAATAATTATAGGAAATGAGCCATGGTGTGCTCATTTTGAAAATCTGTTTACTAATCCAAACACGTGATGACAGTGAATGCAATTATTTATTTCTGAAACAGATGATTAGATATTGAAAACAGACTCAGGCCATCAGACAAAAGAGATTGCTTCTTGCTCTATCGTTCATTATAAGGCAATTTAAAAAAATCTAGTTTAGTCCAAATGATAATAAGATAATTATTGACTACAATGTTCAGTCTAATTGATAAACCATTGCATCTTTAATCCTGCAGACAAAATGATCTTTAGTCTTCAGCAGCATGAACTGTTGTCGTCTCTACAAATGGAGCAGTTTTTTTAAAAAAACGTATCAATAACTGCTTCTTTTGAAATTCTGCTCCATAGCTAAACAAATTCATTTCTTCATTGGAATTCCATAAACCACACAATCATATTATTGTGGATGTTCTTTACATGTTAATTACATACTGCACCTGAGTTTCATTGGCAATCAGCAATAATTCAGCATCAGCAAACTACAGTGTAGTCTATTCAAGAAATGTGAAGCAAAGAGCATGCCACGGAAGTGAGTGAAAAGCACTTATTCAATATTAATGACATCCTTTTGGTGCACGAATAGTAATGTGCTGTGGAGTGGGGATGGGGAAGGATGCAAGCAAAATGGGTTAGGTATGAAAAGCAAAATAAGAATGGACAGGTACTTCTGAACTTTATGTGCTATCTTCGCACACTGGGGGACTTTGAGCAGAATGTTCCCTTACAAGGTTAAGTCAGTGATTGAGTGTGCATTATAGACCAGACAATATGCAACACATGACAAGATTGTGGATTCATGAGTGGTTTCTTATTCCCTATAATTTGATGTATTTTTGAGTTCACAAAACCATCTGAGCCACCTGATTAAATTGCTATTTGGTCTAAATTCTACATTGTATCCATTTGCTTTTCCATTTTCCATTTATGCCAATACCTATTCTTCCTCACCACAGTTCATCCATACACTATCCCTTTGCACCCCGCCCTAACCATTTGGTTGAATTCAGTTCCAGTCACTTTGCTCTGAAACACCCATATCCAGCTGCAGCTACTTTCCCTTGGTCCAATAACCATTTTAATTACAGAGTACAACACAATCTGCCTCTTGTCTTCTCCAGTTGCCCGAATGACTTATTGACTTTCCTTCTATCTCATTTTGAACATTGGACTGTCTTATAATATGTGCAGCAAAAAATACAAAAGTCGAAGTTAGTGTTGCAAAAGCTTAATAAACAACGCTAAAAATGCAAAGACACATGAAAACCCATGGGAAAGCAAGCAATAATAATGCATTTAAAAATGTTGAAAAAAATCAACAACTACAATTGTATCTTGCATCTTGCCATCAAAAGATTGCTGAGAGCACATTACAGGTTGACCACCAAGTTGGGAGAGAAAGAAGGAGAGGGGTAAGGGCAGGAGGGGGTGAGCAGATGGGCAAAAGCATGACTGAAGGCAATAAACTTTGAGAAAGGACAGACTTTAACAGAAGAGTGGAGAATTTTAGCTGGAAATGAATAATAGCTCAAAATAAAGTTCAGGTATTTATACAGGTTTGGTTGTTGTCATGCTCTCTATTTGTTCTATTTTGTTGTTGTGCATGATGTTGTTCGTGATCTCCCACAATTACTGTCATTAGTTTCTTGACAACAAAAATGGCACTGGCAAACAAAACATGGTGCCTGCTAACGAGAAGCAATGCCTTCGATGTTGTTTATTGTACATGGCTGACCCCAAGTGGTAAAATATATTAAATCACTTAAAAGAAAATCCTTGAGAAAAATAATACTCTTGCTAAAGTCATTCCAGAAACAGCATGGACAAGAAGTGGTCTATTCCATGCAACAGGAATTTATTTTCTCATCTTTTCAAGCCTCATCTGCATATCCATCATTTTTAAGGTTAAGAATTGCATTCTTGCACACTTGAAGTTTATATTTTTCATTTTAATCCAAAAGCTATCTTGTACAGAAATTCTAACACGAAGTTGCATTGTCTATCTTTCCCGGTCTGTTCTTTTGCCCCTTCTTCTCTACCTCTCCATCATATCTGCTCTGGTGATTCCACTTTGCCAATCAGAGTTCCTGAAATGACCTTTTCTCCACAGAGTTTTGATTTCTGCTCATTGTTAACTGGCCCCTTAATCTTGTTCTGAGGAAGGGTCACCGGACCTGAAACGTTAACTCTGATTTTTCTTCACAGATGCTGTCAGACCTGCTGATCTTGTCCAGCCACTTCTGTTTTTGTTCCTGATTTACAGCATCTGCAGTTCTTTCGGATTTTCCCTTAATCTTTTCTCTTTTGTTTTCTGAGTCTCATTTCCTTCTCTTTTAAACAAGTATCCCATTATTTTAGCATCTCCACCTGCATTTTCACAACCTAAGCATTATTCCACCACCAAGTACACCTTCCCCTTCTTCTGTCTGTTTTGCAGAAGGACTGTTCTGTCTGGTGTTCCAGTACACTCTTCCATTTCCTGAGTTACACGTGTCTTTCCCTTGGTACCTTTCTACACAGGAAGTTTCACTTCATTCCACAGCATTACCAGTTAAATATTTCTTCCATGTGAAATTGTGAATCAGATGCACCTTCTCCAATTACGTGATTTTTGTAACAATGGAACATCAATTCTAAAAGAAAGCAAGGCTTGCATTTATATAGCACTCTACATGACCACTGGATGCTTCAAAGAGCTTCACAACTGATCAAGTATTTTGTGAAGCTGTTGTAAGGCTGCAGAAGAATTTATGACTTAATTATAATAGGGTTATAAATAAATATTATCCAACAGCTGTTTTGGATTTTTTACAACCTATCCACAGGCCATATATGTCAGCCATGGCTCAGTGATGACATTCTTGTTTCTGTGGGTTCAGGTACCAATATAGAGACTTGAGCATATACCTCAGATCCGGTCTGGCATGGCAAACTGCTGGCCCAGTGTGGAGGACCTTCGGCCTGGTGTGCCAAACTTCTGGCCCAGTGTGGTGGTCTTTCAGCTTGGCATGGCAGACCTTTGGCCTGGCACAATGAACTCTCAGCCCAGTCTCAGCATGGACGTTTTGTTCTCGAGGTGATTTGTCGAAGTGCGGTGCCACTGTGGCTAAGCATTTAAGAAAGACTGTAATGTTTGAACTTTCAGCTTTATTTCTTTATTTTCTGCTTAAAACTAAGAAGGTCTGCAATGTGTAACTTTTAACCTTACTAGGTATGTTTCATGCTGTACCGTAATTACTGCAATGTTTAACTTTTAACTTTGTTATTTCTTTGTACCTTGTTCAATGCTAGTTGGGAAATTCAACACTTCAGTCCTTTTCATGCAGTTTATGCTTTTTCCATTCAATAAATTACTTTAATTTCTTGGACATATTTTCAACTAGTTCGATTGTTCTAAGTTTTCCACCATCTGGAAAGGGCTGGAGTTGTTCAATTTTATCATTCAAGCTTGAGAGTTCAGTAAACGATTGATACTCAATTTTCTCCACTCAATATATTTTAAGTGCTGGTTCCTAAGTATCTTACAACAGATAAACAATGTTTTCCAATTACATTCCTCCCTGAAATCCTGAGATAATCATAAAGTGCCACCAGATCATCTTCAACAGTTGACAACATGATCATTTGGTGTGAGTCCATTGCTTTCCCTTTCATTTCTTATTCGCTGTGACTTACTCAGTTTTAACAAACAATTAGCACAAGCAGACTGTACCTATTGTTAGACCATTGCTGAATGCAAGTGCATTGTGTTTTAAAAGTCGATGTTTTCCTTTTATAAACTAGATCCCTGAAGGAGGTGAACCTCTAAAAATCTCAGTCACAACCTTTGTATAAGGAAAATCTCATCACTTTAAGATCTCTATGCTACTTTGCATAATAATCATGATTAACAACTCAGTTTTTCAATATGTACTTTGACAGTCCCAGCAATATCACTGAATATTGCCAAAACAAAAGTAAATAAAATAGAATGGATCGTTAGGTGAATTATGAGACATTTACTTCTCTAATGGCTTTGCTTTCACAACTCAGACTTGACACCTTTTCCAGCACATCGTCTGCAGGGAAAGTGCTATGGACCGGTATGGCGTATTTGGCACCAGTTAACCACTATAAGCACAGTGTCACAATTGCACATCATTTATTTATTTACTATTCGTTCAAGGGATGAGGACATCACTGACTAGGCAGCATTTATTGCCCATCCCTAATTTCCCAGAGGATACTCAAGGATCAACCATATTGCTGTAGGTCTGGAATCACATGTAGGCCAGACCAGGTAAGTGAACCAGATAATCCTGACAATCAACAATGGATTTGTGTTCATCATTAGACTCTTAATTCCAGTTTCTTTTCAAATGAATTCAAATCCACCATCTGTTGTGGCAGGATTTGAGCTCAGGTCCCCAGAACATTATCTGGGCCTCTGGATTAACAATCTAGCGATAATACCACTAGGCCATCGCCTCCCCCTCAGAGGTTTTATACTGCCAGAGGCAATTCAAACAAGTAGTGTATGTGGACTAAAGTACAAGTGTAATGCAGTGAAACAGACAAGTGATTTGTATCAGAGATAGTAGGAACTGCAGATGCTGGAGAATCTGAGATAACAAGGTGTAGAGCTGGATGAACACAGCAGGCCAAGCAGCATCAGAGGAGCAGGAAGGCTGACGTTTCGGAGCTAGACCCTTCTTCAGACCCTTCAGACCCTTCTTCTTCTTCAATTCTGAAGAAGGGTCGAGGCCCGAAATGTCAGCCTTCCTACTCCTCTGATGCTGCTCGGCCTGCTGTGTTCATCCAGCTCTACACCTTGTTATCTCAAGTGATTTGTGTGATATGTACACTCTCATAACCCAGTCGGCCAAATAAGTTCAGACCCTCATAATCTTGAATTTCAGGAAGAATGAGTCGGGCTTTTTAATACAACATAATCAATCCCTGTTTTTTGTGTCAATCCCTCATAGACTTGTCCATTTTTGAGGATTTGTTGATGCTGCAGACTTGGTCAAGTTTCTTATTGACCATTATGACCCCCCTTTACTAATCTCACAGAGAGCCTTCAGTTTCATGAATGAGTTTCAAGGACCCTCACCTCTCAGCAGTCACAACAATTGTCACAATATGGGGTAACCATAGCCATAAAACTATGTTACAGTTGGGAAATGAAAGTTTTAAAAATTTCTAAGCATACTCTGAACCTGATTCCAAACTGCTGGGTTTTAGATTTAACATTCATTCTTGGTATGTCAGCATTTCAATTAAGGCCAACATTTATTACACATCCCTAAATGCCCTTGAGATTGAGCCACCAGTGTGAAGCATTGCTATCCATGTGTGTAGCAAGGCCTTTAGGAACAGAGTTCTAGTCTTTTGACCTAGTGATAGTGTCACAGGGGTGATATAGTTTCCAGCGAGGATGGTTTGTAGCTTCTGGGGAGGGGGTCGGTGGTGGGTGAGGGCTGAGGGGATGGGGTGGGGAGGGAACGTCTCACAGAAGGACTTGACCATTTAATAACAGCATTCTGAGGCGGCCAGCATTTTGTTTGATTTGGCTCAGTTTTAACCCCGGCCAACTGGATTCCCTGGGCAATGGGCTGAAGAAGGGAGATGAGAGTTAAGGCTTTTATAGCATGGATTATGGGCTAGGAGGAGCTGTGATGACGCCCAGACCTCTGAGTTTACTCATTACGAGTATGGTCTACTTTTAGACTGTGCTCCTTATCACAGGACCTTCTTGTGAGGGGACCTCCCAAGATCAGGGATCTCAGCTTGTCCGTATCTTCGAGCTACTCTCAGAGAAGCACAGATTTGGAAAATTAAACCTGAAGTTGTTTTCATGGTGGAATGGCTGATATCGCTCCCTCTTCTGCTGGGATCACATCCTGCAAGTGTGAATGCATCAAATGACTGACTTTGCTTCGGGCTAGAGGAGGACAAACTGATGGAATCTGTGGCAATAGACATCAATCTATCAGTCCTGCTTCTCATGATGCTGGGTGGCCAGACAGGACACCAGGGAATTCAGAAATTTGGGTTCCGCCCAAAGGTCCACCCCCTGCCCAGGCCATGCAATTTTCCACTAAACAACACCCACGACTCTCGGGATGGAAGTTCTCATTTAATGCAATCCTTCCATTTGAAATGTTCCATCCTTTAGCACCTTTTACAGAGCTCTTTACCACCAGCTTGCAGATGCCAGCTTCTGAAGAAAGGATATCATATAGTAGAATGTCCACTTCAAGAATTTATGGCTGGCAGTGACTAAATAAAGGAAACGTCTCCATCTCTGACTCAGCAAATTCCACAGTTTTGGTTTGGGCTGGTAGCTCGCTTACCTCAGTAGTGCCACTGTGAGTAGTGGCCACTGCTGGGACTGCAGCCAGTCGCCTGAGAAAGAGGATTCATTGATCCTGGATGAAGGTGTCTCTGGGGTTTTGCTGGGACCTGGCTGGCTGACCCTTCGCAGCAGTAGGGAATGCCAAGAGGAATAATGACTTTAGTGGGTGTGGCGGATCTCCAAGGGTCACAGGCCCACCTCTTGCCCAGTTACCAGTCCTCCAGGTTTCACCTGCCAGATTAGACACTAGGCCCCTTTAATTGGTCACTCAAGGGTTGGCCCACTGGTTGCTGGACCAACAGATGCCTCCCACTCTATTGGCAAAATCGCAGCAGAGGGCAGGAAGTGCAGGAGCAGAAAGGCAGTGGCTTGGTGCTAATGTCATGTTGCTTAGTTTTGTGGACTTTTTTGCTTGCCATCCCTGAATGGTTTCTCAATGTACTGGTCTCGAAAATACTATCTTGTAAACAAGAAATTTATCTGAAATGGTATTATTGCTAATGTGGCTTGCTTAGTCTCTGTGTAGGTTAAAATTGCCCATGGATACTGTGGCATCCTTGTTATATGCATCTCTAATTTCCTACTTTACCTCACCACAGACAGTTTGAGGCCTATAGCCAACTCCAACTAATGATTTCTGCCTGTAATATGAGAATAAAATTTATAATATGATTGCATTTGTGATCTAGTTTGAAATAGAGAAGAGTGGGTCAAAGACTGGTATTTAAAACTGAAAAGGGCAACTACATGGGCATGAAAACTGAGCTGGCTGAAGTAAATTGTTATATTGCACAAGCAGATAGATCAGTAGAGGAGCAGTGGCAAACATTTATAGGGACATTTAAAGACATGGTGGTAATGTGATTATCACTGCTGACTCACAGCACCAGGGACCCAGGACTGATTCCACCCTTGGGCAACTGTCTGTGTGGAGTTTGCACATTCTCCCCTTGTCTGCGTGGCTTCCCTCAGGATAGTCCGGTTTCCTCCCACAGTCCAAAGATGTGCAGATTAGGTGGATTAGCCATGCTGAGTTGCCCACAGTGTTCAGGAGTGTGCAATCTAGATTGATTCACCACGGGAAATGTGGGGTTTTGGGGATAGGGTGAGGGGTTGGGTCTGGGTGGGATGCTCTTTGCAAGGTCAGTGTAGACTTGATGGGCGGAATGGCCTCTATCTGCACTGCAGGATTCTGTAATTCTATTCTATGAGAATACACAGAATATGTACCTTCCTACTGTAAAATAAAAGTCCAAAGGGAGGACCAATATCTGTAGTTAACTAAAGGAATGCATCCAGCTTAAGGTAAAAACATAGATAACTATGCAAAACTGAGTGTTAGTGAGTGACTATTAAGCAAATTAATAAATTAGAGCACAAAAGAAAGCAAGCTAGAAATATTAAATTAGTGTGTGTATCTATAGGTATCTAAAAGGAAAAGAGTAAAGTGAGTGTTGGTCCTCAAGGGAGTAATAATGGGAAATGAATAGTAGGTTATAAAGAAATGGTGGATATGGTATAAAAACTTTGCTTTTGTTTTCACTTTGGAAGTTACAAAAAAATTCCAGTGAATGTGAAGGTTGAAAGAAACAAGGAACCGAATGAAATTACAATCACTGGGGAAATAGTCCTGAGCAAACTGATGGAACTGTGGGTTGATAAGTCTTCAGGTCCTGATGGACTTCACCTTAGGGTTTTAAAAGAGATGACTAATGAGGCAGTAAATGCATTGGTGTGAATTTTCCAAAGTTCATTAGATTCTGGAAAAGTTCCATATAACTAGAAAATAATAGAAATAGTCCATTTATTCAAGAAATCAGGGAGGCAGAAGATGAGAACTTATAGGCAATTTAACTTGACACCTGTAGTGGGGAAGCCATTAGTATCAATCATGAGTTATAACTAGGCACTTTCAAATATTCAAGGTAATAAGGATGAATCAGCCTGGTTTTGTGAAAGGGATATCCTATTGAACCAATTAGGACTTCTTTCAAGGAGTAACATGCATTGTCCTTAAAAGGGAGCCCATTGGTGTATTGTACTTGGATTGCCAGAAGAATTTGACAAGGTTTGACATAAAAAGGTTATTGGACAAAGTAAACGTTCATCGTATTGCTTTAAAATACTAACATACAGGTAGGATTGGCTGGCTAGCAGAAAATATTTATAAATGGGCCTTTTTCAGACTGATGCAATATGATTAGTGGGGTTCTGTGCTGGGCCTTCGACCTTTTACAGCTTGCACCAAGATGACGAGATTGCAGGCACGGTGGCTAAACTTTCAGATGACATAATGATAAGTAGGAAAGTGTGTTGAGAAAATGATATTACAAACTTGCAGTTCAAAATAAATAGGTGGAGTGAGTGAGTGAAAAAATCTGGCAGATCTAGTATGATGTGGGAAACATGAAGTTGTTCACTTTGGCAGGAAGAATATACAAATAGAATGGAGAACGACTGTAGAATTCTAAGATGCAGAGGGATCTCGGTGTTCTAGTGCATGAATCCGAATAGGTTAGTCTGCAGGTACATCACATAATCAGGAGTGTTAATGGGCAGCTAACCGTGAGTTTGACAGAGATTGAACATATAAGTAAGGATGCAATGCATTGGTTACACAGGACATTGTGAGGCCACATCTCATATACTGTGCACAGTTTTGGTCTCATTATTAAAGGAAGCTTTTAAATACATTGAAGGTGGTTCAGGAGAGATTTGATACCTGGAAAGAGGGATTGTCTTATGAGGAATGATTGGACAGACTGGGTTTGTTTTTGCGAGAATTTAGTAGAATGAAGGGTGATTTGATTGATGTTTATAAGATCCTTGCCAATATGTACATGGACAGGATGTTTGGTCTTGTGAGTGAGTCCAGAACCAGGGCTACTGTTATAAAATTAAGGGCTTTTTGTAGAATGTGGTTAAGGAGATTTTTTTTGTTAACTTTAGAACTCTGTGTCTTGAAAGTCAGTATGGGTGGGGTAATTAAATATTTTTAAGGTGGAGGCGCATGGCTCATTATTATGCCAAGGACATCAGAGGATGTTGAGAATACATGGAAATGTGGAATTTGGAACACAAAGGAATCAGCATGACCTTATTGAACAGCAGAACTAAAGGGCTGAATGGTCTATTTCTATTCTTAATTTGTATGTTCATATTTTCTTAGTGCTGACCATAAGACCAAAGGTGCATTTCAACTTCATGATCAACATAAAGAAATCTGCAGAATTTAGACATGACTTTAATCTGCATTCAACATACACAATATTAGTTCCCATTAATTAACAAAAATACTGATTGTTCAAAGTGGAAGAACTATTCTATCCCAGACCACTGACTTTTCATTGACCTTGAGGGGCACAAACATTTCCCGTACACCTCCAAAAATGGATTCTGAGTAGCAATGAAGTATATATGACAATAATGCAATTGATTCAGAAGGTTCCTTTGCACGCATACATTAAATGAATCATTTACCAATAGCAGACACTTGGTGGAGCTCACTACAGAGCGGAGCTGGAGGAACACAGCACGTCAAGCAGCATCAGAGGAGCAGGAAACTTCAACGTTTCGGGTTTACACCCTTCAGCAACACCGAAACAAACCCGTTACTACTGCCATGTATGCAGCATCCTGCAGCTGCAGTTCTTGCTTTCTCCACTTGGTGGAGCTCTCCACCCGTTGTATAATATTACTATTAAATCTAACTAGCAGTCTGGTGCACTGAAACATTGAGTCGCACGGTCTTTGTGGGATGGAGGGAGGCTATTCAGCATATCAGGTCCATGCTGGCTCAGCGTGGAACTGACCATTCCATCCCATTCCCACAATCTGTCCCTGTCGCTCTGCAGGTTTGCTTCTCTAAAGTGTGTAGATGCTGGAAGTCGGAGTCAATAAAATTTTATCGACTCTAGCTTCTCCAAAGTGCCCACAAAATTTTATTTTGAAGTCATTCATCTTGCCTGCTTCCATCACCCTTGTAGGAACATAGAAAATAAAGCAAGATTAGGGCATTTGGCCTATTCAGTCTGTTTCACCATTGAACATAAGCAGTGAGTTTCAGCTCATTTCCACTGGCTGAATAAGAAATAACATTCACCCCCACCTCACTCATTTCTGGCTCGAAAACTCAGATCTGTGCCCCCTGTTCCTTGTACCATCAGCTAATGAGTTTAATTTATTGTTGTCACATGTACCAATACACAGTGAAAAGTGTTGTTTTTGCGTGCTCTACAGGCAGATTATATCACATAAAGTGCATCAGGGTAGCAGACCAAAGTACAGAATACAGTGTTGCAGTTGAAGGGAATGTGCAGAGACAGAAATCAGAATCAAAATTTGAGAGGTTCGTTCAAAAGTCTGATAGCAGCAGGGAAGAAGCTGTTCTTGAATCTGATGATACATTTATTCAAACTTTGATGTCTTCCGTCTGACGGAAGAGGGTGGAAGAGAGGATAATGGGGATGGGAGGGGTCTTTGATTATGTTGTGTGCTTTCCTGAGGCAGCGGGTAGTATAGATGGAGTCAGTGGGTGGGAGGCTGGTTTGCACGATGGACTCGGCTGTGTTCACAACTCTTTGTAGTTTCTTGCGGTTTTCGAAAGACCATATCACGCTGTGATGCATCCACAAATGATGCTGCCTGTGGTGCATCTATAAAAATTGGTAAGAGTCATTGTGGATATGCCAAATTTCTTTACACTCCTGAGGAAGTAGAGGCATTGTTGTGCTTCCTTGACAATTGTGTTAACATGGATGGGCCAGGGCAGATTGTTGGCGTTCATCACTCCCAGGAACTTGACACTCTGAGGTGGCCACCACCATTGATGCAGACAGGGGCATGCCTTCCACTCCACTTCCTGAAGTCAAACATAGATTCCCAACAGTGAGAAAGCAGGCCATTTGGCCCATCAAGTCTGCACTGAATCTTTGAAGAGCATTCCACCCAGACCCAACCCCATCCGTGTAACCCCACATTTCCCATGGCTAATCCACCTAACCTGCACAGCCCTGGATGCTATGAGCAATTTAGTATGGCCAATCCACTGAACCCGCACATCTTTGCACTGCAGGAGGAAACTGAAGCAAATCCATGCAGACACAGAGAGATCTACAGACAGTTGCCCAAAGGTGGCATTGAACCTGGATCCCTGGTGCTGTGAGGCAGCAGTGCCACTGTGCTGCCTGGTATGACCAGCTCGTTCATTTTGCTGATATTGATGAAGTGATAGTTATCTTTCCACCATGCCACTAAGCTCTCAATCTCTTTCCTGTACTCTGTCTTGGCATTGTTTGAAATCCTGCCTACAATGGTGGTGTCATCAGCAAACCTGTAAATGGAGTTGGGGCAGCATTTGGCCACACAGTTATGAGGGTATAAGGAGTATACTAGGGGGCTGAGTTTGCAGCCTTGTGGGTCACTGGGGTTGAGGATTATGGTGGAGGAGGTGTTGTTGCCTATCCTTACTGACTGCAGTCGATGGGTCAGGAAGTCGAGGATCCAGTCACAGAGTAGGGAGCTGAGCCCTAGCTCTTGGAGTTTAGAATGAGTTTGTTAGAATTATGATGTTGAAGGCAGAGCTGGAGTCAATAAGTAGGAGCCTGAAGTAGGTATCCTTGTTATCCAGATGTTCCAGGGATGATTGTAGGGCCAGCGAGATGATGTCTATCATAGACCTATTGTGCTGCTCGGCAAACTGTAAAGGATAAGTCTGGGACATGTGGCTCCACACCAAACCCTCTGAAAATAATATTTAAAGCCACTGACAGAAACATCTGGATTTCTGTATTATTCTGTGCATGAGTGGGCGTTGCTACCAGTTTGAGTGGATCATGATGGCAAACATTGACAGTTGCACTATCAATACCATGGCAAAATTTGGGTCACTCGCTCGTGTGACCTTTAAGGGCTGATATCTGCAAACGTACTGTTCTTTCTTTACAGCAAGCTCATAAACAATTGTAAAAGGCACTCTAACTATGTTGTAATGAATAGGAAACAGGCCCTATACACATAATTTGTTGCTATTTCATCCTGATTGCTTTTGTCACAATGCTTGCATTTGTTATTTTGTTTCTGTCAGAAAATTGTTCTGTACTCTTTAATTACACTATATTTGATATCAACATTTTGTATGCTTTCTGCATGATTTTGCTTATTAAATTGAGAGATTGTGCGACTGCAATGTGATTTTCTCTCACTTTTGGCAAGCTGAGTCCACAGACATTGCTCATCTCTCTCCCAACAGTATGCTGTGTACTGAATCTTGAAACAACACCCCTAATCATGGGTTGAGGTTGGTTGGCCCTGTTGGTCAGACAGTTGGCTTGTGATGTAGAATGATGCCAGCAGCATGGATACAATTCCGACCGGAGGAGGTGGGGAGGCTGCAGAATGATTTAGACAGTTTAGGAGACTGGTCCAGGAAATGGCTGATGAAATTCAACGTGAGCAAATGCGAGGTCTTGCACTTTGGAAAAAAGAATACTGGCATGGACTATTTTCTGAACGGTGAGAAAATTCATAAAGCCGAAGTACAAAGGGATCTGGGAGTGCTAGTATAGGATTCTCTAAAGGTTAACTTGCAGGTTGAGTCTGTGATTAAGAAAGCAAATGGAATGTTGTCATTTATCTCAAGAGGGTTGGAATCTAAAAGCAGCGATGTGCTTCTGAGACTTTATAAAGCTCTAGTTAGGCCCCATTTAGAATACTGTGTCCAATTTTGGGCCCCACACCTCAGGAAGGACATACTGGCACTGGAGCGTGTCCAGCGGAGATTCACACGGATGATCCCTGGAATGGTAGACCTAACATACGACGAACGGCTGAGGATCCTGGGATTGTATTCATTAGAGTTTAGAAGGTTGAGGGGAGATCTAATAGAAACTTACAAGATAATGCATGGCTTAGAAAGGGTGGACGCTGGGAAGTTGTTTCCGTTACGTGGGGATACTAGGACCCGTGGGCACAGCCTTAGAATTAGAGGGGGTCAATTTAGAACGGAAATGAGGAGACATTTCTTCAGCCAGCGAGTGATGGGCCTGTGGAATTCATAGCCACGGAGCGCAGTGGAGGCCGGGACGTTGAATGTTTTCAAGGCAGAGATTGATAAATTCTTGATCTCACAAGGAATCAAGGGCTATGGGGAGAGTGCGGGTAAGTGGAGTTGAAATGCCCATCAGCCACGATTAAATGGCGGAGTGGACTCGATGGGCCGAATGGCCTTACTTCCACTCCTATGTCTTATGGTCTTATGGACACCAGCCCAGGTTACCATGAAGGACTTGGCTTCTCAATCTCTTCCCTCACCTGAGGCAATATGACCCTCAGCTTGAACCACCACTAGTCATCTTTCTCTAACAAGAGAGCTACCCATGCCATTGCAATGCCAAGACAACTTTACCATTACTTTGGGTCCAACCAGTGAGACATTTCCACCTATTATGGTATTCAACCTTGGAGCCTTCCTGAGTGACACTCACAATGTTTTGTCATGCTTAGCACCATTACCTAGTTATTGGTTGAGTTGGACTGAACTTATGTCATATCAGATCTTCAGGACTAACAGAGAACAGAGATTTCCACTTCAAGGGTCTGGGTTGGCTTCAAAAAGAGATCTTAGGTGAAAGAACATTGTGTTAATACTACAGTGAAGGATCAATGAATCAAAGGTCAAGAATCTTGCTGCGTCAATTAAAATCAAGGTAGCGGCGATGATGCAACATAGAATTTTACAGTAAATATCAGTATAAGTAAGTCCTCAAAATGGGGCTGAATTTACTGCGGTCCGGAATGATCTCCTTCTGTGCTACAGTTTTTCTCCCACTGCTGGGACTTTGCAAATCTTAATCCCACAACCCTGCTTTGTCCCTGTACCTTCTTTGACTTCAATTGTTCCTTGACTCTTTCCTGAAATAGGGCAGTGACGTCTGCCTCAACCATTCTTCAATGATTGTGTGATATGAAGTCTTGAGTTGTTTTGCAATCCTTCTATATTAATGGAAACTAATTCCCAATGTTGGATATACTGACACCATTGTCTTTCTCACTTCTGATTAAAATGACCACTCAGTTTCCATGAAAAAAGTAGTAACGAGGTTGGCTGTGACTCAAGGCATTCTTTTTCTTTACTCTTTCATGGGATGTGAGTGTCACCGGCTGGGCCAGAATTTATTGTCCATTCCAAGCCTTGAGAAAGTGGTGGTGAGCTGCTTTCTTAAACCATTGCAATCCATTCACTGTAATTAGACCCACAATGCCTTTAGGAAGGGAATTCCAGGATTTTGGCCCATTAACAGAAGGAACAGTGATAAATTTCCAAGCTAGGGTATTGAGTGCCCTGGAGGGGAACTTGCAAGTGGTGGTGTTCCCATATGTCTGCTGCTGTTGTCCTTTGAAATGTCAAGGGGTCATGGATTTGGAAGATGCTGCCCAAGGAGCTTTGGTGAATTTCTGCAATGCATCTTGTAGGTAGTACACACTGCTGCTACTGAATGTTAGCGATGGGACTGAATGTTTGTGGATGTAGTGCTAATCAAGTGGGCTGCTTTGTCCTGGATGGCATCAAGCTTCTTCTTGAGTGTTGTTGGAGGTGGATTTAGCCAGGCAAGTGGAGAGCACTGTGTCACAATGATGACTTTTACCTTATAGATGGTGGGCAGGTTTTGGGGAGCCAGGAAGTGAGTTACACATTCCAAAGTTTCTAGCCTCCAACCTGCTCTTGTTCCCTCAATACCTTTATGACTAGCCCAGTTCAGCTTCTAACAGCTCCCAGGATGTTGATAGTAGGAGATACAAGGAATGATGTTTAGATTTCCTCTTGCTGGATATTGTCATTACCTAGCACTTATGTGGAATGAATGTTAGTTGTCTTTTGTCAGCCCCAACCAGGATATTGTCCAGGTCTTCCTGCATTTGGGCTATAGGCTGAATACCAGGCATGTTGGGATGAGGTCCTTATCCGGAAATTAATTGCCACAATGGCCTTGATTTGAAGTGAGGTAGGAAGCTTGTCCTGCCTTAGACTTGATTGAGGCAAAGGTTGGAAGGCAGAGAGATTGCCACATGTCATCCTCTCATCTGATTAAATACCCTCTTTGTCAAAAAACACCTTAGGAATGGCATTAAATCCCACACGTACACCGAAATGAAGGGATGTTGATGGACTTGGCAGGAATTGACTGGGAAATGGATTAAAAATAAGATGGTAGATTAGCAGTGGCACATATTTATAGAAATATTTCATAATTCTTGAAAAAGTTATTGTCAACTGAGAGATAAAGACTCTAAGGGAAGGATGAATCATCATTAGCTAATGAAGGAAGCTAAGGGGCATATCAAATTGATAAAAATTAGGGAAGTGCTGGTCAGTGAATTATTTAAAATGTGGTAACAGGACATTCACAAAATCATAAAATAATTAAGCAGAGTCAACATTGTTTTACAGAAGAGAAATCATGGAGGACAAATTTAAGAGAGTTCTTTAAGGATGTAACAATCACAGTGGATAAAAGTGAACCAGTAGATGTATTTACATTTCCAAAACACATTTGATAAGCTGCCTTCTAAAAAATAAGAACTTGTGGTTTTGGGATGATATATTAGCTTAGGTAGAGGTCTGGCTTACTGATAGAAAGCTGTCAGGAGAAACAGATTATTTTCAGGTTGGTCAGATGTAGCTAGTGGAGTGCTATGGAAATCAGTGCTGAAGGTTAAACTATTAACAATCTATTCTAATGACTTGAATGAAGGGACTGAATGTATTGTATTCAACAATATAAATATAGGTGGGGAAGCATGTAGTCAGGTGAACACAGAGTTTGCAAAGAGATAAAGATAGCTTTCAGTGTGTGGAATTCTTTGGGCCCACTTAGGGAGTTTAGAAAGGAAGGAGAGGGAAGTTAATTGTGCGGGCGGCCAAATTTCAGATTCCTGATAGTGGATTAAAGTTTTGGTATTAAGCTCTCAGGAACTTGCAGGCAGGTCTCTGTTCCCAATGATTCAGAACCTCTTCCACATTCAAGAGCTTGCCATGAATGCTCATTAACACCAGTGCAATCTTGTTAGACAGAAGTGAGAAAAGCTATGTTCACAAGAACAGCAACATATCAGGAGTGTATACCCGGTGGGGTGGACTTTTCCCTAGAAGCTTTGATAAACACACACTTCTTCAGTAGCTTGGCTCCGTCTTTGTTTCTTTGCTTCAAGGTTGCAGCAAACGAAAGGGCGGTCAACAGAAATTTACCAATAAAGTGGAAAGGTATGGCAAGGCATTAAACTTAAAGCACATGGTTGCATGGGGTGCTGGATGGATTCTGAGGAATGGAGAGAGAACTGGGAGACAGTGGGAAGAATCTCTATGATAGGGGCAATGAAAGGTGGCATGTGCAAAGAGGGTTTTCTGAAGAAGGGTCCGGACCCGAAACATCAGCTTTCCTGCTCCTGTGATGCTTCTTGGCCTGCTGTGTTCATCCAGCTCTACACCTTGTTTGCTCAAGCACAAGGAGGGTTTTTTTTGGCCGTAAGGCCTAATGAGTTATTTCACCGTGTGCTGCCAAGCTTAGTGCATTAATTAGCTACCATGCCCCCAAGGAATGTCTCACATCAATTTGGCCCCATTCTACACAGACAATCCCAGAACAACTTGCCACTCTGTTGATATCCCAAAATTCACTGGCATAGGCCCCTGCATCGATCTTTAACAGCCTGTTGTGCACCCAGGCAAGCGCTCTCAGTCTCAAGTCTCTGCAGGTCTCCTGACATTTGCCCCAGACGTGGCAGACAGGGGGAGAATTAGTGCCCTGCTTTGTGAGCAGGGACCCAAAACTTCTGCAGGAGTGAGTGCACAACGCAGGTAACCCTATCGCAGGACTTCCTTTTGCCCCAGGATCAGGAGTGAAAGTTGTGACAACAAGCTATGCCAGCCTCATCTGACTCCTGGGTTAGGACAGTCTCAGACATGCAGAGGAATTCCCATCACTATAGGAAGGAGATTAGAATGGAACAGAAATTAATTGTCACGTATACTTTTACATGAAAAATACAGTGAAAAACTTGATATGTCATCCCACCATCAATGACAGAAGACGTACATAATAATAAAAAATATTAACTTAAGCCAAGGTCCATTGCAGCTCAGTTAACAGATCCTGGGCTCAGGGAAAGCCGATTAAGGAACAATGAAATATCCTGAAGATGCAGATGGGCCGGAGTAAGTGGGCTGAGTCTGGGGCTCATCATCTTCCGTCGGCTTTCTTTCTCTTTCTTTTTCTCTTTTTTCCCTTTAGCTCTTTCTCTTTTTTCGCTGGTTTCTTTTCTTTTAAGTCTGGAGAGTGGCGGGTGAAGGTGGGGCCCTCCAGTGGCAACGTCAGTAACACCAAGATGAGCCGGACACAACAACACCTCAGCCCGGGGTCTCCTGGCGAATAAGGAGCAGATCCCGGGCAGGTGCTCCCTGGCCCAGACCCGCAGGCCAGGCCGAGGCTCCAGGCGTTTGGCTAGCCCCAGGCACCTGAAGGAGGAGAAGTGGCGATCTTGGCACAGCATGGTGGTCTCCTGGTGAGGTGGTCTTGTTCTGGTACAGAGGAAGGTCAATGCCCTTCTACACTTTTCCAGTGTAAGTGCAGCCGTCGTCTCTCTGTCCACTCACACTCACACTGTCTCCACCACTGTACCCACCTCCCACCACGGCTCATGATCTACCAGTCTGATTAATGACTGTGACATCTTCCCTCACTTATGTTACCCACTCCAATCCCTGACATCATTAGCACTGTATGCCCTTCATGCTGCCCAATCACTTATAGAGTTTTAGAGTCATACAACATAGAAGGAAACTCTGTGGTCCAATTTGTCAATGCCGACCAGACATCCCAATCTGACCTGGTCCTATTTTCCAGCATTTCTCCCATATTCCTCTAAACTCTTCCTATTCATAAACCTACCCAGATGCCTTTTAAATGTTGTAATTGTACCCACCTCCACCACTTCCTCTGGCAGCTCACTCCATACATACACCACACTCTGTTACCCCTTAGGCCCCTTTTAAATCTTTCCTCTCTCACCTTAAACCTATGATCTCTAGTTTTGGACTCCCCTACTCTGCAAAAAAAGACCTTGCCCATTCACCATATTCAAGCCCCTCATGATTTTATAAATCCCTGTAACCTCCACCAAAAGTAACAGGTATGATGCCTCCTTCATCTTCCTGTATACTTGCCTCTCTTTCTGTCTCATGCCAGAAGGAAAACAGCCCCCAGTAAGGCTGAAAATCAGTAGATGGGCGTGGACTACTGACATTTAGTTCCTCACTCCTAATGTAGAGAGCATCCTGACACCGCCCACTCTGAGTGGTTGACTGAGTCTTCCCAAAACAATGGTCTCATTTTGGAGGCTGCCCTTGACTAAGTGTAGCAGGGACTGAAGGTGATGTGCCTTGACCTGACTTAGGCCTGCTGAAGACCACAACAGGCTTCCTTCGGTGAAAGGGTGAGGACATCCATTGCTCTCCAACTTTCTGTCTCCTCTCAGCCTCTCAGAAGATAATGGCTGGTGAAAAACAAATCAGGGAAACATCAGACACTGAGAATTGAAGTAATTAATTAAATAACCATGACGTTAGGTTAAAACCTAAAATATCAATGACTCCAAGGACTTTTATTTCAGAAAAAACTGCATTTTCTTGATACTTCCTTTTTTTTGCAGAACCTCTTTTTAAAGTTTAAACCTGTTTTCTGGGTGCATTTGATATGACATTATTTTTTGAGCATTGATATCTAATAAAATTTGTTTACTCAATAAAGCCTTATGATTGCTTCCTTCATTTTAATCTCATAAACTACACTTTAATTGTGGAATGAAATAGCTGCATGCTAAGAAAAATTGAAAATCTTCGTTACAGTCAATAAAAGGTTGAAAGAATGAGGAGCTAATTCATCCTTACCATGGATGAAATAACAGTTAAATGGCAGGTTGAAGCATGACAGAGGAGGTGGCATAGGATAAAAGAAGGCCACCTAGAGAAGGAAGAATATAGTTTAGGTGGAGAGCATTCAGAATGAAGGAGTGTCATGCTTTGAGGTAAAATGGAATATGGAACTTTGATACCCTCAAGTCACGTGCTTTGATATGTCTCTTAAAGGTATACTGTCGAATTGACTGTGGGACATATCACAACGTAATCCCTCTGATTAAGGCTTAAAGATTAGGTCGACTATGGAAAGTTCTCAAAAGAAAACCAAACATTTATTTCCTGCGATTTGCTCTCAGACCCTTACTTAAAATGCAAAATGTTTGCCAAGTAAACTCAACAGCTGTACTAGCTTTGGTGCAGCTATGGAGGAGGCGAAGAAACAGCCAGAAACAGGAGGACCAGATACCCAAGGCTGTGGGCGCTGTTAGTGTGGGGAGGGTAACAAGGCTCTTCAGTACCAGTGCATCGAGAGAGAGTGTACTGATGCTGCTGTAACAACCTGCAGATGAGTGATTGCCAATCCCACAGGTATCTTTATGTGATTAGAGATGGTGTCATCTATAACAGCCACTGTTGTGTGAAGTTCTGGTGGTGGAAGGATGTTTTTCAGAATGGAGACCAGTAACTAGTGGTGTTGCACAGGGGTCAGTCTTAGGTCCTTTATTGTTTGTAGTATATATAAATGATCTGGAGGAAAATGTGGGTGGTCTAATAAGTGAATTTGCTGATGGCACAAAGATTATTGGAGTTGTTGCTGATCATACCAACCATTGTGAAAGTATACAACAGGATATAGATCGATTGGTGACTTGGGCACAGAAATGGCAGATGGAGTTTAGAATCATAGAATCTCTACAGGGTGGAAACAGGCCCTTTGGCTCAACAAGTCCACAACAACCCTCAGAGCATCCCACCCACTAATCTACACATCCCTGAACACTATGGGCAAATTAGTATGACCAATCCACCTAGCCTGCACATCTTGGAAATGTGGGAGGAAACCAGAGCACCCAGACGAAATCCACACAGACACAGGGAGAACATGCAAACTCCACACAGATGGTTGGCCAAGGGTGGATTTGAACCCAGGTTCCTAGCACTGTGAGGCAGCAGTGCTAACCACTGAGCCACCGTGCCACCCCAGACAATTAATCCAGACAAATGTGAGGTGATGCATTTCGCAGGATCAAATTTAGGTATGAATTATACTGTAAATGGCAGAACCCTTAGGAACATTAACATACAGATGGATTTGGGTGTGCAGGTCATCGATTCCCTAAAAGTGGCAACACAGGTAGCCAAGGTGTTTAAGAAGGCATATGGCATGCTTGCCTTCATTGCCCAGGGCGTGGAGTACAAGAGTTGGCAAAACATGTTTCAGCTATATAAAACCCTTGTTAGGCTGCATTTGGAGTACTGTGTGCAGTTTTGGTTGCCGCATAACCAGAAGGATGTCGAAGCTTTGGAGAGAATGCAGAGAAGGTTCACCAGGATATGGCCTGGTCTCGAGAGCATTGGCTATGAGGAAAGGTTAAAAAGACTAGGATTGTTTTCATTGGAAAGATGGCAGCTGACAGGAGACCTGATAGAGGTTTACAAAATCATGAGAGGCATAGATAGGGTGGATAGTCAGAGGCTTTTTCCCAGGGTTGCAGTTTCAATTACAAGAGGGCACAGGTTCAAGGTCAGAGGGGGAAAGTTTAAGGGAGATGTGTGAGGGAAGTTTTTCATGCAGAGAGTGATAGCAGCTTGGAATGTACTACCAGAAGAGGTAGTGGAAGCGGGCACATTGAAAACATTTAACCTAGATGGGTACATGAATAGGGAGGGAATAGAGGAATATGAATTGAAAAGTGGCAGGTTTGTTTTCAGATTTATTAGGACATGGAGAGCCGAAGGGCCTGTTCCTGAGCTGTAATTTTTCATTCATTCTTTTGTTCAGATAGTAGCCCTACAATCCTCTGCTCCTTATCCGCAGAGAATGATGAGACAGAGATCTGTGTTAAAATGGTCTTTATTACTTAGCTGTAGCCAAGGTCTTCAAAGTATCTAAAAAGTAATAAGCTGGGAGACCCAGAATAAAGGATTACAGAAGCAGCTATACGCTCAGACTTGGTCACAAGCAATTAATATCTACCAATTAAGAGGTGTACAATTATCAGATCGAATTATTACCATTGATTTGGTTTACATCATGCATAGAATATGAGTACAGTTAACCCATTACTGCATAGATCTAATTGTAGTATACGATTAGTGTGAAGGCATGTACATATTTATCAAGTCTGATTGCACTAGAGGTTACAGTTTGTCCTGTAGTTATAATAGTTCATATCTTGATTTGTTTATATATCCTGTCTGATGCCCCTAGTGATTTAATTACTTCTTTCAAGACTCAGATGTTCATTGAATAAATTACCTCTTTGTAAGACTGTGGGCATTACCTTATTATTCGTTTGCTATCTTGCAGAAAAGTTAGCTCCTACAAAAATTGGCCCCATGTGTAGTGATTGTAATGGGGTCGGCCAGGCAGACCTCATAGAATATGAGCTCCTTGATTGGACAGGATAAACAGCCCCAATCAGGGGCTGAGAGATATAAACAGGAATGTCAGAGGTTCAGTTTGCTCTGAGAGCTGGCTCTGAGGGAGCTGAATCAGTGTCAAGTTCTTTCCATGTGTAAATAAAGGGTGACATGGTGACAGGATACTAGACTCTGTGGAGCTATTTCACCATGTATTGTTTATCTAACAGTTTTGTGTCCCTGTGAGTTATTCACAGCTAAAAGTTCACAGTGCAAATTATTTTATTAAATTATCATTTTTAAACTATTTCAGCCAACCTATGCAGGAAGATCTCTCCCCACATAAATTGGGAGAAGTACTATACCTGTGGAGCTGAAGATTGCAGTAAGAATGAATTCTTTCCCCAGCTGATTAAAGGAACTGCAGATGCTGGAGAATCCGAGATAACAAGGTGTGGAGCTGGATGAACACAGCAGGCCAAGCAGCATCATAGGAGCAGGAAAGCTTGACGTTTTGGGCCTAGACCCTTCATCAGAAATGGGGGAGGGGAAGAGGGTTCTGAAATAAATAGGGAGAGAGGGGCAGGCGGATAGAAGATGGATAGAGGAGAGGATAGGTGGAGAGGAGACAGACAAGTCAAAGAGGCGGGGATGGAGCCGGTAAAGGTGAGTGTAGGTGGGGAGTTAGGGAGGAGATAGGTCAGTCCAGGGAGGACGGACAGGTCAAGGGGGTGGGATGAGGTTAGTAGATAGGAGATGGAGGTGTGGCTTGAGATGGGAGGAGGGGATAGGTGAGAGCAAGAACAGGTTAGGGAGGCGGGGACGAGCTGGGCTGGTTTTGGGATGCGGTTGGGGGAGGGGAGATCTTGAAGCTTGTGAAATCCACATTGATACCATTGGGCTGCAGGGTTCCCAGGCTGAATATGATTTGCTGTTTCTGCAGCCTTCGGGTGGCATCATTGTGGCACTGCAGGAGGCCCAGGATGGACATGTTGTCTGAGGAATGGGAGGGGGAGTTGAAATGGTTCGCGACTGGGAGGTGCAATTGTTTATTGTGAACCAAGCACAGGTGTTCTGCAAAGTGGTCCCCAAGCCTCAGCTTGGTTTCCCCAATGTAGAGGAGGCCACAACGGGTACAGCGGATGTAGTATACCACATTGGCAGATGTGCAGATGAACATCTGCTTGATGTGGAAAGTTTTCTTGGGGCCTGGGATGGGGGTGAGGGAGGAGGTGTGGGGACAGGTGTAGCACTTCCTGCGGTTGCAGGGAAAAGTGCTGGGTGTGGTGGCGCTGGAGGGGAGTGTGGAGCGGACAAGGCAGTCACGGAGAGAGTGGTCTCTCCGGAAAGCAGACGAGGGTAGGGAGGGAAAATTGTCTTTGGTGGTGGGGTCGGATTGCAGATGGCGGAAGTGTCGGAGGTTGATGCGTTGGATCCGGAGATTGGTGGGGTGGTACGTGAGGACGAGGGGAATTCTTTTTTGGTTGTTATTGCGGGAACGGGGTGTGAGGGATGAGTTGCCGGAAATGCGGGAGACACGGTCGAGGGCGTTATCGACCACTGCGGGGGGGAAGTTGCGGTCCTTGAAGAATGAGGACATCTGAGATGTATGGGAGTGGAATGCCTCATCCTGAGAGCAGATGCGGCGGAGGCGAAGGAGTTGGGAATAGGGAATGGCATTTTTGCAGGAAAGTGGGTGGGAGGAGGTGTATTCTAGGTAGCAGTGGGAGTCGGTGGGCTTGAAATGGATATCGGTTTCTAGGTGGTTACCCAAAATGCAGACAGAGAGGTCCAGGAAGGAGAGAGAGGTGTTCGAGATGGTCCAGGTGAACTTAAGGTTGGGGTGGAAGGTGTTGGTGAAGTGGATGAACTGTTCGAGCTCCTCGTGGGAGTACGAGGCGGCGCCGATACAGTCATCAATGTAACGGAGGAAGAGGTGGGGTTTAGGGCCAGTGTAGGTACGGAAGAGGGATTGTTCCATGTAACCTACAACGAGGCAGGCATAGCTTGGGCCCATGCGGGTACCCATGGCCACCCCCTTTGTCTGTCGGAAGTGGGAGGAATTGAAAGAGAAGTTGTTGATGGTGAGGACGAGTTCGGCAAAGGGGATGAGGGTGTCTGTAGAGGGAGATTGGTCAGGTCTGCGGGACAGGAAGAAGCGGAGGGCTTTAGGCCATCTGCATGGGGAATACAGGTGTATAGGGACTGGACATCCATAGTAAAAATGAGGTGCTGGGGATCGGGGAATTGGAAGTTCTGGAGGAGGTGAAGGATGTGGGTGGTGTCACGGATGTAGGTAGGGAGTTCCTGGACCAAGGGGGAGAAAATGGAGTCGAGGTACGTGGAGATAAGTTTCGTGGGGCAGGAGCAGGCGGAGACAATGGGTCGACCAGGGCAGTCAGGTTTGTGGATTTTGGGAAGGAGATAGATGCGGGCGGTGCGGGGTTGGGGAATGATGAAGTTGGAGGTGGTGGGTGGGAGGTCACCTGAGGTGATGAGGTTGTGGATGGTTTGGGAGATGATGGTTTGGTGCTCCTGGTGGTTGGTGGTGTTGGGTGGGTGGTGGGGTGTGTGGGCGGTGGTGGTGGACAGCCGGGAGCAGTTCTTAAATCCAATGCTGCTGCACTATCCACCCAGTTAGCCTTCTTAAGAGATTTGTTTACTTCTCCTAAAGGAGATCTTCTAGGATTTTGCTGCTTGTTTTCAGTTTCCCAGTGCGGTCAGTTGGGTGCTCGGAGATGGGTATGCGGTAGTAGGCTGGGGCATGCCAGGGCACCAGGCAGTCCTAGAGGCATTTCCTTTCTGCCTGGGTATGGCTGCCTCTGCAGCCCAATCTTGTCGAGTGAAATCCATTCCTCCCCTCGTAGCCTGGCCAGAAGAACCATGCTTTAATTAAAATTTAAAAGAAGTTAGTAAGAGGATGCCTCCACGTTGAAGCACCCTATCTCTCCGCCCATCCATCACTCTGAATTGTGCAGGGAACCTGTATCCATGCCAATTAAAGGTATACCACCATTAAAATCCCCAAGAGTGGCTTTCCCTGAAACAGTCAGGGCTTCTTTTCCCCCTCACCCGAGAGAAAGTCTTGTCCAATATTCCTGTAAGGTTTGATGATGTGAGAGTTTCACTCTATGTTACAGTAGCCATGATGTGGAGGTGCTGGTGTTGGACTGGGATTGACAAAATCAGAAGCCGCACGACACTAGGTTATAGTTCAACAGGTTTATTTGAAATCACAAGCTTTTGAAGTGCTGCTCCTTCATGAGGTGAAGGAGCAGTGCTCTGAAAGCTTGTAACTTCAAATAAACCTGTTGGACTATAACCAGGTATCACATGACTTTTGATCATATTACAGTCGGGAGAGCTCATAACGTATGTATTTAGATTGGACTGATTCCTGCATTATGAATCCCATGGTGACGCCATAGTGAGCGAATATTATCTCATTTTCTTTCCAGGAATGTTTGTGCTTATGTTTCATTCAGACAGGAGGATCTTATAATCATTTATGTGAGCCAGTTGGGCCGGTTGCCAGAATAGTGGATTTGGCAGTAGTAGTTCCGAATCAGTTTGATAATATTGATTGACTACTGCTTGCTGGTGAGGACATTTTAATTGATGGAGCGGCGTTAATTTTGACGAAATCATTGATGTATCACAATTTGAATTCAGCCTGAAAAGACCATTTCAAATGAAACAAGAAATTGCCCTATTGTGTATCATCTTGCTCATTAGGATCTCTTCTGCAATCATCTATCTCCTCTAATCTGAGGTGTAGTAGTTGAATTGTAAAATAACATGCCATCTGAACTTAGTTACCTGTTGATGAAAAAATAATTTTTTTGCAACACAGGTTGTAAAGTTTGCTGTTGGTTTACCGAAAAGCATGACGTTGTGTAACATTATTAGCCATTTCATACTGATGGGGTTTCAGCTTTTTGACATTTTCAGTATTTTTCCTGTGTGTTAGCTCTGTGGAGTGCAAAGGTAGAAGTTTGTTTCAATCCTTTGAAAGCATTCTCCTCCAAATCTTCCAGCATCTCTCTCACCCTGCAATGAATTGCTTCACCTCTTCTCTTTCTACAGTTACCCCCCTGGTATTCATCATTTAGACTGACCAGGGCTAGTGGTTAAGAGACTTTTATTTTTCTCGAGAATATCTTCAAATTTTATGAGCAACTTTAGATGATAGGATGAATTGGTTATCGAGGGTTAATTCTCGTTGTCTTGTATTTCTGAAGGATATATTTCTCATGTACATTTGCAGTTGAAATGTTTTCATAAGCTGCAGATCAATTGTTTATAAACCTACATCATGTGAACATGTCAGTCTTTGTTGCAATTGTCTTACTTTGTGGCCAGCCCATCTGCGAATGTTGGCCTCTGCAGAATGTGATGCAGGCCAGCAGACCCAAGTTATGCTACTGGCGCCCATACTGTTCTCACCCAGTTTCCTTGGTCCTACGTGTTTACTGGGCTTTGTTGACAGGCTTTAAAATGCTAGTTAAATCCTAATGCTTCTGACTCTCTGGCAAAGAAATTGGCTTCTGACTGCAGTTAATGCGAATCCAAGCAATATACCATGTGGACTTGGCTTGCCTTGTTGAGATTTTGATGCTGCAGTGAGTCATACATTTTTAAAAAAAATCTATGTGCTTCTGAACTACTTCACAGCAATGTAGAGGCCATAGGTGAATTGGGTAATGCAAGATATTTGTTGTTTAGGAAGCCAGAAATAAAGTAAAAAAGCACCCCACTGAGAAATAAGAAATTAAAATCTTAACTGCTTTAAAAAAAATGAAGCAATATGTAAACATGATAAATTGGCACTTCACCCTACAAATACAAGTGGCACTTCTAGTGTGAAGATACCTTAGACAATTTACAATAGGAGGAATGGGATATGCAAAACACTGATCACGGCAAAACGGGAAATAAATAGAGAAGTCAAGGAGGATAACAGCTGAAGAAGAAAAGCTTATTCTATTTCTGAAATCAGTGAGGAAAGTATGTAGAAAGATCTAGAGTCCAGATGTGTTACCTGAAAGAGCAATTACCAATAATGAAGAGCAGAAAGCAAGTGGTGGCAGCACTGATGTTAGAGCAGCAGAAGGGACATGTCAGTAGTATGTTCTTCTCATCAAAGTAAATGAACAAGTCGTACAACAAAGTGGAACAATACATAAAATACCGTTAACCAGGAAGCTAGCTTTATATCTTGGACTCCTTTATTAAAATTTATTCATGGGATGAGGGTGTCATTGGCTAGGTCAATGTTTATTACCCATTCCTAATTGCCCAGAGGGCAGTTAAGACTCAACCACATTGCTGTGGGTCTGGAGTAGGCCAGACAAGGTAAGGATGCCATTTCCCTCCCTAAAGGACATTAGTGAACCAGATGGGTTTTTCTGACAATTAGCAATGGATTCATGGTCATCATTAGACTCTTAATTCCAGTTTTTAAAAATTGAATTCAAACTCCACTTCTTCCGTGGTTGGATTTGAACCTGGATTCCCAGAACATTACCAGGGTCTCTGGATTAGCAGTCCCACTTCTGCTTTGTAGACTGACAAGTTGAGGGACAAATACAAGACATCTTTTTATGATGGCAGTGATTGGCAGCAGTTTAAGATACAACGCCTTAAACTCACATGCAAATCTTAATCTAACATAAGGAAGAATACCTCTCTGAGCTAGAGTGGGCATTAGCAACTTGAGAGTCAAAGAAACTGGTCTGAGTTACAAGCTGGACTTAGGGCGAGAATGTTGAGCTCAACTAAATTTGTCGCAGAGGTTAGTGGGCTTCAGGCAAAGACGTGAAGACACTCATGAGGATGGTCTCAGGCTCAGCAACATTCAACTGGAGCAAGTTTTGGTTCATCCATAATCTGATGCTCAAAATGTAGCTTGAGAGTGTGATGATAACAATTGGCTGAATCGAAGTTGCAGCGAGCTGTAGCTGGGTGGCATTGACATACATGGAGAAATTGACGACTCACTTCTGAATAATATTGGCTTTGGATAGCAGGAAGAAAATCAAGCAATTGAGACCAAGGACATCTCCGAACAATACTCTATGGTCACCACATGAGCATGTGCTCACTTCAGCAGCATATATACTAAAATTGGAATGATACAGAGAACATTAGCATGGCCTCTGTGCAAAGATGATACACAAATTTGTGCAGTGTTCCTTTTTTTTGCGTGGCATGGCGGCTCAGCAGTTAGCACTGTTACCTCACAGCACCAGGGACCCGGGTTCGATTCCACACTCAGGTGACTGTCTGTGTGGAGTTTGCACATTCTCCCTGTGTCTGCGTAGGTTTCCTCGGGGTGCTCTGGTTTCCTCCCACAGTCCAAAAATGTGCAGGCTAGGCGGATTGGCCATGTTAAATTACCTGCAGTGTTCAGTGATATGTAGATTGGGTGGGTTATAGGGGGATGGGTCTGGGTGGGATGCTCTGAGGGTTGACGTGGACTTGGGCCAAAGGGCCTGCTTCCACACTGTAAGGATTCTGTAATAAGAGGAGAAGCAATTGACAAGTTATACTTTATCTTGTTAGTCAAAACAGTCAAATTAATAGAAGTCATCTAGAGGTGGAATACAAAGGAACAATTAAATTGTCTCTTTATTTCCTTCAGAGATGCTACCAGACCTGCTGAACTTTTCCAGCAAATTTGTTTTTGTTGCTGATTTACAGCATCCGCAGTTCTTTTGGTTTTTAATTAAATTTGTAATGTGACTTGAATCTTAGTCCATTTTAGATAGAGTGGAGTAAACTCGGATTGATATTAAAGGATGACTAATTTAGTAATTTCTTCATGAATTATAAATGGGAAATGTGATTTTCCCAATTAAAAATATCAACAGGAATATATACTTTACAATTTCACATCATCTTTGCTTCCTACGTTGAGAGATTTGGGATTCTATGATAATGCAATATTGTTTGCTTTGTAGTCCAGAAACTCCCACATAAGTTATTGCAGCAAGCAACTCTCTGTTACCATTTGAGGCTTGAAGTCATTTTAACACTTTAAAATCAAGTTGCTGACAATTTTGTAATTACTAGTGAATCTTCCACCAAATAATTCAACTGTAGAATGTGGGAGCGTAATTTCCATTAGAATTTGGAACAGAAGATGTTTCTTGATTGATTCTTGAGGTGGCTGGGGAGTGGGAGGTTACGGTGGGTGAAATGCTTTACTTACTTAATACAAGTAGATAAACATATACCACAGTGACATGAATAAATTTCTCTATTCACATGTGGAATAGTTTGCTATCAGAACTTGCCACAGTAACTATCTGTTTTACTTGTAACCGTTCGACGGAAAGCAGGAAAGGAAATAAAACTTGCATATCCATAAAGTGTTTCAGATGTCCCAAAGCACTTTACTTCTAGTGAAATGCTTTTGAAGTGTTGTCACTCATGTAACATAGGAAATATGGCAACCGATTTACACACGGAAAAGTCTCACAAACAACTATTAGATACTTAGATATTAGATAATAATCAGATAATATGTTCTAATGATAATTATTGATATATACATTGACTGGAACATTGCTTGGTTCTCCTTGATATGTTGATGCAAGATCTTTTATGTTTATTTGAGAGACCAGACAGGGCCTTAGTTTAATCTGTCACCCAAAAATACACTCCCTTGGTACTAAACTGGCATGTTAACCAGGTTTTGTGCATTGAATGTTGTAGTTAAATACTGTCATAAGGAAGATAATGTTTTTCATGTGGACTGTCTGGCAAACTAGCAGTAATCTAGAAAATGACACAGAAAACAGTGACTGTAATATATGAGAGTTTAACATTTAGTTTGAGAATTACAAACTTGGGTCAGAAACAACTGTGCTAAACTTAAATAAGACTAATTACAAAGGAATGCAAGCAAAGCAAGATAGAATAGACTGGGGAAAGGAGTTCAGTAGCAAAGACAGTTGATGAACAATGGTAGACATTTAAGCAAATAACTCATGGCTCACAACAAAGATATCCCAGTTAGATAGAAATATTTCTAGGAGGGGGATAAGCCAACCATAGTTAACCAGAGAAGAGCATCAAATTAAAGGAAAAAAAATCCACTTGGCAAAGATTTGTGGTAATCCAGAAAATTACGAAAGTTTTAAAGAACAACACCTTTGTTTCTATATTTTTAGAGAGGTAGAATCTATCTGTGATTTACAAAATACTAGGGAACTGGCTTTTCTCTTTCCATTTTTTGTCTGTTGGCATTTAGAACATTGTAAGGTGGATGCCATGTTGCTTGGTGGGTAATAAAGTTTAACAGCTAAGAGTGTCCTACAATCTTTGGACTAAATGGTTCCACTTCACATGGAAGAATCATTGAGTGACATTATTCATTCAGCGTCAAACTGAGGCTAACTACTTTAAGCTTCTATTAATTAGTGTTTTGGACAAGTGGAATATCCAATGGAAAACATCATGCTCGGGAATTTATGCTTGAAAGTTGTTTCGATTCTTAGAAATTTGGTGATATCTTTATGAAAACAAGAAATAAAATGAATTTCTGTGACACTATGAGTGAACTTGTCGGCAACATTATCAAGGCAATGCAAAAATGACAAGAAGAAATGAATTTGTTAAAATGAATGACCTGCTTGAGTGAGATCAGCAAACTATGTGATAGGGATTGATGATTGCATGACATACCAAAGCTCCTAAGCGTATTGGTACATCTTTCTGTTCATACTAGGTGCAATCTAGCTGCTGAAAAGCTGCTTCTTTGAGTAACAGAGTCTAGAAATATAACTCGAGGTCTCAGTCATTCAGAACTAAGGTATGGAGAAATGTCTTCACTCAGTAGGTTGTGCATCTTTACATTTTCTACATCAGGTTTTAGAATCTCTAAAATATAGATAGAGACCATTTGGCCCATCAAGTCTGCACCAACCCTCCAAACAGCATCCCACTCTATCCCTATATTTTCCCATGGCTGATCCACCTAACCTACACCTCTCTAGACATTAAAGTGCAATTTGGCACCGTCAATCCACCTAACCTGCACATCTTTGGACTGAGGGAGGAAACTAGAGCACCTGGAGGAAACCCACACAGATGCAGGGCAAACGTGCGAGCTCTACACAATTGTATGAGGGTGGAAGTGAACCCAGGTCCCTGGTGCTGTGAGGCAGCAGGGCTACCCACTGAGCCACCGTGCTGCCCCTTTTAAATGCTCAGTTGATCAGTACTTTTAAGGCAGGGCTTGATAAATCTTTGGATATGAAGGTAATCAACAAATAAATAGATATTTGGAGATGATGAAGTCCATAAATTATCTGACAGGTTGGATGGGCCATAAAACCTACTCCTACTCCTATTTCTACATTTGTTACAAAGCCATGTGGGATATAATCTACATCATTTCCTTTGTGTGATATTGAACATATCACATTGTTCCCCATTATGCAGACTCATTAGTATCACTCACCACGCTTTGCCCACGGAAGTTATAAAAACATTCTCTTGCGCTGCATACGAAGTTTTATTTATCTATTTATTTATATATTGTCACGTGTACTGAAATACAGTGAAAAGCTCTGTTTGTGAGTAGTACGGGCAGATCATAGTAAGCAAGAATGTACAGATCAAAAAGACTTAGACAGAGGCATACGGGTTACACTGCAGAGGCCGTGTGCTAGGTGAGATCACCGTTAGCAAGATCAGCGTTATTTCAGGCTAAAGATTCCATACGTCAGTCTGCAAACGGCTGGGAAGTAACTGTTCCTGAACCTGCTTGTGCTTGTGTTCAGGCATCTGTATCTTCTGCCTGACGGAAGAGGCTGTAGGAGGTCATTACGAGGGTCTTTGATGATGTTGGCTGACTCTCCATGGCAGCAAGCCATGTAAATAGAGTCCATGGATGGAAGGTTGGTTTCTGTGATGGTCTGTGTTGTGCACATCACCTTCTGTAGTTTCTTATAGTCCTGGACAGAGCACTTGCCATACCGGGCTGTGGTGCATTCGGACATTATGCTTTCAATGGTGCATGTGTAGAAGTCGGTGAGGGACCTTGCAGGCGAAAGAAATTTCCAGAGCTGCTTGAGGAAGAAGAGGCGTTGTTGTGCGTTCTTGATTGTTGCATCCATGTGGGAAGTCCAGGACAGATTGTTGGTTATCATCACTCTGAGGAACTTGATGCTCTTCACCCATTCTACCTCAGTTCCATTGTTGTAGATGGGGATGTGTTCTCCTCCCTTCTTTCTGAAGTCAATGATCAGTTCAATTTGTTGTTGTTTGATATCCGTCTCACTAGGGTGGTGTTGTCAGTGAGCTTGTAGATGGCGTTCATTTAGAATTTGGCAAACAGTTGTAGATGTGCAGGGAGTATAATAGGGGGTTCAGAACGCATCCTTGGTGGGCTCCAGTGTTGAGTGTTATTGTGGAGGAGGTGCAGCTACCTATCCTCACTGATTGTGGTCTGTGGGTCAGGTAGCTGAGACCTAGGTCTTGGAGTTTTGAGACCATTCTGAAGGGGATAATGATGTTAAAGGTGGAGATGTAGTCAATGAGCAGGAGTCTGACGTAGATGTCTTTGTTGTTCCAGGGATGAGTGCAGGGCTAGGGATATGGCAACCTCTGTGGACCTATTACATTGGTAGGCAAACTGTAGGTGAGAAAGGCAGGTTGGGAGACTGGAGTCAATGTGGGCCATGACCAGCCTCTCAAAGCATTTTATAATTATTAATGTCAAAGCCACTGGGCATAGTCATTAAAGCATTTTGTAGACATAGGGTTGGGAATCTGAGGCTTTTAAAGTTTCATATTACATAGAATCCCTACAGTGAGGGAACAGGGCCTTCATTCCAACAAGTCCATGCTGACCCTCAGAGCGTCCCACCCACACCCATTCCCCTATAACCCACCTAATCTACAAATCCCTGAACATTACAGGCAATTTAGCATGGCCAATCCATCTAGCCTGCACATTTTTGGACTGTGGGAGGAAACCAGACCACCCAGAGGAACCCCACGCAGACATGGGTAGAATGTGCAAACTCCACACAGATGGTCACCCGAGGGTGGAGTCGAACCCGGGTCCCTGACGCTGTGAGGCCACAGTGTTAACCACTGAGCCACCGTGCCGTATTTGTATGATGTCTTATCGAGGACCCTATCCTGTGAGACTCTGCCCCGTCTTGAGGACACTTTTGTTAGTATTTTGCAGGAGATAATTAAATTGAAGACTGTCCTGCTTATCTATTTGGTTACAAATAGGAGGCGGGAGGTGGAAATGGGTGTGCTGGCAGATATCTGATGAAGAAGCCTCCGAGGTGAAGGAGGTTGAGTACCTTATATTTTTTCTCTCTGATACAAGGTCACAGGTGGGTGAGAACCAGTAATGGATTTTTAAGTCTGAGGTTACCTCAAGGGACACCTTAATCTCTGTCTAGCTGCCAGCCCAGGATTGAGGTGCACTCTTCCTTTGTGTAGATGTGCACATCATACTGGAGCTTCAGGTGACCTTGAAATGAGTGACACAAGTCACGTGTAAGAAAGAACAGGAAGAGGAGGGAGACTCTTAAGACCAGTCCCCATCAGAGGACAGAGGACAGAGGACAACTCTGGGCCTGTTTGCCCAGCCAGAGATGCTGAACCTCAGATGCCACATACAACTTTTGTGGAGCACCAATGGGAGGGGGCGGGGTGGGGAGGGGGTGATGTGCGGACATCTGACAGCTGTTCCTGAAAATGGAGAAGTCCAGTCTCTACACAATGTCCCAGGCATGTAACTATAATTATTATTACTAATGGTTTATTTATAAAAATAAATTTTGTCCCTTCCAAGAGTCAAACTGAGATAAGTTTAATAATCAATCATTCTAAGTAAATAATAAAATATGAAAACAGGTACAGAGAAATGTAGAATAATGTGCTGATCATCAGATTAGGGTGTTTATGTTACTAAGGTTCAAAGTTTAATAGTCATTAGAGTTTGTTCATTGCGTGGATGAGCTGGGGCTTTGCACTGTGCTTTATTTCATTTTACATCTTAATTCAGTTTGTTGCTGTGAATTCCATACTAGGCAGCTACTTTGAGTTCTACCTGGAGAAGACCAGTAGTGAAGTTAGGTAATTGGCAGTGAGCAACCACGAAATGGCAGAGTTAATCGCGTCTGTTCTCCAGTGACCCAGACCAACTTAAGACAGCACTTTTCATTGCTTCTGTAAATCACAATACATTTTGCGAATATGTTAGTTATGTAGATACTGTAGTTATGCGCAGGAAACACAGCTGCCAATTAATGCACAGCAAGGTCCAATAAGCAGCAATTTGATAATGATCAGCTTGTTATCAATATTAGTTGAGAAATAAGCATTGGCTAGGCTACCAGGGAAAACTGCTCAACACCGTTTCTGTACAGCACTGAACTATAAGCCTATGTTTTGTATTCAAGTCTCTGAAGTGGGATTTAAATCCACCTGTCTTGAGATAGGGTCAGGTTTGTAACCAGCTGAGCCATAACGAACACTTATAGAACTGTGCCTTGTACAGAACAGTTTTAAAGTATTCTTGATGATAAGAAGAACTAGGTGGGATGATTTATTCATTCTTCTGTGAAACTTGAGATTGAATCTAGCTCATAAAGTGAGAGGATGGAGGAAGCGCTGAAGTTTGGCTGGAAATCTAAAATATTTGAAGCTACAATTAAGTTTATTACCAATGGTTAGTAACTCCTCAACAGGACAACAAATCAGGACAATGTTTTCTCATGTCTAAAGAGAAATATACATGCGCCACCTCTGTCATTGTTTAGCATAATCTGTGAAACTACCAGCTTAGAAATTAAATTACAAAATTAGACTGTATGAACAATCACCATGATCTATAAACAAGCAAAACTTCTCCTTCCATGACTAAATCAGCATCAGTGCAGCTTGCACTTGTCTATGGGAAATCCATCACCTAAACTGGTGCAATTACTGGAAGCTTATGTGCTTCCAGTAACCACTCGGCTGTAATTTGTGCGACATCTGCTTGTCCTTCCTCATTTGGTGCCAGACCTACCCTTTTGACATATTAGTCAAAAATCTTCCAAACAACATTTATTTCAAATTTTTTGAAGGGGTGGGGGGGTTACCCTATCTTTAGTACCAGCTTGATTTTTCTGATTTCTCAGAGCATTAACTACATCGTTTATTAATGAAGTCACACAGTGGATAATTCTATGAGGCTCGTTATTAATTTATAAGTTTCTCTTCGAGTCATTGCTGCTCGCTGAATTCTTTCAATCCAACCCTTGTTTCCTGATATTGGTTTGGCCTTCAGCTCTGATTTCCCAGTGTGCACATCCACTTGATATTCATGCTGTTTCCACAGTGCGTGTGCGTGTGTGTGTGTGTGCGCGCGTGTATGTGTGTATGTGCATAGACTGAAGAAGTGCAGCATACCATTTCAAGCTGCAGTTCTAGTCATCTCTCTTGCAAAGATCCATGAGGTTTCCTGTCAGCAACGTATATCTCTCCTTACAAAATGTACTAAAGCTTTTCAAGTCGGTCTATGTCAAGTCGTATTTGGCAAAAGAATGCCTTGATATCAAAAGAAATGTGAACCAAAATTCAAAGCTGTTTAATTTCCAACTGGCATGGCAACTCAATGTGTTAAAGGCGCAGTAAATGTTTAGTCCTAAATGCATGCATTGTTTTATAACTGTTCTCAAATTAACTGAAGAAAGAAGTACTGGGTCAGCTAAATGATTGTTCATATTTCTTCCCAATATATGGGAATGATGATTTATTAGTCACCGCAGGTGCTTGCCACGACTTCAAGAGAGCTACTCATTTGCAACCAGCTAATAAAAGGAAATTTTAAAAGCAAAACATTGAGTATGGGTTGGGTGAAAGAGAGGTGGCTAAATTGTAAAACGTTTAGTAGTAATATCAACTTTTGTGGAGATGAGTGGGCATTCAAATTACTCTGAGGATCCTATCTGGCCCTTTAGTTATTGTTATGAGATCAAGATCCTCTTCGTTATTCAAGTTTTGAGTTGAATGATGGTTGGCTGATTTCTCCATCATTGAGAAACTTAGCAGCTAAGCCCAAATCAGGACTGCTGGATGTAAGAGGTAAAAACCCTTACTCCTACCTGCCTGATCTAAAGTACTTCACTGGGCCAATCTTGTGATCAAGCAGCACACTCCTTCTCCGACCTTCAACATGAGGCCTCTAATCTCCCACACCCAAGTCTCCAATCATTCCCAAGTCTTTGAATACCATCACTATGCCTGGCTGGCAAGCTTTTTGGAGGGTTCCAGACACTGGCTAATAGCCCATCAGAAATTCCAGTTTCCTGAGCAGTTCCTTCGGAGTTGGCTACATTGGGACTTCTACATAGTCCTCAAATCCAACTCATTCGTACACCTCTGCAATGTCCATCTTCCAATTAGAAAATCTGTACCAAAGGATCTATCACCTAATGTAGGCTGATATTGCACTGGAGTACAGTTCTGTCATGGCTTTTTACCTTGCACTTGATGGGACAGATCCAAGAATGTCAAATTTCAAAGTGAGCAATGCTCTGCACTGCATGAGAAAAATGTGCTTTTCAACTGGCAAGTCAACTCTGATAGATTGAGGCATTGCCATGCAGAATGGACTAGGGATTTTATTTAATTCAAAAAAGGGCAAAATGCCTGGACAAATTCCTTTTTCCTGCTGAGAGTAGATCCCTGCATATGAATTATATGTATTTTTTGGCAAGCGTAAATGTGTCACTTTGTGAGTGAAACTGATGAAAATTACACGAACAATCAGGGTCGATCTGTTTCTTTTTCTGATCTCTTTCTGTTATTTCAGCTTTGGCTGTGCTGATATCTCAGGCTATTCCGCCAATAATTTCATAGTTGCGCTTATTAGACTAAACATGCCGACTGATATGATAGGTCTGATATTGAAAACCTTAACGAAATAATCTGGAAATGGATCATGTGATAGGGATGAGACTATTTCCTTTGGCAGCTTGTTCCACTATTGGATTGTCCTTGGGAATAGTGTGTTGATATACTGCCTTGTAAACTGATGGTCTTTGTAGCTCATGTAGGTGGTGGCTACATTGTTTTGTCTTTGCCAAAGTGCACAAGGTACCTGGACAAATGTTGTCCAATCACGAAATCACACCCGAACATTATGTCCTGAGATCACTGCTTTGTATCACTCTCTGCTCACATCCCTATTCCATACTCCAAACCTGCTCCACTTGTCATTGGAAAAATACTTCCCCAGTTCACTTACTATGATCTGAAGTTCCCATCCACTTCAAGAAGACCTCTGTCATCCCAGTGCCAAAGCAAAACCATGCAGCATGCCTCAATGACCACTGCCTGTGCTTCAAGTGGTTGGTCATGGCTCACATCAACTCCAGCCTCCCAGATTGCCTTCACCCCTTGCAATTTGATGCAATGGGTCCATGGCAGACACCATCTCTCTGGGCCTACACTCATCCCTGGAACATTCGGACAACAACGATACCTACATCAGGCTTCTACTTATTGATCTCAGCTCTGCCTTCGACACAAAAATTTCAAACAAACTCAACTTCAAACTCCGGCACCTAGGTCTCTGCTCCCTCCTCCATAACTGGATCCTCGACTTCCTGACCAATAGGCCGCAATCAGTAAAGATAGACACCTCCTCTACGATAATCATCAACTTTGACCAACATCAACATCCCCGCAAGGCTGCGTACTCAGCCCCCTACTATACTCCTTATGCACTTATGACTGTGTGGCAAAATTCTGCACCAGCTCCATTTGCAAGTTTTCTGGTGACATCACCTTTGTAGGTCAGATCGCAAACAATGACGAGACAGAGTTTAGGAAGGAGGTAGAGCGCTTAGTGGCATGGTGTAAAGACAATGATCTATCCATCAAAGACAGTAAAATGAAGGAACTGGCCATTGACTTTAGGAAGCGGAGTGGAGGGCATGCCCCTGTCTGCATCAATGGTGCTGAGGTGCAGATGGCCAAGAGTGTCAAGTTCCTGGGAGGGATGATCACCGATAATCTGTCCTGGTCCACCCACACTGACACTACGGTCAAGAATGCATAACAATGTCACTACTTACTCACGGAGGTAAGGAAATGCAGCATGTCCATAAAGACTCTGACTGATTTTTAAAGGTGCACCATAAAAAGCATCCTATCTGAATGCATTACAGCATGGTATGGCATCTTCTTCCCAAGACTGCAAGAAACTACAGAGTTGCAAACACAGCCCAGTCCATCATGCAAACCAGCCTCCCATCCATTGACACCATCTATACTTCTCACTGCATTGGGAAAGCAACCAAATTAATCAAAGACCCCTCCCACTGGTTATATCCTCTTCAACCCTCTTCTGTCTTCTAGAAGGTATAAAAATTTAACACGAATGAACAGATTCAAGAACGCTTCATCCCCGCTATTATCAAATTTTTGATGGACCTCTTTAATGTCTCTGCACTTTCTGGGCAGCTGCAACATTATATCCTGCACTTTGTTCTGTTACCTTAATGCACTTATATAGTACGATCTGCCTGTAAATCGTGTTAGACAACACTTTTCACTGTACCTCGGTGCACGTTACAAAATATACCAAATCAAACAAAACTGCATTTTCAAATTGCCAACAATCTAGGCTTTGGACTTATACTTCTCAAAAGATTTCAGCAGCTACTGATTTGTTAGCTCCATCTTTACCTCTAGCTATGATGCCTGATCAGACCATTACTCATTCTTACACTCTGGCAGTTCCCTCCAGTATGGCTCTCATCTCCTCTCCCCTAAGTACAAACAGCATAGTTTGAAAGGATATGTTAGATGACTAGTTTAGCATTCAGTGCCATATCTGGCTAGGTAATATGTTACGAGTGGGTTTAGTGTCATTTACTAAAATTATTAATTGTTCTTGGAAGTTAAAGTTATGCTCCTTAGTTTCTTTCTTGAATGCATATTGTCTTCTTAAATCCCTTTCAAGACCCCTCCATTATCATCTCTAACAACAAATGTGAGGAGCTTATGGACTTCCTTTCCACTATGATCTAAACCACGTCCCTTTCCTCCATTAGCCCACTAGACCAAACTTCCTTTAACAGTCTGTGATGAAATGTGCTTTTTAGAGAGGTTTGTTCTGTCCTGCTTCTAGTGTAGATGGGTGTTGTAAACCTGGTATTGAAGTGTCCACTCGATGGAAAGCTGAGTAAACAGCTTTGGGTTTTTTTTTTAATCAGACAAAGGAAGTATGTGCAGATGGAGTCAGGTTCACACAGATCCAGGCTGTTAGTTTTGCTATCTGTTGTTGAACCTGGGTTTTGGATTTGAAGCTGCTAGATACAGCTCTCTCTGTGCTGCTGCAAATGTTTGAGGTCTCTGTCTGCTGCTAGACTAATTCTATCAGTGTCCCTTTCTCCTGGACTGGAGGAGATAGCAAGTGAGAGAAATCTGTTTTTGCTGAATTTGCCTTTGCCAAGGGGGTGTTTACGGGATGCTGCTTTAGTTGATGAGTGTTAGTTAAATAACATATTTTTTGTTAAGTATTTCAATGGAGCTAAAGTCATGCAATTTTTTTGTTTGTTTGTATTTTAACTATGGTGTAAGATTAAAGTGTGTTTTGCTTAAAGCCTGGTAGTTTGACCAATCGATCACATCTGGAATGCAGCACTTGCCTTTAAATAAGAAAGAAGTTAGGGTCTAGGCTATCTCCTTGATATATTTTGAGGTGGTTTTGTCTGGTCCATAACAAGTCCCACACCCCTAGCTGTAAAACTGTCAGCTTTCTCTAGTTTCTCCACTACTGCCCCTCATGCTTCCCATTAGCAAACCTTATCCGTTAGACTTACCTCACGCTCACTCCATTCTCTTCCCACTAAACTGCAGACCATCCTTGTCAGTTCATGTTGTTAATGGATCTCTCTTTCTTCAAGTGTCTTCTCATATGCCTTCGAATCTTTTATCATCACGGATCTCCTCAAGAAAGCAACTCTGACCACATCATCCTTTCAAGCTATCAGCTTGTCACCAATCTCCCCTTACTTTCCACATCCTAAGCATGTTGCTACCTCTTAAATCCATTACAATCTATTCCAGAACATTATGTTTGAATCCTTTCCATCAGGTTCCCATCCCTACACAGTACGGAATGGCTGGTATCAAAGTTAAATATGCCATCTTGTGTGACTGTGACAAAGATAACTTACCTCTTATCCTTCTCAGCCACTGCACAGCATCTGACATGGTTGGCTACACTCTCTGTTGTCAATACCTTTCCATCATCATCCAGCTGGATGAGTGGAATTCTGCCTGCAAAGTTCCATGCTTATCAATTTAATTTGGAAATCATTTGTAATAAACTTCACTTCCTGTTCCTGCACATTTTACGTCTGGCATTCCACCATGGATCTATCTTTGGCGCCCTCTCCTATTTCTCATGTACTCCTGGTGACATCTCCTGAAAGCATAGTGATGATTTTTTTCCATGTATGATGACAGCTCCCAACTCTCCCTCACCACCACCTCTTATTGACACCTCCTCCATAACTCAATTGGAACAGAAATTTCCTCCAACCAAACATCAGAGAAACAAAAGCATCATTTTGGGGCACCCATCCAAACTACGTTACCTTATAACTGACTTCACACTGTGCCTGGCAACAGTTTGTATAAAGCTGAATAATGCACAAACTTGGTGTTATATTTGACCCTGTGATGACCTTCCTGTTTATGTCATCTCTATTGCATTATTGCGTTAAAGACAAATGAATGATGGGTATCTGTTGATTGTTTTTCACACATCACAAGGGGCTTCTGGGACACTAATATCTTGGTGGGGTGGTTGCTAAGAGACAGAGATCTGTAATATTGCCTCCTGTGAATAAAGCTACTATCAAAGGAAAGCTCTGTGTATTGTTGCCCACTTTAACATTTGGCTTGGATCTGTTTAACTCTTTTGACGTATTCATGATGATTTTCAACTCTATGACATCAGGCTGGACTTCATCCCTGTCTCAGTTCCTCTGCTGCTGAAATCCTCACCCATATCTTTGTGACGTCTCAACATGGCCGTTTCTGTGCACTCCAGGCTGTCTCCCACATTCCATCCTGCGTAAACTTGAGGTCATCCTAAACACTGTGTCTTAACTCTCACTGACCCCAGTTTCCCTTTCATCCCTGCTCCTGCTGACATGCGCTAGATTCTGGTCGAGCAACATCTTGATTTTTAACCTTTCTTCCATGTTTTCAAATCTCTCCAAGGCCTCACTTCTCCCTATTCGTGCAATCCCCTCGAGACCCACATTTCTCTGAGATATCTGTATTCCTTTAATTTCAACCATACCCGTTTTAACTACTATATCATTGGTGACTATGCCAGGACCCAGGTTCTGGAACACTGTCAACAAACCTCACAACCTCTTGACTTCTGTCTCCCCATCTAAGACACTCTTGCCATCCTCTCTTGTGGATTAACTTAATGTGGCTTGGTTTCAGATTTCGTTTTACAGTGTTTCTGTGAAATGCAGTGGGATTTTTAAAAAATTCATTTCTCCATAATTCTACTTGCTGTTAAATATAACCATATCTACCATTTCTGATGGATGCAAAAGATCCCAAGGCATTATCTGAAGAACAAGGACGTTTTCCTAGTGTTCTAGGCTTATATGTCCCTTGGGTTGCATCATGAAAATGGATTACGCTTGCTGTGTGCAAATTGGCTTCTATTTCTCTATCTTACATCAGCAAAACTACTTCAAAACAAACTAATTGGCTGCAAAGCATTTTGAGCTGTGCTGAGGTGGAAAAAGTACTGTATCAATTCAAGCTCTTCGTTTCTAAAAAAACAAGTCTTTTCAAGCAATCAAAAACCAATACCTAGTTTTTATTACATTTATTTCTTGGAGCTGTAGGACTCATGTCTGCATGAAAACTGTATTAAGTATAAGTTATTAAAGGTTACTGCGCTGTGAATATTGCACGGTTCTGTTGAGGTACACAATTTTACAAGCGTGGATGTGCCATTACAATGTGTGAATAGACAATACGGAGAGCGTTTACAATTGGGCTCGTCATAATTCTTAGTAAGCATTAAAGGATGTATTATGGAAGCTGCCGGTTCTTAAAATGGAGTCGCATTTTACACGACCTGCCCCTTTAGGGCATGTTTCTGGTGCCTATGAGAAAGAGCAAAAACACAGCACTGTTGGTCAATGACGATTCACAGTCACACACTGACAGCAATAGTTAACTCTGACAAATATGGTGCTGCTGATATAATCATACTCTAAAGATATACACTGAACGGAAACCAAGGATTAGATGGTTTTAAGCGATTTTGGATGATTGATGCTACCTTCCTTCTGAGGATCCAGTTTATCTGCTGCTCCTGCCCTGGACTCAACTGGCATGAGGAGGAAGAAAGAGGATGAGGAAAAGCGGTTGACGGACAGTGCTATACTGGCTTTTGCTTTTAAAAACTACATCGGGGAGACCAAGCAGAGGCTTGGAGACCGCCTTGTAGAGCACCTGCACTCGGTTTGCGACAAATGACAACATCTTCCAGTCGCGAAACACTTCTCCTCACCTTCCCACTCCCTGAACAATACGTCCATCCTGGGCCTCCTCCAGTGTCACAACGATGCTACCCGTACACTAGAGGGACAACACCTCATATTCCACCTTGGGAGCCTACAACCCAATGGTCTAAATGTGGACTTTACCAGTTTCAAAATCTCCCCACCCCCGACCTCATCCCATGACCAACCCTCCCTCTCATCCCTGCCTCCTCGACCTGACCCAACCTGTCCATTTTCTCCTCCACCTATCCGTTCCTCCCACCTCACTGATCAATCCCCACCACTGCCTACCTGCTATCACATATCACCATCCCATCTACATTCCCCGGCCCCACCCCTCCTCTCTCTATTTATTTCAGAGCTCTCTTCCCTCTCCCCCATTTCTGAAGAAGGGTCCCGACCCGATATGTTGGCTTTCCTGTTCCTCTGATGCTGCCTGACCCGCTGTGTTCATCTAGCTCCACTCTGTGTTATCTCTGACTCCAGCATTGGCAGTTGTTACTATCTCTACTTATTACGGTGAAGTAAAGGTGGGCAGTCAGCACACACACACAGAGGTCACTGCATACAGAATGTCATGACATTGGCAGATGGATCCTGAAGCCAGTTGTGGCCAGCTGACGTCACTAGCTTTAGATATTTTTAATCAACCTGCTCAGAGATGTTATTACACACCTCTGGAACTGGGTCTCCTGGCTCAGAGATAGGAATACTACGACTGCACCATTAGAGCTCTATCACTGGCTTTAACTATGCATGCACTTGTGGCCATTTTTATCGGCCACTTTGGCATTCGGGATTATTATTCCAGTCTCTTCAAAGATATAATGTGTCATTGCTATAAATAGATTTATTCTAGGATTAATTTGAGCACAATTGTGAAATGTGGTCCATCGCTGGTTCGGCAACTGCTTGTTAATGTTTTTGTTTATTTTGAGCCAGTGAGGTGTATAGAACTTGTTTTGTAGCTGCTGTGAATAATTTGACATGTTACCTGTTGGTTTGATGTAATGCTGAAGACTCCATTTCCCAGCAACCCAGTAAGAATCACTGCCCATTGCTGTGCTGCTTTCTCCTAACGGCTACTGTGAATGTATTCATCAGATGTCTGAACTTCTATCCCTATTTCACTACTGTTACTCCTCACTGGGATAGCTCACAGAAAATCAAATCCCACTACTCCTGGAATCATCACCAAAGTTAGAATTTTTTTAAGAAGCAGAATTCTCCAATTCATCTGCCTTTTAGATTCAGGTTGACAAAATGCACAGACAGGGTTACTTTGTTTAACAATAATTACTATTTATTGCAAATAAATTAAAAAAAACAGGTAAATGGTTTATGAACTGTCAGCTCTAAAGGTACAGGGTCTCCCTGATTTACAAATACAATAGCATATATGGTCTTAATTTTTAAATACCTGACATATGAACATTGCCTGTACTTACAAACAGCTGCTTTACATTGTCCTGTGACATGCAAGTTGACTCCGGAATGGAATCTGCTCACAACCTGGGGACTGCCTGTAAAGGTAAAGTTGCTATAGTCCCATAGAGCTACTGTCTCATTAGAGAGCGCGATGACTGGTGATGGTTTAACCTGAGGGTCAGCACATCTCAAGTGAGGGAAGAGCTTGAGAAGGAGAGTCCTTCATGCTCACCTCAGTCAGCATGGGAATTGAACCCACACTGTTAGTATCGTTCTGCATCACAAACTGGCTGAGAAGCCAACTGAACTACATATGAATACTGGCTAAAACTCTAACCCCCTTATAAACTCCCACCTGCGTGTGCGTACTCCCACACGCACAAAGGTACAGACACACACA
>JAHRHZ010000079.1:0-27836 GCA_024137785.1 Ginglymostoma cirratum | reverse complement strand
GATGTTAGTAGATAGGAGATGGGGGTGTGGCTTGAGGTGAGAGGAAAAACAGGTTAGGGAGGTGGAGATGAGCTGGGCTGGTTTTGGGATGCGGTTGGGGGAGGGGAGATTTTGAAGCTTGTGAAATCCACATTGATGCCATTGGGCTGCAGGGTTCCCAGGCTGAATATGATTTGCTGTTGCTGCAGCCTTCGGGTGGCATCACTGTGGCATTGCAGGAGGCCCAGGATGGACATGTAATCTGAGGAATGGGAGGGGGAGTTGAAATGGTTCGCGACTGGGAGGTGCAGTTGTTTGTTGCGAACTGAGCGCAGGTGTTCTGCAAAGCGGTCCCCAAGCCTCCGCTTGGTTTCCCCGATGTAGAGGAGGCCACAACGGGTACAGCGGATACAGTATACCACATTAGCAGATGTGCAGGTGAACATCTGCCTGATGTGGAAAGACTTCTTGGGGCCTGAGATTGGGGTGAGGGAGGAGGTGTGGGGGCAGGTGTAGCACTTCCTGTGGTTGCAGGGAAAAGTGCCGGGTGTGGTGGGGCTGGAGGGGAGTGTGGAGCGGACAAGGGAGACTGCATCGGCGCCGCCTCGTGCTCCCACGAGGAGCTCAAACAGTTCATCCACTTCACCAACACCTTCCACCCCAACCTGAAGTTCACCTGGCCCATCTCCAACACTTATCTCTCCTTCTTGGACCTCTCTGTCTCCATCCCAGGTAACCACCTAGAAATCGATGTCCATTTCAAGCCCACTGACTCCCACAGCTACCTGGAATACACCTCCTCCCACCCACCTTCCTGCAAAAATGCCATCCCCTATTCCCAATTCCTTCGCCTCCGCCGCATCTGCTCCCAGGATGAGACATTCCACTCCCGTACATCCCAAATGTCCTCATTCTTCAAGGACCGCAACTTCCCCCCCGCAGTGGTCGAGAACGCCCTCAACCGTGTCTCCCGCATTTCCTGGAACACATCCCTCACGCCCCGTCCCCGCAATAATAACCAAAAAAGAATTCCCCTCATCCTCACATAGCACCCCACCAACCTCCGGATCCAATGCATCAACCTCCGACACTTCCGCCATCTGCAATCAGACCCCACCACCAAAGACATTTTCCCTCCCCACCCTTATCTGCCTTCCGGAGGGACCACTCACTCCGCGACTCCCTTGTCCGCTCCACACTCCCCTCCAGCCCCACCACACTCGACACTTTTCCCTGCAACCACAGGAAGTGCTACACCTGCCCCCACACCTCCTCCCTCACCCCAATCCCAGGCCCCAAGAAGACTTTCCACGTCAGGCAGATGTTCACCTGCACATCTGCCAATGTGGTATACTGTATCCGCTGTACCCGTTGTGGCTTCCTCTACATCGGGGAAACCAAGCGGAGGCTTGGGGACCGCTTTGCAGAACACCTGCGCTCAGTTCGCAACAAACAACTGCACCTCCCAGTCGCAAACCAATTCAACTCCCCCTCCCATTCCTCAGATGACACGTCCATCCTGGGCCTCCTGCAATGCCACAGTGATGCCACCCGAAGGCTGCAGGAACAGCAAATCATATTCAGCCTGGGAACCCTGCAGCCCAATGGCATCAATGTGGATTTCACAAGCTTCAAAATCTCCCCTCCCCCCACCGCATCCCAAAACCAGCCCAGCTCATCTCCACCTCCCTAACCTGTTTTTCCTCTCACCTCAAGCCACACCCCCATCTCCTATCTACTAACATCATCCCGCCCCCTTGACCTGTCTGTCCTCCCTGGACTGACCTATCTCCTCCCCACCCCCCTACCTACACTCACCTTTACTGGCTCCATCCCCGCCTCTTCGACTTGTCTGCCTCCTCTCCACCTATCCTCTCCTCTATCCATCCTCTATCCGCCTCCCCCTCTCTCCCTATTTATTTCAGAACCCTCTTCCCTTCCCCAATTTCTGATGAAGGGTCTAGGCCCGAAACGTCAAGTTTTCCTGCTCCTATGATGCTGCTTGACCTGCTGTGTTCATCCAGCCCTTGTTTGTTATCTCGGATTCTCCAGCATCTGCAGTACCTTTTATCTCTTATCAGTGGTGGAACAGTTAGTGTGGTTGTACCAAATCCCATTGGTCGATCTAATAGAGGTATTATGTGTGTAATTTCATGAATTACATATACTTACTCAGCTCATGGATTTGAATATATTTACTAGTTTAAAAATTGCTTTCTGGTGCTATGTTGATTAAAAAGTGTGTATGTCTTTTATATCCTGCAGAGTACTGAAAGACTGTTTATTTTGTAGGTGTACATCTGTAAACATTTTGCCATTCTGGGACCTCAAACAGTCGTGGTGAAAGTCACAGATTAAGGTCTCAAATGTAATTAAATACCTGACACAGACAAAGCAAGACTTTTCCCTCAGTTTCAAGGGCACATGTTCTACTGCTCACAATGTGTGCTCATGATCTGTCTGATCTCTTTCAGTCCTGTGTTCCCCTCTCTGATTTTAAATCTTTTGTGTTACCCATCATCTTTCATACTACTATAGTTTGCAGAACCTTTGTCACCTTCATGCATTTTTTGCTTTTATCTCTAAACCTCTGTATCTCCATTTTTCTTCTCTTTTGAAAACCTAACTTGTACCTGTTTTTTTCAACCAAACTTTTGGTCATTCATGGTACTTTTTTAAATTTTGCCTCAGAGCAATGCAAAGATGTCACTAGCTTTACCTGCTTCTGCGATGTCGGCTTAATTTTATTTTTCTCTGAATCAACACCCAGGCTTAATCAGTCAAGCATGGAGAGCATGAATCTCTTACCAGACACAAATAATCGCACAGATCAATTGAACGCTATAGTCACCAATTCTAATCTTTCTTGTCTTGACATGTGGTGTCTACGTGTCAAATTATGAAACCCTTTTCAAGTTTCTGTATAAATGAACACAATTGCAATGATGTTTTAATCATTGTTTGAGAATTCTCTCTGCCATCATTTATTACCCATTCCTAACTTGAGAAGGTGATGATGAGCTGAGTTCTTGATCTGCTGCTGTCCATTTGATGCAGGTACCGGGAGGAAATTTCAAGATTTTGACCCAGCAGCATTGACGAAATGGTAAAATATTTCCAAGTCAGGATGGTGAGTGATATTGTGGGAGAACTGATAGGAGCTGGTGTATCGGCTGCCTTTCTCATTCTAGATGGTAGTGGAGGTGGTTTTGGCAATTGCTGTCAAAGACACCGTCCTGCAGTGCATGTTGTAGATGATACACACTGCTGCTACTGAGCAGCAGTGATGGAGGGAGCAAATGCCATTCAAGCCGGGGGCTTTGTCTTTGATGGTGTCAAACTTGTTCAGTGTTGTTGGAGCTGTACTCATTAAGACAAGTATTCCGTTGTATTCCTGACTTGTGCCTTGTAAATGGTGGATGGGCTTTGGGGAGTCAGGAGGTAAGTTACTCACTGCAGGATTCCTAACCTCTGATCTGCTCTTGTAGCCATCTTATTGTCGCATCTCAGTAGGGTTGAGTGCTGGAAATCATATCCAGTTATTCCTGGAGTCATCACAAAAGTGAAAGATTTTTTAAAATATGCAGAATTCCCCAATTTATCTAACTTTCAAACCCAGGTTGACAGAAAGCATGGATTGGGTTTCTGTATTTGACAAGAATTACAAGTCAATAGACTCGAGTTACGGATAAATAATTATGAACCATCAGCATATAACCCAACTAGTTAAGACTCAAATCCTCTCATAAACTTTTTTCACTGGAGCACAGGAGGTTGACTGGTGACCTTATAGAGGTTTATAAAATCAGGAGGGGTGTAGGTAAGGTGAATGGCAGATCTCTTTTCCTTAAGGTGGGGGATTTCAAGACTAGGGGGCATCTTTGGAGGTGACAGGAGAAAGATTTAAAAAAAGACATGAGGCAATTTTTTGACTCAGAGAGTTGTTCATGTGTGGAATTAACTTCCAGAGGAAGTGGTGGACGTGGATATAGTTACAACATTTAAAAGACATTTAGATAAGTAGATGAATAAAGAAATGTTTGGAGGGATATGGGTAAGTGGGGCTTGTTTAATTTAGGATTATGGTCAGTTTGGATTGTTTGGACCAAAGGGTCTGTTTCCATGCTTATGACTCTATAACTCCTCTTTAAATACACACACACACACGCACACATTCAGACATATGGACACAGACATAGACAAAAACCCAGAGAACAGACACATAGACATACGCGCACACATGTACACAGGCAAAAAGGCAAAACAAAGTATTTCCATTGGAGGGAGAGGCTAGGAATGTAGCTTATTGACTCCTGATTCTTTTGCTGGTTAGTAATTAGCCAGATTGGATCGTTCAGCTTTATCTGTACAGGAACATACCTATGCAATTTTCCATACTATCAGGTGGCTGCCAGAGTTGTAGCTATACTGGAACAGGTTGGCTGGTGGCAAGGCAAGTTTTGGAGTGCAAGTCTTCAGTACTATTGCCAGCTGTGGGCTAGATAGCAGGAAGAGTTCCTTGCTTTGTTTTTTTCCAGTCAAATTGTAAATGCATTTAAAAGAGGAAATTTGCCTGTTTTACAGAAACCAGGGGAAATCTTCCCCTAAATGAATAGGATTTTTTTCATTTGAGCACCTTTCATTGTGTTCAGATCAAACATCATGAAGCAAATATAAATGGACTTGCTGAATTGTGGTATATTTTCAAAACTGAGCAGCGAAGCATTTTTTCTTTACATGGAAGTTGTACACCAGCTGGGCTAAGGATACAGGTAGTGGATCACATGGATAATGGAATTCATGTAGTGAAGCTAAGTTATACTGAGGCTCAAGTGATAGAAACAACAGTAACAACATGGATATTTCACAAGCTCAAGCAACTCATTTCCTTGTTTTGATGTTGCTTTGTTACCTGTGTGTTACAGACCACATTGCAACTTTATTAAGAACATAAATAGTAGAAATAGGACCAGGTTATTCAAGTCCCCTAGTCTGTTTTGCTAATTAGTAAGAGTATGGCTGTTCTTTTACTTTATCACCACAGTCCTGCCCTATCCCCATTTCAAACTAGTAATCTGATATGACCATATAGTATCACAGAAAGTTAATAATCATATAAAGCACTTCCGGAATTTCACAGGACTCCTGAATAATTCTGGAATTCTGTCCCGAATGAACCATTTCTTTCCCTTTGTGGATGATGGAACCCTTCCATTTATAATATGTTTGCTAATATCTTGGGTTCAGGCATTTCATCACATTCCCGATTAACTATTTATATTCCAGCAGTTGTGTTCAAATTTTCAGCTAACAACAATTGTCCCTGAATTGTCCTCTTAAATCACATGCTACTTTCATCTGCTTCCCTGCCAAAGCATTATAACTGTCTAGCTCTTCAAATGTGCTTGGATTTCCCTCAGAAAATCACTCGCTTCTTGATAGATGTCAAATCTCTCCTGTCAGCCCCACTTTTGTTCTCTCTGGCTCAGTGGCAACACTCCTGCCTGAGTGAGAAGGTTAAAGATTCAAGTTCTTCCACGGAAACTTCAGAATGGAATCTGAGCCAACAATCTAGTGCCGTACTGAAGTTGTGCTGGGCTGTTGAAGTGCTAAAACTGAAGCCTGTCTGCCCTTGCAGGTTCCTGTACAATTTTCAAAAAAGAACAGAGGAATTCTCCTTTCTATCCTAGTCCAAAGTTATCTCTGAACCATAATGACCAAATTAGATTATCTGCTCATCATCTCATTTTTGCTTATGAGAGTTTGCTATGGGCAAATTGGTTGCTGTGTTTCCTATAGTACAGCAGGAACCATGCCTTAGAAGTTTTTGATTAGATCTAAACTGTTTTGGGAAATGCTAAAGCCATGAAAGGCACTATATAAATGCAAATTCTTTCATTTGTAAAGCTTTCTGACATATCCTTGATACAAGCGGAACCCTATGAATGATGGATGAGTTCTGCGCTCACAAAGTTGAAGTTTAGCACAACTGATTATAAAACACTTGGTTAGAAGAGAAGGAAAGCTGCATTACAATGAACAGTTTCTCAGGAAGACATTTTTATGGTCAAACCTTTTAAAATTCCTAATATGACTAGATGTTTGACTTCATTTTCATATCTTACCTGAATAAGGAAGTATGAGAACTTTTTGGTTTCACTTTTAAAGGTGGTTGTTTTATGGTGGAATGGATTATCATTTTCAGGGTTAGCTTTAGAAAATGAAACATTCTAGTTTTGTCTTAAATTACACATTCTTAGCTGATAACATAAGCTACGTATAGGCATGGTAGCTCAGTGGTTAGCACTGCTGCTTTGCAATGCTAGGGTTATAGGTTCAATTCCCCTGTTGGGTGACTGTGTGGAGTTGTACATTCTCCCTGTGCCTGTGTAGGTTTCCTCTGGGTGCTCTAGTTTCCTCCTTCAGTCCAAAGTTGTGCAGGTTTGGTAGAATGTCTAGGGATGTTTTAGGCTAGGGGGATTAGCCATGAGAAATGCAGGGATTGGGTGGACTCAATGGACAAATGCCCCCTTTCAACACTGTAGGGATTCTATGACATTGCAAAAATCTGAAATTTACTCTATTCTTTATGGTATTTAACTTGATACCTTTTATCTCTCTTATTATAACAACCTCTTAAAAGTAACCATTCATGACTACTGCTCCTTCATTACTTAACCAATGGAGATGACCAATGATTCACATTATGGCCAGAATTGTCACAGTATTCCATCATTCAGCTTCACTGGATTGCAGTTCATTGTGTTGAGATGCAATCTAGAATATTGTAAAAACATTGATTGGGAGGCCTATATTCAATTGTGTCCCATTGCACCTCAGAAACACTGATGTTTGCTTAACTTTAAATTAAGTATACAAGATTTGAGGTCAACATAGAATTCATGTAACGTCACATGGTATATTGTTCAAAAGTTCGTACAATCCAGTCTTTTCATCTTTCAATATTAATGGTTTACTTAGCCCCACTGATTGAAAGCTTAGCCTTCCTTTGTGATTCATTAGTGTTGTGCTTTCATTTCAACTTGATCTTTCAGCCTAGAGAACAAAGATAAACTGCCATCACAAACTTTTTGTACTGGAATAAATTAGGAAGGAAGGCTCTCTAGGAATCTGACCATCCACTATTTTTTTTAATATTAAATCTTTTCTATTTTTTTAGCCTAGTGCACTCCCTGCACTACATGCCTTGAATTTAACAGGTTAAAACAGAATTAGTTGCTACAAGGAAACAGACTTTTAAACCAAACAAAATATCAATGAACTGAGGATGCTGGAATTCAGAAACAAAATCAGAAACTGCTGGAAAAATCTCAGCAGGTCTGGCAATATCTGTAGAGAGAAAGCAGATTTAATGTTTTGGGCCCAGTGATCCTTCTTCAGAACCTTTTTCCAGCAGTTTCCGATTGTGTGAATAAACCAAACACATCCTTTGAAAATTACTGCATTATCTGCTGGTGCAGGCTGTCAATCTCTGCCAATGAATACGTTGAATGTAAACACATATGATGCGGATCTCAGTGGTTGCTACATTCAGCCAGTCCTCTGACCCCCAGACATCTGCTTTCAATGGATAAGTTTCTTACAATGTAATCACATTCTGTGTAAAAAAAGAGATTTGATCTTTATTGACATTTCAGAGCCTCTCTCCTAGCTGTTGAAATCTGGTTCGAGACTTTGCCTGAGAAAAGGAATGTTCTGAAATTAGGAATAGTTGATTTCTGCACCAAATGCTGTTATACTGACATTTGTACTCAGTGGCTCAGTAGTGTGTAACTGCTGGTAAAAGGTAACGGTAGGGTTCTGCAATTCTTTTAAAGGTAGTACCAAAGGATAGTATTTGCATTCGTGCAATCACCTATCACCATCCCAGGATGTCATAAAGTGTTTCACAGCCAGTCAAGTACTTTCAAAGTGTAGTCACTCTTGTACTGTAGAGAACACTGATGAATTAACACACAGTAAGATCCTGCAAGAAGACTTCTGGAATAATGGACCTGCTTCTCAATTGGAAACTCTAAGCTTTTGCCCCCAATCAGGACTTGATGGCCAGTGGAGGGTGGATTCGTATGTAGTCAAGCAGGTTGCTTTGCCACACTGAGGGTTGATGATGTAATGGTAATTTCCCTGAACAAGGATCCAGAAACCCAAGCTAACATCCTGGGGACAAGTTTGAACCCCTCTGTCACAGATGTTGAAATGTGGGCTCAATTAAATCTGGAATTTAAAGCTAGTCTAGTGGTGACCGTGTGATCTTTGTTGATTGTTGAAAAAACCCATCTGGTCTGCTCTGCATGTGACTCCAGATTCCCAAAAATGTGGTTAACTCTTAACTGCCCTCTGGGCAATTAGGGATATGCAATAAATGCCAATGATGCCATTCTCCTGTGAAGGAATAAAATTAAATCCTGATCAAGCTTTTAACAGGTAGTCAGACTGGGAGAGTTTCCAGGTCAGTCCCACTTAATGTTCAGTGGAGCCCTTCGAACTACAATTTCGCATTAGTGACCTGCTCCAAGAGAAATAAGCTAAAGAAACAGATTTAAGGGTCGAAACATGGCAACATTTAAGTTTGAAGTCTTACAAACTGCAGTGAGGTGAATGAGATGATAATCATTTTTGGAGAGGATTAAATGTTGAACAGCACTTTAGGTGAATACTCGGTTTTTTATTCAAATAATGCCATGGATGTCTTATGTCAAGTAATGAGGATGGGTGAGACCGTGGTTTAATAGCCCCTTTAAAAGATGGTAGGTCCTGACTGCAGTGGTCTACTGATGTATCAGCCTAGAATATGCATTGAGGTTTCTGGAATAGGGCTTGAACCTGTGCTTTTCTGAATTATGCCACCATTGAACCAACACCAACAAGAGGTGAGGAAAACCTAGGCCCTGACATTAACTTGCTGGTCAGAGTGTGGATATGGGACATATTTCATTTCCCAACTCTGCCCTGGTAAAAGTGTCTCGGCAGTGCAGTCTTTCATTGTGTGCTGGTGAGGTTCCCATGATGTGATTGGAGTCACCTCAAAATGAGAGCTGACGCTTCTGTTTACTGATGTTAGACCATAAGACCATAAGGTATAGGAACAGAATTAGGCCATTTGGCCCATCAAGTCTGCTCTGCCATTAATCATGGCTGATATGTTTCTCAACCCCATTCTCCTGCCCTTCTCTCCATAACCCTTGATCTCATGGCTTCAGGTAAAACATGGGCAAGGAAACCTCGTGCTGATTACCACATATTGTCCTCCCTCAGCTGACGAATTGGCATTCCTCCATGTTGAACAACACTTACAGGAAGCACTGAGGATGGCAAGGGCACAAAAGATACTTTGGGTGGGGGATTTCAATGTCCACCACCAAGAGTGACTTGGCAGCAGTACTACAGATCAGGCTGGTCAGCTCTTAAAGGACATAGCTGCTAGACTGGCAGCTGTGGCAGGTGGTGAGGGAACCAACAAGAGGGAGAAACATATTTGAACTCATCCTTACTAATCTGCCAGTTGCAGGTGCATCTGTCCATGACAGTATCGGTAAGAGTGACCATCGCACAGCCCTTGTGGAGACGAAGTCCTGCCTTCACACTGAGAACAACCTACATCGTGTTGTGTGGCACTACCACCATGCTAAATGGGACAGACTTTGAACAGATCTAATAACTCAAAATTGGGCATCCATGAAGCACTGTGGGCCATCAACAGCAGCAGAATTGTATTCCAGCACGATCTGTAACCTCATGGCCCGGCATATCCCCCACTGGGTACCGAGGGTAAACTCTCCGGTGACTGGAATCGTACCTGACACATATGAAGATGGTTGTGGTTGTTGGAGGTCAATTATCTCAGCTGCAGGACATCTCTGCAGGAGTTCCTCAGGGTAGCGTCCTCAGCTCAACCATCTTCAGCTGCTTCATCAATGACCTTCCCTCCATCATAAGGTCAGTAGTGGGCACGTTTGCCAATGATTGCACAATGTTTAGCACCATTCGTGACTCCCCAGATACTGAAGCAGTCCATGTTCAAACACAACAAGATCTGGACAATGTCCCGGCTTAGGCTGACAAGTGGCAAGTGACATTTGTGCCACACAAATGCCAGTCTATGACCATCACCAATAAGAGACAATCTAACCACCACCCCTTGACATTCAATGGTGTTACCATCACTGAATCCCCCACTATCAACATCCTGGGTGTTACCTCTGACCAGAAACTCAACTGGACTCACCAGATAAAAAAAGTGGCTGTAAGAGTAAGCCAGAAGCTAGGAATACTGACGCGAGTAACTCACCTCCTGACTCCTCAAAGCCTTTCCACCATCTACAAGACACAAGTCAGGAGTGTGATGGAATACTCCCTACTTGCCTGGATGAGTGCAGCCCCAAAAACACTCAAGAGGCTTGACACCATCCAGGACAAAGCAGCCTGCTAGATTGGCACTACATCCACAAGCATTCACTCCCTCCACCACTGCTGGTCAGTAACTGCAGAGTGTAGTATCTCTAAGATGCGCTGCAGAAATTCACCAAAGATCCCCAAATAGCACCTTCCAAACCCAAGACCACTTCCAACTAGAAGAACAAGGGCAGCAGACATATGGGAACACCACCACTTCCAATTCCCCCTCCAAGCCACTCACCATCCTGAATTGGAAATATATCACAGTTCCTTCACTGTCGCTGGATCAAAATCCTGGAATTTGCCCCTTACTTGCACTGTAAGTCTACCCACAGCAGATGGACTGCAGCGGTTCAAGAAGGCAGCTCCCTTGCCTTCTCAAGGGCAACTAGGGATGGGCAAGGAATGCCAATTCATCATCCATGTTTTAAAAGTTTTTGATATTTGAAAGAAATATCTTACTTTCAGACATATCACTGCAAAATATATTATCATAGTGGTCTGGTCACGTCAGGACATGTACACGCTTTCGTGTAAAATCACAATAGGAACATTATTTCAAGGCTGGTGCAATCTTTCTTAAAGAACTTTTATACAATAGTGTGTGTGTCCCCAGTTGTCCTAAGGCCTCTCTGTTGAACTCCAGTCCGTAACTTAATCAATATCACTCTCATTGTTATATGTGATACTCTAATTCTGTTGGAATCAGGTGGTTAATTTTAATCATATGCATGTGTAAATGTTAACACTAAGCAGAATTTTATTGGGTCCATAGCAAGAAATCTGTATGAATCATGTGAAAAGTCCGCTGAGGCCTATATCAACTTTGGAAGCAACTTCTTGCTTTTTCAAGCTCAGCTCTGGGGGTCAAGATGAAATTCTTGCTAGGCAGTGATGGTGAGATACCTATTAATGGGGATTCCACCAGCACATTAAAACTAAATCTCCTCTCAATAATATGCGACTTCCTACTAATGCACTCACCATTTTAAAACTAGGAAATTCCTGACCTGAAAGTCTGAGGGCTATTTAAGAGTCCAGTTCACTTGCTTCTCTATCTTTGACACCCAACAACAACATCTCAGGGCACCAAACACATGCACCTCATGTCCACAGAAGCTGGCATCTGACACTTGCCAGTCTTTCAGAACCCTCATGACACTTCTCTCATGCACTTGCAGCACACTTCTGCATTTTGCAACTAAGGGTGGACTGACAACTGGCATTGCAATGTTGCTGCAAAGATTCTTTGTGCACAGGAACAGGTACCCAGCTAACAGGCTGGACCGGGCTACATCTCTGGGCTGCCGACTTGCTCTCTTAGCTCTTTGCTCAATCAACACCTACTTGCATGCTCATAGCATCCCTGCCTTGCCTTGCCTTGCTTCTTAGCACAGTCACAGGGACGGTTTGTCTTTCTTGAGAGCAGTCCTCAGTCAAGAGGATGGACACCTTCCTGTACAACTTATTTACGTCAATCTCACACCTGCAACATATGCCAGTATCTTACACAGCGAGCACACTGCATGTCTGAAAGTCTACAGGGTACAGTCCTTCCTGAAGTCCATGAAGGCATGCAAAAGTTTGGGGCCCAGGCACATTATGTCAAGCGCATCCTTTCTATTGTAGTCCGGGGGCTTGACCAGGGTTGGACTATTCAGAGTGATCTCAGTCAGGGGGTCAGTGCTGCAGCACTCTGGGGTTATAGTCAACAATGTGGCTCTGCAGTGGATAGTCCACTGAGCAGCGAGCAATAACGCAGTTGCAGAGATGTACAGGCATCAGTGAGGAATGTGGACGCTTCTTATCCAGCACTGCCCAGTTCCACCTCTTAAGGGTGTGGGGTTCGTGCAATAAAGGCAATGGGAATGGGATGGGGGGCTGCTGCAGAAAAGAGACAGGAGATTCTATTTGTGGAGTGGAGGTTGCAGGCTGGGAGGTAAGTGAATGAAATTGTGAAGGCAGGGGGTAACTCAATATACAGTAAAGCAGGAATGGGAATGGGGTCATGCAGGAGGGGGTTTCATCCGTGGGTAGCGACGTCTGGCCTTCAAGAAGGGAACAGTGTATAAACAAGCCTGGCATATGCCAGGGTCTGAGGGGAAAGGTGGGCATGACTCATAATGACGGATTGGGTGTGGTTTGGGGATATGCAAAGCTTAGGGTGTTCACAGGTTGAGCTGGCAGGAAGGGGATTTGAGTGTTTAGGGGTAGGGGGGAGGCGTGGGGTTCCCTGGCACATAAAGGCAAAGCCTGGAAATGACTGTCTGAAGAGTGCTTACTGTTGCCTCCCAGTGGCACCAGAATTTGTAACCTTGAAATAGGCGAAGAAAGGGACAATGTATTTGTATAGAACTGTAAGGCGAGGGACTGCAAAATCCAAAGATGACACACCCTTCAAGTGCTAATAACACAGACCTAATGAGGATGGCAGAGGAAATACATGGCTCCCAATCCCTAGCAACCCTTACACATTGGCTCACTGTGCAAGGTGTGGTAGACACCTCTCTGCTTGCAAATGTCACTCCGCTATTTCGGAAAGGAAGATAGGGAAAAAAATATGGGGAACTAAAGAGCCATCAGCCTTATATCAGTCATAGGGAAAATACTACAGGCCATGGGCACTTCGGTAAAAAGGGTCTGATTGAACATAATCAGCATGGGTTTGCAGATGAACAATCATGATTGATAAACTTGGAGTTTTTTAAGGAAGTTTCTAAGAAAATTAATAATTTTAAGTTGACAAATGTAGTGCATTTGGATTTTGAGAAGGCTTTTGATAAGGTCACCTACAGCAGGTTGATCAGAGGACATGGTAGAGAAGGTAATTTACTGGCTTGGATTTATGATTGGCTAACAGACGGAAAAATAAAGTGTGGGAATAAATGGGTCATCTTCACGTTGGCAGACTGTAAATAGTGATGCACCAGAAAGATAAGTACCTGGGTCCCAGCTGTTCACAATATATATTACGATTTGTACATGGCACAAATTGTTATATTTCCAATTTGCTGATGATATTAAACTCAGTTGGAATGTGTGTTGTAAAGAAGATGTAAAAGGTTTTCAAGAGGATTTGGACAGGCTTAGTGATTGGGTAAGAACATGGAAGATGGAATATAATTTGAAAAATGAGAGGTTATCCACGTTGGTAGGAAGGACAGATGTGCAGAATATATCACCGCTGCTTGCCCTCATATTCACTATTTTATTTGGGTATTCCTTAAACGGTGAGTGGGTGGAAAGTGTGGAAGTGTGAAGGGACTTGAGTGTCCTTGTCATTAAGTCACTGAATCCTAACAAGCAGGTGCAGCAAGCTGCGAGGAAAGCTAATGGAACGTTAGCCTTTTTTCCATGTGGGTTTGAATACAGGAAGAGTGAAGTCTTGGTTGAGTTGTATAGGTGCTTGGTTAGGTTGCACCTGGATTACTCTGTACAGTTTTGAACTCCTTATTTCAGGAAAGATATTACTGCTATATAGGAATGAAACAAATGTTCATCAGACATGGTTCTGGAATGGCAGGATTGTCCAATGAAGAGAGATTGAGCAAACTGGGTTTGTACTGTCTAGGGTTTCGAGGAATGAGAGGTGATCATATTGAAAATTATAAAACATTTAAAGGGATAGAAGGGTACAAGCAAGTAAGATGTTGCCGCTGGTGAAACTCAGCATGTCTGGAGGCTGCCGTAGAGAGAGAAACAAAGTTAACATTTTGAGTCCAATATAATCTTCTTCAAGACTGTTCTCAGGAAGAGTTGTATGGGACTCGCCACATTAACACTATTTCTGCCTTCCCGGACACTTCCAGACCTGCTGAGTTTCTCCACCACTTTCTATGCTTATTTCAGATTTCCAGAGTCTGAACTACATTGCTTTAATTTAAGATTCTTCTCCTGGTTGAGTGTGTTAGAAGCAAGAAGCTCAATTTAAAAATAAGGGACTGGCTTCTTAGGACCAACATGAGGATTCACATTTACTCAGAGAGTGGTGAATCTTGAATTCTCTACCCTAAAAGGCCATTAAAGCTCAGTCTTTAAGTTCATCTGTAAATCATATTAAATGGTAAAGAGGCTTAATGGGTTGCATAGCCTAATCCTGTTCTTTGTCCCCACGTCCAATTGAGTTGATAAAGGAAGAAACAGCACAAAATGAAAGTGTACTGGCAATTAACATTGTAATTTCCTGAATTATGATTGAATTACTTGACCTACACAAATGATTTTTTTTTCCAAATTTGCAGTCAGGAACCAGATAAAAATGGCATCTGCTCCTACTAAGTCAAGAAAACCAATGGTCTCCCCAGTGATCACCATCAGCGTATTCTTAAGTAAAACATACCAGGTGCTTAGACCTACCCCCAAGGTCTGTTTCCATATACCACCACAGAAAGTATGCAAATCTGAGGACTGTCAGAAGTACAGCAGTGCCAGTAATGAAGAACATAACTTAGCCAAAAAAGCCCAGCCAGAAAGAGAAAAAAATATACCAGAGAAGGAATTCTGAATGCATGTAGAAAATAAAAATCTACCATCTCCAAATTCTGCCACGGATCATCACTCTGACTCTCAATAATTCTGGCCAGTGCAACATTACTTTATCAATCCAATATTCAGATGTGCCTGTCTCTGCTGCTTGTATGATTCCATATATTAGATATTCTGTATGCAAGCCTTTTAAGTACATGTAAATAGTTTAGATCATTATCAGTTATTTTTTCATGATTCCCAAAAGTCCATATCCTCATCTTCAAAGTTCTGGCAAATCTTTCCAGGAACATTACGTTAAGAACATAAAAATAGGAGCAAGAGTAGGCCATTTGGTCTCTCAAGCATACCCTGCTGTTCTGTAAGATCATGGTGAATCTGCCTCGGGTCTCAATTCCTCTTTCATGCCAGATTCTTACAGTCCTCAACTCCTCGATATTTAAAAATTCTACCAACCTCCTCTTTAAAGAATTTCAGTGATCTCGCCTCCACAATTCGCTAGGGTAGATCGTACCAGACATTCACTACCCTCTCAGGGAAGAAATTGCTTCTCAATTCACTTTCTAATGAGATGCATTTGCCTTCTTAATTACTTGATGTAGGCTAATTTTCTGAGTTTTATGCAGAACAGCATCCACATCTCAGTGCTGTACATTTTTGGAATTTTTCTGCACTTAAGTAGGAATCTGCCTTTTGATTCTTCCTACTGAAGTATATGACCTTGCATTTTCCTAAATTAAACTCGCTCAACCTTGCAGATTTGTTTTGTCTCCACTGCAACATGCCCTCGCTTGTATTTTTGTATAATCAGCACTCTGTCCCTTTCTCCAAGTCATTAATGTAGATAGGAAATAATTGAAAATGTACGACTGATCCTTGTGGCTGTCTTTCCAGCCTGAAAAAGACCCATTAATCCTGACTGTCTTGTATAGGTTCACTAATCCTCAATCCATGGCAATGCATGACCTCCAATGTTGTGGGCTTCTGTCTTGTGCCATAACCTTTTATGTGGCACCTTATTGAATGCCTCCTGGAAATCCAAATACACTATATCTACCGGTTCCCCTGCCTGTCATATCCTCAAAAGCATCTAGCAAATTAATCAAACCTGATTTCCCTTTTATTATATTATGCTTTTTGAAATATCCTGCTATTCCTTCCCTCATAATGAACTCTAGCATTTCCCAGAAACAGTTGCCATCTTAACTGTCCTATAGTTTCCTGTCTTCTTGAATAGGAGCATCACACTAATAGTTTTCCAAACCACTGGAACATCCAATCCTGAACCATGTTCATCTGGGTCTGTTTCTGCAGCTACTTACAAACTCATCCCAGTTGTAGGGTTTAATATTCTGGACAAAAGCCATGTAAATCAACTTTGTGTTAAATATGGTGTCTTGAGTCTTTATAATTGCTCATAAGAAATATCACAGGTTGGTTCCTTGTGAAGAGCTCTCCCTTTCCTCTGTCTCCTCTATCCTCACGTCTGTTAAGAGTGTGAGGAGCTCGTGCAGCTACTTTGTCATTAAGATTGAGACAATCCAATCAGCTGCCTCTGCTGCATGCCTCTCTTTAAGTGGACCACCCTCGACCCCCCTGTCCTTGCAAACTCATGGAGGGAGAGGCACTTGGCTTGCTGGCAGTTGATCGGAGGTCTGTGAGCCTACCTATTATATTTCCACTCCATTCTGTGTCAAATTGTTACTTTTAACCAAACCAAAAGCTGTTGCTGGGCAGTTTCTCTAGTTTCACAGGTAGCTGGTGCCAGCATGTATCTCAAAACTTATCAAAATCCAGCTTCTAAAATAATTACTTGCCATTGTGTTACCCCAATAAATGACAAGTTCCTTTGAGTTGTAGTAAAACAAAACTGTTTCATCTTCTGCAAGTAATGAGAGACTACTTAAATGCCCAGACTGTGCAAAGTGCTGTAAAAGTTCTGGGAACTGATGTCCCATCATCGTGTTCTCACTGGTGAAAGACTATTCATTTGCTTTTGCTGTAGAACCAGGATCAAGCAATTATCTGACCTCACTGTATATCAGCACACTCACCACTGGGGAGAGGATTCTAGAGTGGTACAGCGGCAGAGTGGTTAGCACTGCTGCCTCCCAGTGCCAGGTACCTTGGTTCTATTCCAGCCTTGGGTGACTGTCTGTGTGGAGTTTGCATGTTCTCCCTGTGTCTGTGTGGGTTTCTGCTGGATGCTCTGTTATCCTCCCACAGTCCAAGGATTGCAGGCAGGTGGATTATCAATGGTACATGCAGGATACAGTAGGGTGGATTTTGGATAGGATGTAGGCTGAATGGCTTCTTTCTGGATTGTAGGGATGCTAAGAGACACAGTTCCCTGCTCCATATGTGGGAAGAGATTCACTCAGATATGTACCTCCCTTAGTTAGCAGCACCTTCAGATACTGCAAGTATGGTAGAAAATTAATTTAGCTATTTACCCTCTCAAAAACACAAACAAATTAATACTGTGGAGAAAGCATTCGGTTGCTCAGAATATGAATAATGGCTGATGGTCGCCCTTGTGACCAGAAAGCTGTTTCAAGTGGTAATCCACAGGGCTCGGTGTTGGAACTGATGCTGTTTGTTTTATACATTTAACATTTTGGACTTGAATGTTGGGGACACAATTGGAAACATTGCAGGCAACACAAAAATACGCCATGTAGTGGACAGTGTAGAGGATAGCTGTAAGCTCCAAAATGATATAAAAGGGCTGGTGGAGTGGGCAGGAAAATGGCAGGTGGAGTTCAATTCTAATAAGTGTGAGGTAGGTCAAGCAGTATAAGGGAATAGACAATAAACAGGAATATACTGAGAGGGATAGATGAAGTGAGAGCTCATGGTGTGCAAGAGCATAGGCCCCTAAAGGTGGCAATATAAGTAGATCAGGTTCTAAAGTAGGCATATGGAATGCCCTCCTTCATTGGCAGTGGTATAGAAGACAAAACTGCAATACAACACTGGTGAGATCACAACTGGATATTATGTGCAATTCTGGTCACCGCATTACAGGAAAGATGTAATTGCTCTGGAGAAAGCATAGAGAAGATTTACTAAAGTGTTGGCAGGGCTGGAAAATTGTAGCTACAAGGAGAGATCGGAGGAGTTGAGGTTGTTCTCCTTGGAACAGAGAAGGCTGAGAAGTGACATGATTGAGGTATTCAAATTACAGTCTCCCTATTTTTCATTTCTATCCCTCCAGAAATGAAATACAGTTCTTAAGTTTCTTTAATGGCCTTAGTAATCTATGTTTAAACTTCTTCTTGTGATTGGGGTCTTTCAACTTCAAGTTCCTTTGGTTCCTCTGCCCCACTGAGACTCAAACTTTCCAAACACAGAGTAACCACCCTATTCTTCCCACCAAAATGCACCCTCTCACATTTATCTGTGTGTCAAGTTCTGCATGAGAAAAAGATTGCCTATCTGTGAAACCAAGGTCACAAAACTTGGTGGCCACTTCCATGGGGTTATTATTTAGTGTAATCCAGGGTGGAGATCTCTCATAAACATGGTTTTCCTGACAGTTACAATAGGGGGCAGGCTAGGAGACATAATCCATGAAAAGTAACAGAGAGAGGGCAGGTCACAAAGGTGGAGCGGTATATGGGTCTTTTGCTGGTTGAATGGTTCAGCTGGAATTCCATTCTTGCTGGGGCCTTTGTTTGCTCAGCAATCAATGTTCTTTATGAGCTCAACAGATGAGGTTTCACCAACAAATTCAACCTTGGTCGCTGTTAAAAAGAAAGAGGTCTTGTAAGTTTTAAAAAGTATTAAGGTAGATATGTCCCTGGGTCCTGATTAGATCTATCCCAGCATATTGAGGGAGGCAAGGGAACAAATCACTAAAAAGGCCTATGGCATGCTTGCCTTCATTAGAAGGGGGATTGAGTATAAGGATAGGGAAGTTATGCTGCAGCTTTGTGGAACTTTAGTTAGGCCACACTTGGGATATTGCGCGCAGTTCTGATCACCACACTACCAGAAGGATGTGGATGCTTTAGAGAGGGTACAGGAAAGGTTTACCAGGATGTTGCCTGGTATGGGGGATTTTAGCTATGAAGAAAGGTTGCATAGACTGGGTTTGTTTTACCAGAACGCAGGAGGTTGAGGGGTGACCTGATAGAAGTTTATAAGATTGTGAATGACATGGATAGAATGGAAAGTATGAGGCTTTTTCACAGGTTGGAGGGGTCAATTACTAGGGGACACAGGTTCAAGGTGTGGGGGATGGTGAAGTTTAACAGAGATGTGTAATGCAAGTTTTTCACTCGAAGGGTGGTGAGTGCCTGGAACCTGTTGCCAGAGGAGGTGGTGGAAGCAGACACCATAGCAGCATTCAAGGTGCACCTGGATGAATACATGAATTGGAAGGGAATAGAGGGATACAGGTCTTGTAAGTGAAGAGAAGTTCAGTATGAAAGGGCAAAATGTGTCAGTATAGGCTTGGAGGGCCAAGGGGCCTTTTCCTGTACTGTATTGATCTTTGTTCTTTGTTGTTCTTTGTTCTAACCCTCATTGAATCCAGTGAGTTCTGGATTATTTTGAAAAATGTCTCCACTATCGCTGCGGCCACTTCCTTTAGAACCCTTGGATGCAGTCCATTAGGTCCTAGCAACGTGCCTGCCTTTAGCCTAATTAGTTTGTTAAATGCTTTGTCCCTTGTAATAGTGACTTTTATAAGATCTTTCCTCCCATTAACTCCTCTTCTGTCTGTTATCTTTGGAATGTTTATTGTATTCTCTACAATGAAATCAATGTAAAAAATTGCATGTTATCCACCATTTCCCCATTCCTGATTCTCAATTTCACCAGCCACATCCTCCAACTTTAGCTGTTATCTTTCTATTTATATATGTCTAGATGATATTGCTGTTTTTAAACTATTCTTTGCCAATTTACTTTTGTAACCAATTTCCTCCTTTTTTGTTCACTTCTTTGTCATTTGCTGTGGGTTCGTAAAAAAAATTCCAATCTTCTGGCCCAGCAGTAGTTTTAGCTGCTATGTATGCCTAAGGTTTTAATTATGGGGGAATTTCCTCTCTGTCTTATTGTATAGGGGTGTAATATTTTGAAAGAGTTAATAGTAAGGAGTGCTTTAAGCTCTGCTCACCGTGATGATGTTATATGGACTTGAGGGAGAACAGCTTATGATTTGGAAGAAGTGAGACCTCCAATCTAGTTCCTCCTCCTAGTCTCTGTAACAATGTCTATCATATTAGTGTAACATGTATTTTGTTGTTACATGCAAAAAAAAAGATATCTTTCAGATAAGAGCCTCTTCTTGATAGACTGATAAATAGACATTTTCTATTACATTCAGCTAATTGAGTCCTGTAGGTTGCTACCGTGAAAGGTGACAGCAAATCACATGATGACTAATATTGCAGATGGCCTCATACAACAAAGTTGCTGGTGATGAGGATTGCTTATATGACAGTTATGACATTATCAGCAAATGCAGGAGGGTTGCTTGTTGTTTAGAATGGAGTAAAGTTGTGAATGGGTATTTTGTGAAAATATTCCCTCGGCAAAAGTGACTGAGAAAGGCCAGGAAACTGTAGAGATCATGCGCAGTAGGATCTCAATTTTTAAATGTATTGTTTCCCACAATGTATAATCTCTGGAATGTACAGTGTTCAACCTCCATGCCATACAAGCTCAATTGTCAAGCTTTAAGGTGATCTACATTATAGAAAATATATTAGCTATGTTTTGCTGGTTGACTTTTCCAACCATTCTGAGAAGCAGACAAAACTGAGAGTTAGGCTAAGCAGCATCAGAGGAGCAGGAAAGTTGATGTTTTGGATTGGGACCTTTCTTCAGAAATTTCTGAACATTTCTGAAGAAGTGTCCCGACCAGAAAGGTTAGCTTTCTTGCTCCTCTGATGCTGCCTGGCCAGCTGTGTTCAGTCATTTCCACACTATGTTATCTCTGCGTCCAGCATCTACAGTTCTTGCTATCTCAAAGCTGAGAGTTAATCCTGCAGCAGTTTTAGATGAAACGGGTCTGAATTTTTGTCCTTTAAAAATGGCAGGCAGGACCCAATTCCCAGGTTGCTGCCCCATTCCTTTTGGTGGGAACTTCCCAGGTACCTACCCCATTCCTGTTTGTGGGATAAAGGTGTGTAATCAGCCAACATGCAACAGTCCTGCCACTGCCTGGTCCATTGCAACAGCTGGCTGTTTAAAAACCATTGCAATTTTATTGGAGTCGGGTCCCTTCTGTATGGAAAAGTGGTTCACAGCTTGTTATGGGTGGTATGAACCAGGGGGATCCCAAACCCAAGTGAGGAGCCAAAAATAGTTGCTTCTCTTGGAATTCTCTCATTGATTGATTTTGAAATTTCAGTGTCATTATTAAATGCATTATAGTACGTTAGATGTGTTTTCACTGCAGTGGTTGCTCATTAGTCTCTGTTCTTTATAAGTAAGTGCATCATTACATTGATCAATGATGGGTATGGGTACTTTTCCCATTGGAGAGTGTTTTTATACGTTCAAATTAAAATAAAAATGCTTAACATCTCCAGTGCAATAGCCTAATACAGATTTAAATATCCAGAGCCCTTTTAAATTGTAAAGAAAGTCCTTGAGCAACTCTTATTTGGGAAAGAAAGGCTCCACCTGTTCCTTGTCTGCTTTACCGGGCTAGATACCTGAAATAACTTAAAAACATTACCGGCTTTATTCTAGTTACCATATCCTCCATTGTTTAGATTTCCTAAGGTTTGTTGTTACTGCTAGATCTATGATGAATTCTCAGTTGAGGCTCAAAACATCCAGAATCACCTATTGCAGCAGGAGTTCTGTTCATGTTTTGATTTTCAGTTGTAAAAGGTCACTAAAGAATTATGTGTCTTAGGTGTAGTAAAAGGACTTCATATTTGTTTGTTTTTGTAACAGATTAACCAGTTGAGACAATTTTAAACTGCTGAATTTGTTTTACGATTGTTATGGACCAGACCAAACACCCTCAAAATATATTGAGAAGCTAGCTTAGATCTAACCTTTTCTTATTTTAAAGACAAGTGCCAGGCATTGTGCTCAGGATACAATTTAATTGGTCAAACTTTCAGTCTTGAAGCAAAGACATGTTTTATTCATACGCTATAGTTAAAATACAACAAAAGAAAGAAGCAATTGGAATAACATAACTCTACTGGAAAACTTAACAGAATAATAGATTATTTAACTACTAAACAGTAGCTACTCCAATATAGTAACATTACATAAACACACCCTTGGCAAAGGCAAATTCAGTAAAATAGATTGTCTCACAGGCAACTCTTCAGTCCATGAGGAAAAACATCAAGAGAAAACCCAGACAGAGGGAGTAGCAGGGGGAGACGTACTGCAGCTCCAAACCCAGCTTCAATACCTAGCAACAACTGCTACTGAAAAACTAAAACTCAAAAACCTGGTTCTGTGAGAGTTTGACCTCAGCCGTTCAGGCTGCTTCTATTGTTGCAACTTTAATAAAAAAAGAATGCAAGGCCTCACAAGCTGTTTACTTTATTGGATTCAAATAGATAGCTTGTCACCTCTGCCTTAAAACCTCTCTTCAAAGCAAAAAGGAACAAAATACATTTCTTAAAGCTGTGGTATTGTCACATGATAAAGAGTTTTCTTTTTCAGTATGATGTGTGTTTGAGGGACAGCTCTATTAAATTGTAGAAGTTTCATTTTATTCCTTCTCCATTTCAAAGCTGTGGGTCCTGATGCCTGTTCATAGTGGATACTGCATGAGTGGCTTATGGGGAATGGAGCATATAAGGGGTATCCAGGGGACATGAGGACATGGGTGGCTATAGAGGCTACATGAGGGAGTGTAGGATTATGGGGGAATGAAGCATATAAGGAGTGTACAGGGGACATGTGAGCTGTGAGTGTTTGAGGACTTGATATCTATCATAAAGCTGGACTGATGTCACTGTTGATGCAGATAGTTGCTCTAACCTGCTGGCTTTCTGCCTGCTCCTTCATTAGTGCTTCAGGCCTCCTTCCAAAGACACAAGGCTCAATTCCATTGCACTCCCACCTGATCGGATTGAAAATAGTGGACAAGGGCCTTGTTAAAGGAGATGGTCTGCAGGGCTGGGAAGGTTTCCAACTTGGCTTTTCCACTGCCACCATCAAAACCTGGCTTATGCTCACAACAACAGATGTTTTCTCTTCTAAAACACAGATTGTTCAGGCAGGAAGGTACTGGGCATCAGATCACAATCTTTGTGATTTTAATTGATGCCTGATTAAAGGAGGAAAGGAATTTCAATCCTTTTAGCCATGAAGTGAAAAGCTTCTGTAAATGTATTCACTTTCAAGTTCCAGCACTCTGATCAGGACTAAAAAGAAAATGTGGAAGGCGTTTTCTTTTTAAACATAGAAATTTTGTTTTAATGAATTGTTGCTGCAGGCAACCAGCTTTTCATCCCCGATGGTGTACTTTATCCTTCATCTTGACAAACATTACAACCAACCATATATAGACATGTCTCTGATGACTCATGAATTTGACCTGTTTTGTGTACAGTCTCGAGGTGGCAGCAGTAACTAAATGCTAAGGGTTTTCTGCTGCATCCAATGTTGTCCACTGTAACATTTACTAGTTGAAGCTCAATAGAGCTGTGAGAGCCAAAGTTACATATACGGTACTCTTTTGTCATGCAGAATACATTTTAGATATTTTCAAATCACCCTGTTTAGAGATTCTTTACCTCTGGAGCATGTTGGTCTTGAACCCATGGCTCCTAGCTTAGACATAAGGACACTACCACTGTGCCACAAGATGCCTTCAGAATAGATTTTACAGCTTAACATCACCACCTGCCAATTCAAAGCCCTTAACTGGCTTTACAAACATGTGGAATCAGAAAGAATCTACTTTAGGCAAGTGCATCATAGTTTGAAGGGTCTTGAGGCACAGAGGTAATGTTCCTATTTCTGAGCTGGAAGGTCTGAACTCAAGTCCCATCTGCCCTGGAGGTGCATCATAACGTGTCTGAACAGGTTGTTAAAAATAATTACAGTTTGCAACATGTGGATCCATTTGGTTCTTCATATAAACTCAGGAAAATCTTGCAAGTTACTGTTAAACGATGTGCGTTAATAGACTGTACAAGATGATAAGGCAACAGAATAGTGTGCTCTGTGCTGTATAGGTTCTGACTTTCTGGCAGTGTAGTTAACATTAGACTGCTGAGATCAGATGTTCTTTTTTAATTTTTAATTTTTTAGTTTTTCTTTTTTAATTACTATAAGTTGATTACTTACTTTGTAAACTTGAGATGAAAATATAGGTCATGATCGCACCAGATACAGTCTGTGAATTAATAAATTTGCAAAATCTCATTTGTCGTCCCCTTTTAATTTCCAACCGTTTTAAGTCAAAATAACCAACAGTGTAGCTTTATGTTTTAGGCAAGATAAAGGTTAATTAAAAATTAAAACTAAGTTAAAAGTTACATTAAAATACAAAGATATAAAGTAAGTAGGAATAAATGTTACATGTTAAGATGAAAATGAGATTAGTCTTTAATACTGCACAGATCTGATTTGCTTGAAATTCTCTTTCTGAAGTCAAGGGGTTGAAATTTTGAAGTCGGATTCAGCTGCTGCAATGGTTTCTGTAGTTGGCTAGTTGAGATTACTCCCACAGAGAGCTGAGAGAACAGGTCTCAGAAGGAAAGAAAAGCTCCTTTATTTCACTGCAATGGTATTGCAGGCTGTGACTGTTGGTAGCCTGGTGTAGTTCAGCAGTTCTGAACACCCTCCTCTGTATCCCTGTTGAGAAATAGCAGTGACTTCAAGATGTTTTGCTCATCCACATCATTTCTTAAAATATTTAATAAATGCCAAACCTGCGGCTTCTGTTGGTATTAGGATTATACTGGTCTAGACTAGACTGGTCACAGTCAAATTTTTAAACAGATCACAAAGGAATAAATATTTTAATATTGTTACACGCCAACCATAAGACTGAGATTGCCCAATTTGATATGGTTATAGATGAGATTCCCCAAACTGTTAACATCCTGGTTAGATAGTCATGAACTGGTTTCCCTTCTTTATTCATTTGCCCCCTCAGTTGGCCACAACAAAGTTGATTTAAAAATGATATCTATCCCCTCGCTCAAAATGAACTTATATTTCAAAAAAAGTGCCAATGTAACTCTTGAGAAAACATACAGTGAGTTTATTCATTACAGAACATCAGAAGGAGTAATAACACAACACACAGAAATATAGATTAGAAGTAAGAGATGAATCCGAACAGATAGAATTTAAAAGAAAATAGACACATAGATTATCTCTGAATTGTCCATGAGGTTTGGATATTTGAACACTGCTGTTGTTACAGTGGAGGTTATGACTAACATTGACATTGGTAGTTATAGAATCCCTACAGTGTGGAAGCACACCATTTGGCCCATCAAGTCCATGCCATCTCTCTGAAGAGCATCCAACCCAGACGCACCCCCATCCCTGTAAACTTTCATTTCTCATGGCTAATCCAGCTAGCTTCACACTACAGGCAACATAACATGGCCAATCTACCTAACGTGTGCATCTTTGGACTGTGGAAGGAAACCAGAGGAAACCCATTCAGACAAGGGGAGAATGTGCAAACTCCACACAGTCACATGGGACTGGAATTAAGCCCGGGTTCCTGATGCTGAGAGGCAGCAATGCTAACCACTGAGCTACAATGCTGCCCCTGACAATTGGACAAGTAATTGGTCAATCAATCGGACAATTCACTTCAAAATTCTTATTTTTGCATGTTGGTTGATATTCTGCTGTTCTGATTCCTTTTGACCACGACTGAATTTCAACATTCAGGGTGAGAAATAATCCTTTTTTATCCTATATCCTATTGTCTGAGTTATGAGCTAGCTGTCTGCTCGCACAAAGAGAGAAACAATCCCTATTACCTGCAACAGAGGGCTGACTAGTGGATAATCCTTTGACCGTGACTTTCACAGTGTGCTAATGCTTAAACCTAGCCTGGCACACACAAGGACCTTGGCCTATTGGCACTCATAAGAATGTCAGTCCTACTAACCCACTCCAGCAGAGTTGAAACTGACTATTTAAAAATCCCTGACCTTGTGCATTCTCTAAAAAAAACCCAAGATGACTGCAACTTGGGACATGAACTGGCTTGTTATTGAGCAGATGCTTGTCAGCTTATTGTTATCTTTGCAGCCTTAAGAGATAACAGTCCAGTTTGTTTTGGCTTGCCTCTTCCCCTTTTGAATGGTTGTTGTTTGAAGTTCCCTTTCACTAACAGGTGTGACATTCTGCGGGTCTCTCCCTGTTTTTCCTAAGAACCACTTTATTTGTAACTGCAGACCTTTTTTGGCCGTATCATTCTTCTTTTAAAATCACATTTTGGAATTATAAGTTGAAAATGTTCGCAGTACTTTGTGGTCGTGACAGTGGTCATGAAAATATTATTTATTAGACCCAAATTTTATATTCTTGCACAATTTCCCTGATGAAAGGAAGATGAAAGCCTTCAATAGCATGTCTCTTTTTCAGCAATACACAGTGATACGCTTTATGTAGGAAGTACTGATGTTGAAAGAATATGGTTATCTGAGGGCCATTTGTCATTTCACTTTTCATGGGGCTATAAATAGTTCATTTGAATTACCATGAGCATATGATCACTTCTCAACTCTGTTGGTCAAGGCTGTCAATGGAATTCCATTAGAATTGTTGGAGATCAGCCCTGGACACTGTTATGCCAAGCACTGCCATAGCATCAAAGATCTGAATGGCCTCATGTGGTCGAAACCTCTGCTCAGCCCCCATGTTGTTCTTTCAAAATCAATGCAGAAAAAGCTGGAAAGTGAAATCCCTGTTATTTGTTTATTCATTCCATGTTCTTCCAAATGACTTTTTGAATTCTGATATGACCATTTGTCTTTTATAGCATTCAGACATAAAGGGAAATGAAAATACTACTATTCTCTCCACAGATGTCGACCAAATTGGCATCTATTTCCTGTTTTATCTTTGTTGCTGTTGTTTCAGATTTCGAGCCCTTGCAATATTTTTTAACTTATTCATCTTTCTTTTCAGATGGCGATATCAATTTTAAAATGCCGGTGTAGGATTATTGGAAAATTGCTATCACAACTACACAGTAGTGTCTGTTTCATTCAAACAGAAACAAACAAGTTGCAGGAAACAAGTTAATCAAAAGGATGATTGTTCCACTCCAACTTGAGAATACTGTGACAATGTTCCTTTTGAAAGTGTGTACACTGTTATCACTGTAATGGGCAGAACAGCTTTCATTTCCTTTTGATTTTTGTTGCCTCCTGTGTTGATCAAACTTCATCTCACATATACAATCAGAGTGTAGGAGGTTGAGGGGTGACCTTATTGAGGTTTATAAGGTTTTGAGGGGCATAGATGAGGTGAATGACAAGAGCCTTTTCCCTAGGGTGGAGAGTTCAAAACTAGGGTCATATTTTTAAGGTGAGAGGAGAAAAATTTAAAAAGGACATGAGGGACAACTTTTTTACACAGAGTGGTTGTGTGTGGAATGAACTGTCAGGGGATGTGGTGGAAGCAGGAACAGTTACAAAATAAAAGAATTTGGATAAGTTCATGAATAGGAAAGGTTTGGAGGGATATGGGTCAAGCACAAGCAGGTGGGACTAGTTTAGTTTGGGAACATAGTCAGCGTGGACTGGTTGGACTGAAGGGTCTGTTTCTATGCTGTATGATTCTATGACTCTATGATTCCAAGCATATTGAATATTGATCAGGAGAATAGGCAAGGCTGATTTTTTTGAAAAATCAGACCCATAATGTTGAGGTTAATTTTAAAATCCATTAGGTCATCAGGCATCTTAGATTCAAGATAAAAGGTACTGCAGATGCTGGAGAATCCGCGATAACAAGGTGTGGGGCTGGATGAACACAGC
>JAHRHZ010000078.1:24231046-24304813 GCA_024137785.1 Ginglymostoma cirratum | reverse complement strand
GTTTAGAAGATTTATTAGAAATCGGGGAAAGCAAAAGAAAGCAACTATTCAATGTCTTGCAAAACTAGCCCAAAGCAGCCTATTCATCAAAATGGATGCTATCAGTGGATTTTGGAAATTATTCAATGATGACTCCAGAAAGATAACTATTTCCTACACCTTTCAGCTATTATTGTTTTAACAAATGCCTGCTCAGAATCATCCCACCTAGAAATGCTACACAATTTTGACCAACATATTGGGTATCATCAATGATGCAATATGTCACATGGATAGCATAATAAATATTTGGGACAACAAAAGAAGAGCATGATCAAAGAGTTAGTGATAACTGTAGAATGCAGATCTATACTGAATGAGAAGTGCACGTTTGCAAAGGCTAAGCTAAATTTCTTCTATGTACCGCACCATCTGTTGCCCTTCACTCTTCTTCCCGCTTTATCAACAGCATAAAGCCCATTCAGTTTTTGAAGAAAAGTCATGTCAGATTGGAAACATTAACATTGTTTCTCTCTCCATTGATGCTGCCAGAAAAAAAGTTTCCAGTTTTATTCTAGATCAGGGAGATTGGTCAATGCACCACTGGAGATTACCACAGTGAAGTCTGACAGTTTGGGAAGGGATGTTTAGAATGTAAATAAAATTGACATGAAGACTTGGCTGGAGATGTAGAAGAATGGGATTGACATTAGAAGATTACATAATGATTATGTTGGTGATGTAGTGATGATATCTGGGTCACAATATTAAATAGGGGCTGCTGGAAGGGAGCAGAAGCTCCAATCCAATGTGAACAGAATGTGTATGTAAGATCTAGCTGTAAATAGGAAGTTGAATTCAACCCCACATCCTCAGGGTATTAGCCTAGAGTTTTGGATTACTAGTCTGGTGACTTTACCGCTACATCACTGCCTCTGCCTCAACCATTCAATTGTGGTTATAAAAAATGGCCTGTTTTGTGTTGAATTTGCAGCGTTTCTTACCAGAAATGCGTCAAATTGTGTTGATTATTGAAATAATTTGGTTTTGGTTATTTATTTTCTTTTATGCAGTATTGTTCTGTTCTGTTGTTAAAGGAACAGTGGTTAGCACTGTTGCCTCACAGTGCCCAGGGACTTGGGTTTGATTCCATCCTCGGGCGACTGCCTGTGTGGAGTTTGCACAATCTCCCCGTGTCTGTGTGGGTTCCTCCGGGTGCTCCAGTTTCCTCTCACAGTCCAAAGATGTGCAGGTTAGGGTGGATTGGCCACACTAAATTGCCTGTAGTGTTCAGGGAGGTGTAGGTTAGGTGGGTTATAGGGGGATGGGTCTGAGTGGGATACTCCAAGGGTCGACGTGGACTTGTTGGGCCAAAGGGCCTGTTTCCACACTGTAGGGATTCTATTAAAAAAAAGTTTCCATGAATTCCAGCAGCAATATGTTTGGAGACTAAACAAAGAAACACCCCAATTATACAACAAAACATGGAGAAGACACATACTATTTTTATACCACTAGCTGCCATATGATGTCCAGTGCAAATGTTAGTAAATGGGTGAATGGATGAAACTTATTGAGTGGGTTAGTGGGTGATTCAGTGAATGGATAGGGTGATTGGGTAGATAGGGTGACGGTAAGTGGATAGGTGAGTAGGGTGAAGATCATTTGGATGGCAGCTGGGTGAGATGGTTGAGAGTATAAGTGAGTCAGGTGGGGTAGTCAGATCAGGAGGGTGGCTGGGTTAGGAAGTTAATCCGATAATTGGACAGTAATTTTTTTGGAAGTGACAAGAAGGATAGTCAGGGTGAGGGATAGTAAGGTCATGTTGGGGATAGATAGTCAGTTTGTTTAGGGTAGCCCAGACCCCTTTCCTTATTTTAAAGGTCGGTGTAAGGCGTTGGATTCCAGATGCAATTCGATTGGTCAAACTACTCAACTTTTAGCAAAACACATTTTATTTTTACACTACAGTTAAAATACACACAAAATAAAAATAAAGGAATTGGCTTAACTGTGATTCTATTGAAACACTCAACAAAATAATATATATTAACTACTACTAATTAACTGTTCCAATTTGGTATCATCCCATAAGCACACCCTTGGCAAACACAAATTCAGTAAAATAGATTGGTTCACATACAAGTCTAGCAGCAGGAAGAGAATCCTAACTTTTAGCTGTAACAAAGAGGAATATGACCTTCCATATCCAGATTTAAGGCCCCAGCAAATGTTACTGGAAGTTGAAACTAAAATCCTGATTCTGTGTGAACTTGACCCCATCCATTCAGGCTGCTTCTATAGTTCCAACTTTTTTTAAAAAATTCCAAGTCCTCACAAGTTGTTTACTTTATTGGTTTTGAACAGACTACTTGTTACCTCTGTCTCCAATTTTTCTTTATTAAAAAAGGACAAAATGCATCTCTTAAAACTATAGTATTGTCACATTAGTAATGTGAAGGGGTTAAATCAGTTAATTCAGTGAGTCTGAGACTTTTGAGCAGGGATATAGGAACAGAACCTCTTATCAGAATGACATGTGCCAAGACTTGACACCCAAATCTTAAGCTGTGTATCCAGTCTCCAATGATCTAGAGCCCAAAAGATCTAGGCCAATAAGAATAAAAATTTATATTTTGGATTAAAAAGACCATTAAATAATTAGCTAATAATGTATATGCAGTGAAAAGGTTCCGAATTAATTCATTATTTTAAACCTGATTTACAGATTTTAAGAAAAAATAACACGTCAAGTAAGTGTTGAATGAACAGATGCTGGTCAAAGGAATTACAGTTACAGTAATTATATGAAGGAATTTTAATGGATGAAAATAGGTCAGCTCTAGGACTAAAAAATTAATGTTACTCTCAAGTAATCCTCCTTTCCTTTCAAATAAACTGATTAATTCAATGCTGTAGCATAGTATTGTCATAATCATTTTTAGGTTTATACTTTCTCAGAATAAACTTCAAAAATAGTTCTATGAAGCAACATAATTTTAGTTATGAAAACTCAGTGTGCAAGTGTGACATTTTATTGGTTAATTAATGAATAATTTTACAGAAGTGGTGCAGATTTCCCTGCCTGAAGATTGGCAGATTTCAGCACCTCAGACACCTGGCTCACTGCTGATAATTTACTCCTCATTTTTCTGCATACAATTAAAACATACTGCAGGGAGCTTCATGGCAAACACGACCGATTTTTCCCCAACAACTTAATAAATAAATTTGAAGCAAGTATTTCACCTTGGGCACAGAAACTAGCTGCTAGGAGTAATGACACAGGTATCAACATCTTCACAAATAAATTGAGGGAAAAATAATCCTTGGACTGAAGCAAGCAGGAGATCCAATTTATCCCAGGCCCTTCCTAATGTTAAGTGAAAGCAAAGCAAATTTTGTTAGATTAACATGTCCAAAGGACTATGATGTCATACAAGTACAGAGCATTTTAATCTAAATCTGAGAAAAGAGCTGGCAGGGATAGCATTTCTATGAGCTTTCCAACTTCTTGACTGTTGCCTTGAGCAGTATGAGAGAAAGCATTTTCACAGATTTTATATGGAGAGATAATCAGGCAATAAATTCTCCTATAATTGTTGAACGGGTACAGAAGTATACCTGTGCAGTGAACAAAGTTCTCGCTAAACGTATTCCCTTTTGTTTTGTCAATGAGCAGCCATTTTTTCTTGTTAAACTTTTCATCACTTAAAGCTACTTTACATAAGTAAACCAGCATAGTTTTTTGTGGCTCAGTCCTCCTTCGAAGGTGCTAAACTATAAGCGTTGAATCAAACTCGGGGGTTACAATCTGCTCTTGCATTGTGACACCAGCAGTTGTTGAAAATGAGTGCATTTGTACTGTTGCTTCTTTTGAGGGAGTTGATGCTTTGATTAGAATGTAATTCCAAAGGGGACAGGCCAACCATTTGCTGCCCAATTGGCCTCCCACTCATACGTATGTCGGAGTAGTATGTAGCAGCTGGCTGGCTGACTACAACACCCTCACAGTTCAAGTCTGATCATGTTTTACTTTAGAATAAGACTTTTACCAGCAGGACTGTACTTCATTACTGCAATTGAATTTATTCCAGAACATTTCAAATTGTACCCCAACATGAGACAAATGTGATCAAGTAGTCAGAATAAATAAATAAAGCCATCATAAAGATTATTTCACTAAACGTAGAAGAACCCTGCCAAATTTTCCGAACAATTCTGAGTATTTATCAAGTAACTTTGATCATTGCTGTATCTGAATCAATAACACAAGGAGGAAAATGGCTGCCATACCAAAGGTTGCACACCTTGTTTGATTTTTACTGAATCAAAAGTTGCAGTTGACGCTTTGGGGAATTTTTTTTGTTTAAATCTCAAAGAATTTGTAATACGTTTTAGTTGTACATAACAGTTCCTGGATGGATGACAAATTCACTTCAGTCCCACATAAAAAGATTAAAAGTATTATTTCCCACTCACAATGTCCCATCCCCCAATGCTGTACTGATGGATTCACAGCTGGAATGCATTTCCATGTCTGTTTCTCCCCCTAAAGTAGAATTAGGGAAAGTTTTGTTCATAGGCAACAGATTGTCGATGGGAAGCTATATAGTATCTGTAAACAACTGGGCCTTGTCATTGATTGACCCATGCAGACAAATATGTACATCGCTACGATCAGGCAAGGAGGTGGTAAATTGGCTCTTCTCAATTTAACCTCCTATGTTAGGCACATTTTTATCTCTTTTTATTGTATAGATGCAACACGTTTCAGTTAAAATACTACTCAAAATTGGGGAACACGGTTTTCTTTATTGGAAGAAAATGGACTTTCATTATTACCAGCACTAAAAGCTAAATAAAAATATTAAAATGCAATATCCAGCATACACAGGAACTCAGCTACGAAATTTAAAAAGGGGAAAGTATCTAGCACAATAGATTGACAACAAATATGTAGTTAATAAAGTGCTTAGGGCCTTGAGTTGTTACCATGGCTGGTGAGCTGAAATCTTGTATCCTCATTGGTAGCAAATTTGTAGGGTTTTTGAGTGGTCAATGAATGGATGTTTTTCTGATTTAATTCATCACCAGTGCTTTCAAACTGACGAAAAGGAAACAGAGAGAGAAAAAGAAAGAGAGAGAGAGTCTTCTTGCTCTTGTTGTTGCCAATTTATTTTCTTTCTCTCTCTGCTGTTCTGCCAAGCACCTACTGAAATATGGTTTACTTGTAAATTCCTGAATCTGGCTCCATTGACTTTCCAAGCTGGATATTTGCAGACAACCTATTGAAGTCCAATATATTGCAACTGCTCATACAAATGTAAATTCAAACAGGAGATGTGGGTTTCTTGATGACAGACTCAGTTAAGTAGTTTCATGCCTTTAGAAAAATGTTTTGATTTCAATTCAGACAATTTTATTCATCCCAAATTGGGTTCCTCATTATTTCCTCAATTTGTGGTCTGGTGATCACTACAGCTATTTTAGATTCATGTTTCTTCTGCTTTAACAAAAACATTTTAATCCACGAAGGTCTTAGGTGTTAAAATGAGAACTTTGAAGTTGAAAATCAACCGTCCATGTTTTATCATGACAACGCATTGAAATATGTGTTATATTAGGTTGTGTTCAAGTAGTGTTAAACCAGCTTTTTTTTTCTGTTTGGAGCGCAAAACAGAAACTTGTAGAATATAAATTATGTAAGTTCTTTACAAAAAAATAAGAAACACTTTCCCAAAGTTTTCCAATGGGCTTGTATGTCTACACATACATTTTAATGGGGGTCACTAAATAGAGTGCACTGATGAAAACAGAGATCATTTCTCCCATCTTCAATAGGGGCATGGTGACCAGTTTGATTACCCTCCTGCTGTGCTGATTGTCACAAACCCAATCACCACATACCATGGTTCAACCCCAGGATCTTAATGGATTTCATAGAGCCTCTCGCTAGGCAATCACTTGAAACCCTTACTTTGGGCTCCTTTTGTTCCAATTATGATGTTTGGACAACAATACTCTTGTCTCCCATTAACAGCACCAAATTCTCCCACATCAGCTACATAAATTCAGATTGAAAGCAATGTTTTTTCCACTTTGCCCTAACACGTATTTGCTCCTAACCTTATAAGAGCACTCTCTACCACATCAATGCAAATTTTTCCATTTCCCACTCTTCAGTACCTTGTTAATGGAGGCTGAAAACTTGCTGTTCATTGGTCCTGAATTATAAATGATTTCAAACAGTGAACTTAGATCAACCTAAACCCTGATCGAGACTACAAAAATGTACTTTTTGACGTATTATTATAGATGAGGCATCAACACATATACACACACACACAAACACTCAAAGATGTTCATCCCATTTGTCTGGCCTGAAGTTGAACCCGAGTTACAGAGTTGTAAGGACAGCGAGCTAATTCACTGAACCAATCTGTTCCCCACAAATCATTTCATACCATGAGCTTACAGCAACCCTCAATTAAATGTAAATGTGAAAGAGAAGGTCAATGATCCATAATTATTAATTTTCTAAACCGCACCAATGCAAATTTGTTTGCATATCAATGAATCCTCACAGACACAATCAAGCGCTTCCAGAACATTAGCATGGAATGGCTTTAAACGTGTATGTATTTATCTTCTTAATGACTACACCCAAGTACTGGTTTACAGCCTTGATCACTTCATGTCAAAACCAGAAAAGAGAAATGGATTTAAACTTCTGTATTCATCTTCATTGTGACTATCCTCTGGTATTTTTTTTAATGAACTTGATCATCTTGTGTTAAATACACAAGGGGAAAAACGATAGTAATTTGAACTAGTTTCTGTTAATCACGTAGTTACCATATAAAAATAAAGCTGTTGTTTATTGTCAATGTAGAAAATAATTTTAATAACACGCAATATAGTGAAGAAAAGGTATTTTTTGAGGTATGTAGTTCCAGTGCTGAATTATCATAATGATTTGGAACTAAATTATCTTGGTTTAAATGTTTCTAATCTCTTGAGCAATTATTAAAATGAGTAACAGCTTGCCTCCCTATTATGCAGGCTAAAACTTTGATATTTAAATATTCTTGGCATATTAAAGTACAGGGCAATATACCAGCATTGTCCATAGGGATTCTTATGAAGCTCAAACAAAGTCCAAGGTTCCACATAATGTTCTGGATTATGGAAAGCATGTATTTAACCAAGAAAATGCATTATACCTCTTTTTCAAAGTTGCAACTTAATTTGGCGTAATTATATTGAAATATTATAAAGAAAATGTGATCAAAAAATGAAAACTACTAATTTTCAAACTGCTAAGATTATAATATTTCAATAATACCAGAGGAATTCACTTATATTATAGTCAATAATCAACATTTCCCATGACAATTTCCTCATAACCAAGTATGAAAATAATGACTAATTCCAAAAGGCTTTTCAATGTTTGCCAATGAATTAAATGTACTAAATCACACAGCACCTTCAGGATTTTCCCTGATACCTCTCATATGGAGAACTCTATTCTTACCCAAATGACCTGAACAATTTACCAATGAAGTTCTTCTATAGTAAGGGAATGGATGGAAAATACCTTGAATAATTTTCACTGATACAACACAATGGGCTGAATCTTACCAGAGATAATAGGTACTGCAGATGCTGGAGAATCCGAGATAACAAGGTGTGGAGCTGGATGAACACAGCAGGCCAAGCAGCATCATAGGAGCAGGAAAGCTTGACGTTTCGGGCCTAGACCCTTCATCAGAAATGGGGGAGGGGAAGAGGGTTCTGAAATAAATAGGGAGAGAGGGGGAGGTGGATAGAAGATGGATAGAGGAGAGGATAGGTGGAGAAGAGACAGACAGGTCAAAGATGCGGGGATGGAGCCAGTAAAGGTGAGTGTATGTGGGGAGTTAGGGAGGAGATAGGTCAGTCCAGGGAGGACGGCCAGGTCAAGGGGGCAGGATGAGGTTAGTAGATAGGAGATAGGGGTGGGGTTTGAGGTGGGAGGAGGGGATAGGTGAGAGGAAGGACAGGTTAGGGAGGCGGGGACAAGCTGGGCTGGTTTTGGGATGCGGTTGGGGGAGGGGAGATTTTGAAGCTTGTGAAATCCACATTGATACCATTGGGCTGCAGGGTTCCCAGGCTGAATATGATTTGCTGTTCCTGCAGCCTTCGGGTGGCATCATTGTGGCATTGCAGGACGACATTTTGACAAAGTGTCATTTTCATCAAGTTTCATGGAAGGTTTCTTTTTGTGAGATCCAGCGAGTTTTTTCACAAGATTGTTCCAAATCATTTCATTAATTAACCACCAAGGCCCCATGGTACCCCCCTTGGCTGATACTAGCCCAATTCTCCAACTCCCATTAGCCTAAAATACTCACCACTGCTGGGATACCTCTAGCATATAATGGCATCTTTGGTGCCAGTGCCATCCTGCACCTGGTCAAGAGTTAGCAGCCCAGAGTTGTCCTTCACTGTCAATGTAGTGCCACAGCAGCTGCAAACCAATGCTTCTCATGGCATGTAGTTAGCATGATTGACATCTCCTTAAGCACTCAACTGCTCATTACTACACCTATGGCTGTTTAAGTACCAGGCCACACAACTCACTATACACACAACCACTTCCCATCTTACCAGCCCTCAAAATCACTGCCATGCTTTCTCTATTTTCCACCATAGCCCAGCATCTCATTGCTCAATGTGGAGCTACACTTACAGGACTGCCTTCAACCAATTCAAAATATTAACAGCCACAACAACGGAATAGAAATCAAGCAGAAACTGCATTTGCCCCTCGGAACACAACTTAACTGCTTGCATATTGAGCACCAAGAAATGTACAACCAGTGATTGATTACCACGAAAGTCTGTCATCTACTGGAACCGGGTGTCAATTCAGTCCTGTCTGGCTTGCAGCACCCAATGCAGCTGTACTCTTTCATGGAGAAGGCAATGTTCCTTCTGCTCCTCCTGAAAAGAACTTTCCCAATTCCTCAGTATCCATCACATTCCCTCACTGCCTGCTCTGGTTGTGCAAAACACAACATGCTAGCAATATGCAGCTCTCTCCAGGTTATATCGGAGGCCCCCACCCGTGCAGTCTGAGCAGTAGAACTTGATCTCCAGCAGGCTAATCATCTGTTCCACCAATGCACTGAAGAATAGGCTACATTGTATCTACGGTCCACTTCAGTTTAGGGTTGTGTAACCTGGTCTGTTTTACATGTGACTCCAGACCCGACAGCAATATGGTTGATTCTGAAACTGCATTTTGGGTAATAAATGCTGACAACCTTAAAATAGGCACCTATGCGCCACAGCCCACTCAACTACTGCAAGAGGCAGGGAGATGGTGGCATGGGGGAATGTCACTGAGCTCACAATCCAGAATCCCAAAGAACATCGGTTCAAACCTCACTGTGGTACATGATATAATAGCACCCATATAAATACTGTTGATTGTTGTAAAAAATATGTCTGATTAAATAATCATTTACCTCCTTTCAAGAAATGACTGTTGGGTAACGGAATGGGAGCTAGCATATTAAGAAAGTAAGACTAGGTAGTATTGAACATGATAATACATGTGAATAGGCCTCTCACTGCTCACAGCAAGAATATTGTCTCAATCTGCATAATAGATAGGACTTATTGCTTCTGACATGGAGAAAAGGCTCACTCAACTTCTTGGGTGATTGTCCCAAATTTCTTTCACAATCCACATCGTTTATGGGCTGGGAAGATTCTGCCCATTATCTTAGTAGATAAATGAAAAATGCTACAGCAGAGGCTGGGTCTATGTTATCTGACCTCATTATTGTACTGATCAAAGAATAACACACACAGGTTGTATTTGGACAGTACTAGGCTATCTCTCCCTTCACTTTGCAATGCAAAACAAAAATATTGAGAATATAAACCAGACAAGTTGTTTTTTTCACAAAAATAAGGCAACCTTTCTCCACAATTTTCCTACAGGCAGGATTTTTTAGGTGGCAAGCTTTCTGTCACACTCACCCCCACCAATGGCAGCATTATTTGTTTGGAGGTAGGACTTCTGCCCTTAACTCGGACGACATCCCATTGCAGAGAGTTATAATTGGTTGCCAACTGTGCAGTTCCAAAGTGCCGCCTGGGAGTGGGTGTCCCCCATATTTGAAATGCAGGGAGCCCAGTACCAGGTAAAGTTGGAGGGGTGGTGGGGAGTGGAATGGGAGTTGGAGCAGTTCATGCAGCGGAGACAGGAGGTGAGGCCCTTTGGGAAGTCAAGGAGAGTGAGTGGGTTTTGACCAGATAGAACAGGAGATGAGTGCGTATCCAGGAAGGGGGCAGAAACTGGGAGTGAGTCCAGTTGGGAAAGGGGGCAGGTGACAGACATAGTTCCCCCTTTCTAAGGCCTGAAAGGGCTAACTTGCCAGATTTCCTCTTCCGCCCCACAGCCATCAGCCTAAAACTGCAGCGTGGCAGGAAGCTGCTGATTTGGCTGTGGAAGGGCCTTAATCAAGTCTGGGCTATACAAGTCTTCACCTGACCCATTATGAGATCTCAGGCTGTAACAATTGGGGGTAGCTGGGTGGTGGGAAGGTCACCTGGAGTATTTTACAGACCCCACCCCCTGCAAAACCTGCCAGAAAAATTCTGTCACATGTGTCTGTAATAGTGAAATATTACTTATTGATGTCGGGTTTTGAAGAACATTCCATCATCAGCAAATAATAAATCAATATCCAAACCTTCGCTCCTCATCACCAGCTTGAACTTGAATCCTTCATTTTCAAACCATATCCAATTTGTTACTTCTGGCGCAATGTTAGTTTTGACAGTCCTACATGAATAGTGCAGAATAAAATTCAGCAAGAAAATGCACAGGAAAGAAACAATTTAAAGTCTTCATTCCAGCTATGATGAAAGAATGTAAAGTTACAAAGCCAGAACCAGATGTGTGTTCATATCTCAGTAAAAGAAAATGAAATAAACATTGTTTCCTGTACACTCAAATGTCTCTGTTCCATCATACTGTCTAGCTATGCATATTGCAATTCTTCAGGGAGAAGAAAACATTTCTTGCTTTACTTCAGGTTATTTTCCATATTGATAGATCAAACTCCAAGTGCTACAAACCGCTATTGTATTATCTCAGCCATTCATGTGAGAAGCATTAATATGCTTGCCTCTCTTGCCCTCTTGTACCACCTAGTGGCTTTAAGGAATATTACAGATCTTATTCCTGTCCCATTTGCCCAGAGTGCCAAGGTACAATGGAGGGATTGTATTTTTATTAATTGACCTTTTGATGATACCTTTCTTGTATTTATTTGTTGCTCAGAAAGGAAATTTATCTGCAGACTTGTCTGAAGAGATTATTGGTCTGCTCATTTTTGTAAGAGATTCTCCTTTCAAATCAAACGTGTCTTTTATGGAACTATATCAATGTTTTATATGTCAAGTTGTAACGAGATATGGATGTTTCTGGAGGTATGAGGATAGGAGGTGAGACCCTAAATTCCCCAGAATTCTGGAGGACTTGGTTTGAGTCTTTACTTCTCCCAAAGCCTCACTGGGTCTCATCTTAACTTTTGTTGACAGTATATAATGGACATACCATTTGTACCATTGATACACCTATTGTATACACAGAACAAATTTTATTATTTTTGGCAGTTTCGGACCACCACCAAAACCTACCATTACCATTAACAACACCGTGTTTTACACAGGCCGACTGCGACAGCAAGTGTGCTGATTAGACAAAACGCATTCACTTTTGAACTTTGACAGAAAGGTCTATCATTTTCTTGGTAGAAATGTCTTATCAGATAAATAAAAGTCGATAGATAATAACCTTTCTTAGCGTAAAGGTCTCTTAATGCAGCTCATGTTTTATTTTCCTGGATGCAAATTTTTGGCATTAACAGTTTCGCATTAAACTCAAGTTCTGAATGTGCAACATACACAACATGAAATTGATCTTCCCCTGGTGTGGACTTGTAGTGGTCATTCCACACAATAGTCCCAGTGGGAGAGTCACCAGATTTTCAGGGTTCAGTCTTATTAGTGTACAATCAGTGGACTATGAATTGTCTGCTCAGGCCAGGGTTAAGGAATTGCAATGGGACTTGGTGGTGGCATTGATGCCCAACCACAAGGTGGCTTTGGCCAATTATCCTTGCAAACTGATCAAGGGAGTGGGTTAAAATTAGAGATAGTGAGTTCCAGACAGCTCCAGAGCAGGTAGGTAACTTGGGTCACCTAATCTATTTGATTTATGCTGGATATGTTGGAGATAAATCTCCATTTTAGAAGATTACCTACAGGGGAGGCAATGGCCTACTGGTATTATCGCTGGACTATTAATCCAGAGACCCAGATAGTGTTCTGGGGACCCGGGTTTGCATCCAGCCACAGCAGATGGTGGAATTTCAATTCAATAAAATACTAACGATGACCATGAATCCATTGTCGATCGTTGGAAAAACCCACCTGGTTCACTAATGCCCTTTAAGGAAGGAAACTGCCATCCTTACCTGGTCTGGCCTACATGTGACTCCAGACTCTCAGCAATGTGGCTGACTCTCAACTGCCTTCTGGGCAATCAGAGATGGGCAATAAATGCTGCCTAGCCAGTGACGCCCTCATCCCGTGAATGAATGAAGGATATAATAGGAATAAAGGCACTTGCTCCCTGCGTGGATGAGGAACAGCGCTGCAGGAAAGATGAGTCAACTGACCATGGCACCATGGTCCAGGAGGCCATTCAAGAGTGGGGAGCAAAAAGACGGATTGTAGTTGTAGGGGATTCCATCATCAGGGGGATAGACAGTATCCTTTGCGAGCAGGATAGAGAATCCCGCATGACGTGTTGCCTGCCTGGTGCCAGGGTGCAAGACATCTCTGACCGGCTTGAGACGATACTAGAGAGGGAGGGGGAGGATCCAGTTGTTGTGGTCCACGTAGGTACCAACAACATAGGCAGGACTAGGAAACAAAGTGCTGTTTCGGGATTATGAAAAGCCAGGAACAAAATTAAAAAACAGGTCTTCAAGGGTCATAATCTCTGGATTGCTGCCCGAGCAACATGCAAATTGGCATAAGGAGGCGAGGATCAGGGAAGTAAACACGTGGCTAAAAGAGTGGTGTGGGAAAGAGGGTTTCCTTTTCATGGGGCACTGGCATCAGTTCTGGGACAGGAGGGATCTATACCGCTGGGATGGACTCCACCTGAACAGGGCCGGGTCCAGTGTTCTGGCGAAAAGGGTAAATAGGGTGGTTAATAGGACTTCAAAATAGTAAGTAGGGGGGAAGGGAAAAGTGAGCGTAGAGGGAGAATAACAATTAACGTCAGGCAAAGTAGTAGGTTAAGAGGTGACAAGGAAGTTTCAACTCCACTGAAAATCAGAAAAAAAGTTAAAGGGAGGGAGAACTCAAGAGCTGTTAGTAATGGAGGTAATAGGACCCAAAAAGAAGGTGCAAAACCTAGCATAAGGGGACTTTATCTGAATGCTTGGAGCATTCGAAACAGGTGGATGAGTTGACGTTGCAAATCATGACAAATGGGTACAATATAGTGGCCATTACAGAGCCATAGTTGCAGGATGGTCATGACTGGGAGTTAAATATCCAGGGGTAGCAAACTGTTCGGAAGAACAGACGGGAAGGTAAGGGAGGTGGTGTTGCTCTGATTTTTAAGGATGATATCAGGGCGGTAGTGAGAGATGATATAAGTTCTACTGAGAAAAGACATTGAATCCATTTGGGTGGAAATTAGGAATAGCAGAGAAAAGAAGTCACTGATAGGTGTGGTGTATAGGCAACCAAATAATGACATCGTAGTGGGGCGGCAATAAACATGGAAATAGCTAATGCATGTAAAAATGGTACAACAATTATCATGGGGGATTTTAATCTACATATCGATTGGTCAAACCAGGTCAGTCATGGCAGCCTTGAGGAGGGGTTCATAGAATGCATCCACGATAATTTCCTTGAACAATATGTAATGGAATCTACGAGGGAGCAAGCTATCCTAGATCTAGTCCTGTGTAATGAGACAGGAATAATTAATGATCTCACAGTTAGGGATCCTCTCGGAAGGGGCAATCACAGTATGGTCGAATTTAAAATACAGATGGAGCATGAGAAGGTTAAATCCAGTACCTATGTCCTCTGCTTAAACAAAGGAGACCATGAAGGAATGAGGAAGGAGTTAGCTAAGGTAGAATGGTAGCACAAACTTTATGGTGTGTCATTTGAGGAACAGTGGAGGACTTTCAAAACAATTTTTCACAGTGCTCGGCAGAATTATATTCTAGTGATAAGGAAGAACTGTAAGAAAAGAGAGAGCCAGCCATGGATGTCTAAGGAAGTAAAGGAAAGTATCAGATTGAAAAGAAAACACATACAAAAACGCAAAGAGTAGTGGGAAACTAGTAGACTGGGAAATCTTTAAAGGCCAACAGAAAGCCACAAAAAATGTTGTAAAGAAAAGTAAGATAGATAAATTGTTTACAATTTACTCAGATGATTTGGAGTTGGGGATGAAGTGGGGTATGTCAAAATCTGCAGATGACACTAAGGTGAGTGGTAGATCAAAGTGTGCAGAAGACATTGAAAGTCTGCAGAGGGATATAGATAGTATAAGTGAGTGGGCAAACGGCTGGCAGATGGAGTACAATGTTGATAAGTGTGAGGTCATCCATTTTGGTAGGAATAACAGCAAAATGGACTATGTTTTAAATGGTAAAAAATTGCAGCACGCTGCTGTGCAGAGGGACTTCGGTGTCCTTGTGCATGAATCGCTAAAAGTAGGATTGCAGGTGCAGCAGGTAATTAAAAAGGCAAATGGAATTTTGTCTGTCATTGCTAGAGGGATGGAGTTTAAAAACAGGGAGGTTATGCTGCAGCTGTCTAGGGTCCTGGTGAGGCCACACCTGGAGTACTGTGTGTGGTTTTGGTCTCCTTACTTGAGAAGAGATATACTGGCACTGCAGGGGGTGCAGAGGAGATTCACTTGGTTGATTCCAGAGTTGAGAGGGTTAGATTATGAGGAGAGACTGAGCAGACTGGGATTACTCATTGGAATTCAGAAGAATGAGGGAAGATCTTATAGAAACATATAAGATTATGAAGGGAATAGATAAAGTGGAGGCAGGGAGGTTGTTTCCGCTAGCAGGTGAAACTAGGACTAGAGGGCATCGCCTCAAAATAAAGCAAAGCAGATGTAGGACTGAGGTCAGAAGGAACTTCTTCACCCAGATGGTTGTGAATCTGTGGAATTCCCTGCCCAGTGTAGCGGTTGAAGCTACCTCACTGGATGTTTTTAAGGCAAGGCTAGATAAAATTTTGAACAGTAAAGGAATTAAGGGTTATGGTGAGTGGGCGGGTAAGTGGAGCTGAGTCTCAAAAAGATCAGCCATGATCTTATTAAATGGCGGGGCAGGCTCGAGGGGCCAGATGGCCTACTCCTGCTCCTAGTTCTTATGTTCTTACGTTCTTATCCAATAAACTGAAAGCAATATTGCTTTCCCAGAACTAACAAATTGTCACACTTCTGTTTTACAATGATACACTTCCATGTTCCAAAGGAATGAAAGGAAAGGATTGATAAATATCTATTATCATTTCTCAAACTTCAGTGAGTTCTAAAGACCTCCTATGAATATGCAATCCAACCAGCATTCATATGCATTGCTGGCAGAATTGTGGAGCAAGAGAAACATTACAAAAATACTCTAAACTTGTGCTAAGATAGGACACAGTGCCAACAATAGTAAATATAATCGCACCATTAGATGTAAAACCAGAACCATGACTTGGACATTGAGCATCCCACAATATGGCAACAGTTGCAGCCATTTTGCTTTTATACATTGATTCAATGTTTCCCGTATTCAGCTCAAAGTTAAACGAATATCCCATTTCAAATGTACTGCAGGCAATATTCATATATTTGAATTCATCTACTGGATTATGGTCAAGAACAAATAAACCGGTACATTCACTGCGTGACTCCCAAAAGAAGAGCAGTAGATTTTTCACTGAGAGGCAAAAATGAGACATATTAAACAGGAGTGAGGAAGTCTAATGGGATGTAGGTAGCATCTCTGTTGCTTTACAAACTCCAGTTTCAAGCCCTGCCTCAGGACTTGATTGCCAAATAAGGTGTGTTCATAATGAAAACTGACTTGTTGATTATCAACCTGCAAATTCTTGTAACACAAGCTAGTGACAGATGGTTAGATTGGGAGAGATTGCTGGCCCGACCTGTTTTTGGATTTCACTGCCTGGTCCACCATTATTGCCCATCCCATTGTGGTTGAGAAGATGGTGGTGAGTTGCCTTCTCGAACTGCTGCAGGCAATTTGGTGGAGATAGACCCATGATGCGGTTATGGATGGCGTTGCAACATACAAAATGCTTAGGCAACTTGACAGGGTGGATGTGGAAAGATTGTTTTCCCTTGTGGGAGAGTGAGAGTCCAGGCGGCATAATCTGAGAATAAGGGGTCCTCATTTATGACAGAGGTGAGGAGGAATTTCTTCTCACAAAGGTAGCAGATCTGTGGAATTCTATACGGCTGTGGTAAATAGGGGAACAAGCAGCAAAACGAAGTTAAGAATTATCAGATCAACCATTGTCTCTTTGAATAGCAAAGCAGACAAAATGGGTTTAATGGCCTACATCGGTTCCTATGCCTTATGGTCTTATGGTGTTCTAGAATCTTGACTCAGTGACGCGGATGTTGGAATTATTTATGGGTGTGATTGACATGGGCTGTGATAAGATTTGAGGCAGAATCAGAAGAGGTGTCGGAGGCCTGTCTCAAGGTTGGGATTATCACGTTTTCATCTTCTATGCTTTTCATACACGGTGTGGTGAATTTCTCCTGGGCAGTGGCGAGTTACCACTCACAGAAGATTGTAACGTGTCTTAACTTTCCATCTTACCAGCCTCGCCACAGAAGTTAGATGTGAAGAAAGTTTAACAAGAAAACCAGAGCGGGTACGTGATGGGTTCCTTTGATGCATGGACAATGGCATGCAGCATGTGCTAACTCCTCAGGACCGTCATGGCATTTCTCCAAAAAGCTTGCAATCTGCTCAGGAAGCTTGGACTTGCGCCGTGGGTTGTACCGACAACTGTTATTGAAAGGCTGCAGCAGGAGCATATTGTGCACAGGGGCACAGTTCATGGATTGGACCAGGCTGTACCTCAGAGCTGCTCACTTTCTCTCTCAGCACCTACCTACAACCACAGTTCACACACTGTAGAGGGACTTGGCCATGGTCAGTCATCCACTTGGAATGCTCAGTCAGCGAATTTGTCCAACTACAGTCTATGGAGAGGGCTGTGGTTAGTCCTGAAGGGTATCAGAAACTGTCAAGGGAATTGCAAAGACAAGGCTTGGTCTGGTTTGTCCAAGGATCCTTAGAAAGCTCCTTCCAAACCAAACCTTTCATCACCTATAAGAACAAGGGAACACCACCGGCTGCAAGTTCCTCTCCAAGTCACTTACCAGCCTGACTTGGTAATATGTTGCTGTTCCTTCACTGTCACTGGGTCAAAATAGTGGAACTCCATCCCTAACAGCAAATAGACTGCAGTGGTTCAAGAAGATGGCTCACCACCAACTTTTGAAAGGCAATTAGGGCTGGGCAATAAATGCTGGCTTAGCCACATTGCCCACATTCTTTGAATGAATAAAAACAGACAGGTCTCGGAGTTGCTTGTCAAAGTCAGTCAGAGGTCTGAGGCAAAAACAGTCCTGGTACCTATCTATTTATGATTCAGGAGGATTCGATGGGAGGTATTTTGTAGGGGCACCAGGAAGTAGGATGAGGAAGTCAAGACTGAGGAGGCATTCACAGAGATGAAGACAACAATGGTTGTGTTTGCAAATTGAACATGGCCAGCTCAATGATTTTGAAGTTAGCAGCAATGACGATGAAAAAGCCAGATGCTGGTTAAAGGGAATCATTATTCATGCAACTTCCAGGGTTCCTGTGTAAGCCACATAATATTGCTTCATCATCTATAGGCGTAAGAATCCTCTGTACTGTATTCGGTAAGACACTGAATGTTTGATGTGGGTCTGGGGGAGGTATGGTGTTATAATGCACTCCCTTCTCAGTAACATTCAGTGATTACTCAACCAGAGCAGCACTTCCACCAAGCTGCTGCACAGGCTGAGCCTCAATGTGGATAATGATGGAGACATACCCATCATTTTCAGGGTGCAGCATGTCTCGCTGTGTGGGGAAATCTGCTCAGCTCTCACTTGGAGGGCATGATTCTTCTGAAATCTATCAACCTCTTTTTGTTTCTCCTGTGCCCAATGTTGGTCATTTCCACCTGGAGTCCAGTGCACCCTGCTGGAGGGATAGAATCATAGCGTCATACAGCACAAAAACAGACCCTTTGGTAAAACCCATCCATGCTGACCAGATATCCTAAATTAATCTAGTCCCATTTGCCAGCTTTTGGCCCCCATCCCCTAAACTCTTCCTATTCATGTACCCATCCAAATGCCTTTCAAATGCTGTAGTTGTACCAGCTCCACCATTTCTGCTGGCAGTTCATTCCATACACACAGCACCCTCGGCATGAAGAAGTTGCCCCTTAGGTCCCTTTTAAATCTTTGCCTTCTCAACTCAAACCTATGCCCTCTAGTTTTGTACTTCTCTGCACTGGTGGAAAAGACCCTGATGATTCACCCTGTCTATGCCCCTCATGATTTTATGAGCCTCTATAAGGGCACCCCTCAGCCTCTGATGCTCCAGAGAGAATAGCCCCAGCCTATTCAGCCTCGCTCTGTAGCTCAAACCCTCCAACCCTGGCAACATCCTTCAAAATTTCTGATGAAGGGTTTAGGCCCGAAACGTCAAGTTTTCCTGCTCCTATGATGCTGCTTGACCTGCTGTGTTCATCCAGCCCCATGCTTGTTATCTCGGATTCTCCAGCATCTGCAGTACCTTTTATCTCTCATCCTTCAAAATCTGTTGGTCGATATGGATGCGAAGGTGGATGCAGGAGGACTAGGCCAATGGCAAACCCAGTAGCAGCCACCACAGAGGACAAGGAGCACCCAGAGGTGTCGCTGTCTGAGGATCCGCAGGATGCGAGGGATATGCAGGAGATCCAGTGTTTTCCAGCCTGGCTCCATTGCCTGAGGATGAGTGGGGAGCTGTTTTGATGCTGGTTCTTACGCCCCAATCGCCTGCAACAGGACCTGAAGGCTCTAGGAGTGGGACAGCATCCTCTCCCAGTGCCTGAGCAAGCAGGTGAAAGCTTTTCTGAATTTTAATGCAACTAGCTCCTTCTGGCCCCATGTCACAGAAGAACTCCCCTCACTTTTCTCTCCTGATAGCAATGAGGCTTCAAGCATTTTTAAAAGTAATGCTACAGCACATGGTATTCTCCAAATCTATTTTCTTGTTGAGATTGGTTGATGGCACTTTCCACAGCTGCAAAGTCCAAACTGGTATATGAGCCCATTCCCAAGGAGAAACTTTAGTCACCATTTGCTTCATTGGATGTGTCATTGCAGGTATGACCAGGTAGGTAATCTGTCATCTGCCAGTCACTTTCTATTAACCTCCAGCACCCAAGGTCAGTTTATGCAGACTCACATTAAACCGTTTCTTCAGATTGCCCTTGTATAAATGGAAGTGAAGTGGAAACACTCAACATCCCTGTCTCAATTAAAATTCACCTTTAAAGCTGTCAAATTCGGACGTACAAAGCAAAGGGTTCATCTATTGTCTGTGGCGCTCTATTGTAATCTGACGCTTGGAATTTTCTGTCTTAATATTCAGGTACTAATTAAAATTATCCCACAAATGATGCATATCTGTCATAAAAACATAAAATCATGAAAATTCTCGGCAGGTGAATCATATGGAAATACAAAAATCACATTCAGTTATATATCTGTAATTAGTGCATTTCTCCATCTTACTTGGAATTGTTAAATCTCTAGATCACATCTTTTCAGATAATATGTTACGTCAGCCAGTTTGAAATGAAAATCATTTTCTTATGTTTGGGAAAAAGTGACAATGCAAAACCTGTTTAGCAATAGCAATGCATTATGAGAAAATGACCAGTTTGTCACCCACAGTACTATCATTGACCTTTATCACAAAGAAACTTAACCTATAATTTTTGACAGTTTTTCCTGATAACACATGCAAGCTTGTAATCTCATACCTGTACTAAGGAACCTGCCAGAGTGCAGGTTTGCAAATTAGGTTAAAAAGTCAGCAAGAAAGTGTGATCTATCTGATTTTAAAAAATAAATATTAATGTAGTTGTCTACTTATTGGGATTAGGACGACTTTGATCAGATCTGTCAAAACTGCCTTGAAAGTGTTGTTAGTTTTCCCTGTTCCTCAGTTGCCTACCTCAACTACGTGCTTCTATGTTACATTAGTGTCAAGATTCCAGACGTCCCTGAAGCACCTCCATCATATTAACCAAAACTTCATAGCAGATCCTACAAAAGACATTATGATTTCAAATGCTATTATTTTGAATTAGTCTAAAGTAATGCATAAATCAAATCGGGTACGTGATGGCCTAGGAGTGTTATCACTGGACTATTAATTCAGGGACCCAGTTAATGTTCTGGGGACCTGGGTTCCAATCTTGCCATGGCAGGTGTTAGAATTTGAATGCAATTTTTAAAAAAAACCTGGAGCTAAGAGTCTAATTGTGGCAATGAAACCATTCTTGGAAAAACCAACTTGGCTCACTAATAGAGATAATAGGTACTGCAGATGCTGGAGAATCCGAGATAACAAGGTGTGGAGCTGGATGAACACAGCAGGCCAAGCAGCAACTGCTCCTGTGGTGCTGCTTGGCCTGCTGTGTTCATCCAGCTCCACACCTTGTTATCTTGGCTCACTAATGTCCTTTATGGAAGGAAATCCACCATCCTTACCTGGTCTGCCTACATGTGACTCCAGACCCACAACAATGTGGTTGATTCTTAACAGCCCTCTGGGCAATTGGGGATGGGCAATAAATGCTGGCCTAGCCAGCAATGACCTCATCCTGCAAATGAATTTTAAAAAATTACTTTGCACCTTGTCCATCCTATTCAGTGCCATCATAAACATTGTGAATAAATTTAGCTAATACTTTTAACCTGAATGATTCAAATCAACAACAGACTAATTTTCGGAGAGAATGACCTACATAATATTTAGCACGATACATCATGATTAACTTGGTGACCTTTAATCCTGTGGCATGAATGGCTCCTTTCCTAGAAAGCTGAAGGTGTAAAATAATCAAAAATATGGGAGAATCCAGATGTACTTGTGAAAAGTTTTGCTGCAAAAATTATGAATTGCAGAAAGAATTGTAACTTATCATCTGGAATTCTGGTATAATCTAAACAAACACCTGTCTTTTCTTAGACAACAAGCATGGGGCTGGATGAACACAGCAGGTCAAGCAGCATCACAGGAGCAGGAAAACCTGACGTTTCGGGCCTAAACCCTTCATCAGAAATGGGGGAGGGGAAGAGGTTCTGAAATAAATCGGAAGAGAGGGGGAGGCGGATAGAAGATGGATAGAGGAGAGGATAGGCGGAGAGGAGGCAGACAAGTCGAAGAGGCGGGGATGGAGCCAGTAAAGGTGCGTGTAGGTAGGGGGTAGGGAGGAGATAGGTCAGTCCAGGGAGGACGGACAGGTCAAGGGGGTGGGATGATGTTAGTAGGTAGGAGATGGGGGTGGGGCTTGAGGTGGGAGGAGGGGATAGGTGAGAGGAAGGACAGGTTAGGGAGGCGGGGACAAGCTGGGCTGGTTTTGGGATGCGGTTGGGGGAGGGGAGATTTTGAAGCTTGTCTTTTCTTGTTTGCAGATACTGATTGGTATATCCACAAGGTTTTTGTTGTTACTGCTGAAACTACATTCTTTAGTTGTTCTTAAAGGCAGGATGTTTCTGTAACCCTGTGAATTTCTTTCCTGATGTTGAACAATTCATATGAGCATAACTTATATCTTTGAATGCCTCAGATATAAAAGGTAAAGCATGCCGATGATATGATATTAGTGGAGACCAGTAACATTTTTTTTTTAAGAAGTAGACCAAATTCTAAATCTCAGTTATTTTCTCAAAGAATGAAGCCATCAGATTGCCTGGTTTAAAACATAAAATTTTTACTATCAGGAGGTGAGCAAAGCACACACAAAATCCTTTTAAACCCATACTCTAATGTCCAGAATTAATAGGAGTTAAGTATAAAATTGAAGGTGGATGTGAACTGCTAAATGGTTGCTACAAACAAAACAAGTCATATAAAATTGTCTCAGTACTCCACTCAGATTTTAGTGATCACAGTGAGTTGCAAAATCCTTCAGACTTTGTCTTCCCCACAAGGGATTTCAGCTCCTCTTTTTTGGGAGCCAATCTGATCCCCAACCAACAGCCAACACGGATTCCATCAGCATGGTCTTCACCTAAATGCCACACGTTTGCAGAATTTGTTCCGTTTGTCTGGATGGGGTGAACCCACTAATATTTTCATCTAGTCAGAGACACAGCTGCAGCAACTGATTTTCGGCTCCCAGACCTGGACTATCTTCTTCAGTTTGTTTGTATTATCTTGGTAAACTCGATCTCTGCTAATGCCCAGGTTCGATAGATCTGTGTCATTTTGGTTCTTTTCAAAAGATTTCACAAACTCAGTTTGTTTTTGGTTTCCTTACAAAATTAGAAGTACAATTTCATTTCTAGGTTTACCTTTCCTGTTTCCCTCTTGGTTTCAATTTCAGTGCAGCTTCTGTTTTGAAGTAGGATCCGCCTCAAAACAAATGAATTAAATTTAAAAATATTGATTTCCCCAAAATCAGTAAAATATAGTCAAAAATTTCAAAACTGTAGATTGTTGTGAAAAGTTCTATTTATTAAGCGTAGCTTCTGATGAACACCAAAGTTAAGACAAAAATCAAAACATTCATTGATGAATGAAAGATTTTTCATGTACAAAAGCTCATTCTGTCATAATTTCCAATATTAGTGATTACTTTGAAAGATACAATGCATTTATTACTAAGGAAACGGCATAGTATCCTTTAAAGCCTTCACAGGACCATGTGCATTTGGAATATTCTAATCGTTGCATGATTAGAATCATCCTCCCTTTCTTCTGTGAACATTTTGTACTGATTGATTCTTAAGAACAAACTGTCACACCAATCACAAGTCTTAATGAGATGGATTTTGGGGCATATTCTATCAGAATCTTTATCCATCTGTGCAATGGAGGGTATTGCAGATGGCAGCTCTTCAGCCTGTTCTTTGACAGCAGAAGGGACTGGGAGGGAAGCCCAAAGTTTAACACTGCCACAACGTTTTCCAGAAGCAGGACTGGCAGGGCACAGCTGCCTATTAACCAGAGCCAGATGGCCAATTAAACTAATTAATTAGGCAGTTATTCCTTTATGGCCATCTCAGGACTCATAGAGGGTCTTCACCTTTCCAATCACTGGGCCTGCCCATCTGGAAAGAAAACGAATTGTGTGTCCTCCAAAGGCATCTCAACATGAAGGTGACCTTCACTTCTCCCTGGCTGCATTTATCAACTGGAGGCCTGGTAACTCCAGTGAAAGCAGCTTGCATCTTCTTTAACAAACAGTTGAATATGTCAGAGAGAAACCAAAAAAAGGTTTTCTGACAGTGGACTTTGTGAAAGAGTTGGGAAGAAGAGAGGCTGTTTCTTTGTGGGGAAGAGGTTTTGTGAATGCATGGTGGAAGGGGCAATAGGAGCCAGAGGTGTTGGAGATCAGTGCCAGATGAGTATTGCTCCAGGAGTATGAAAAGAATTGAGCAAGGGATTTAAAAATCTGACACAAATTGTCAATGTGAGTGAGCTCATCTTCAAATGGCATATTCTACAAAACCATGAGCCATATCCATTGTTGAAACTGTTAAAGCACATCACCTTCTGACAACAATCTCCAGCCTTCAATTCACACTCTACCTCACCTTCACCCACTGAGCACTTTAGTAAGTTTGGCACAGACGGCTCACAGCTTGTTCACAATGGCAGCTGCTGAATCATAACAGTGTTAGGGAAAATTTAAATTTTTAGACTCTTGAGGGCTACATGATGCTTCCATTGTGGATGTAGTCAGCAGGTTTCAACTTTGCATGGAGTGAACCTCATGCAGCCAAGAGAATAGTATCAGTAGAATTCCTGTAGACATCTGTGTAAACAAGAGATAGTGTTAAATCATTCTAAGAATGGCTTAGGAGAACATAGCATTGGACAGACACTGATTAAGGGACAGACAGCTAAATCTGGGTTGAGATTGATTGGTTACTCTCTGGCTAGGTAAAGGAGACTCTAACATTTTAGTCTATAGCCCAGAGAGACATTTGTTTTATTTGTCGTGTATGATGGAAGATTGGTTTCCAGTCAAGAGGGTACTAGAAATATAAAGATAATCAATCCTTCTGTATGCTTCAGAGTTTTGTATCAGTCTGACAATCGAAACCAACCTTTCCTTGTATCACTTGAATAAAATTATCATAAAAACCTATAGTCAGTCTCTAGCAGCTGATTATTTAAAATTAAGATAACAAAACCATTGTCACCTGTACAGGACACTCAATGATGTTCTTTCATCCAGTGGAATGTGGCACTCAAGGAGGCAGCAGGTAAGAACTGAAAGAGGACAGGTGCAAGAGTATGTTTACAGGAGATTGTTATGGCTATCAAGGCAAAGGGCATTTCTTGTGCCATGGGTCGAGCCAGGCTGGAGGGATGGATGATGAGCATCCTTTCATATCAAATCCTACATTTTTCATTAAGCCTCTCTATCTTCTCACGAACTGTTTTGACTTATAAACTGCAGACAGTGTAAACTTATACTTTCTTGCTTCCTCCTCTCTGCCCTCCCAATTACTCAGACCTTATTTCTTTACTAGTTCCAGTACTCAAGAACCAGAAGTTCCAAATCAGAAACAAAAATGAAAGAGATATCACTCAGACTTACACTCAGAGGCACCGGTGGCTCAGACACACCAACCCAGAGACACTGGCTCAGAGACAGACACACTGGATCAGAGACACCAGCAGCTTAGACACACAGAGGTAGGCAATGGCCTAGTGGTATTATCACTAAACTATTTACCCAGAGACCCAGGTAACATTCTGGGTACCTGGGTTTGAATCCCACCACGGCAGATGGTGGAATTTGAATTCAATATTAATCTGGAATTAAGAATGTAATGATGACCATGAAACCATTGCCAGTTGTCAGGGAGAAAATCCCATCTGGTTCACTAGTGTCCTTTCGGGAAGGAAATCTACAATCCTCTAGACCTACAGCAATGTGATTGACTCTTAACTGCCCTTTGGACAATTAGGGATGAGCAATAAATGCTGGTCCAACCAGAGATGCTCACATCCCGTAAATGAATAAAAAAAAACTAGATCAGAGACACCAGCAGCACAGACGCACTGGCTCAGATACCGACGCAGAATGTGTTTGAGGTTGAAGGAAGAATCTGCCATCTGCACATGGTGAGACAGTGAAGCAGGAGTCAGCATGGGGGCAAGAACAGTGCAGATGCCAGGTGAAAGCAAGGTTACATACTTGTTCTGCTGTGAAGGGGTGACATGAGGACTCTGATGGGCCAATTCACAGAGGAGGCCATTATGTGTTCAGAACCAAATATTTGATGCATTTGAAATGCACAACGTAACCAAGTATGGAGGACAGCAGCACCAACTTGACACAGGGCTTTGTGGACCCCATCCTTTCCAACTTTGAAAGGTGGTCACATGCATTAACGAACTGATTTCAGCCTTCCACTATCACTGGCCCAGCCAGTGTAGCTTTCCAGATCAGACAGCTGCCAAAGTGTCTCTGGACGTATGACAGCGCAAAAGGAGCTACCAGGCCATTGCACTAGCCTATCAATCCATTCTCCAGTGGATCAAAAGGATTTCTCAGGCACTGTCCTGCAAGAGTGGCAGTGACATCATGAACCACAAAGCTGCTGCCCTTTTTCAGGACGACACTCGTGCCATCAGTCTACCAGGACCCTGCTGTTGCCTGTCTGCCAATGAGTCCTGACTGTTGAAGAACAGGCCAAAATGGTGCAGGCTGAAGCCAGAGTCTCTAAGGCTACTTGAACCACCCTTCCCGGTCTCCTCGGATGAACATTTGCTAGATTTCACCAGCAATACTGCAGCCATAAAGTAGCACAGTACAGGAACACTCAGACAGGCAAAGGTACAGTAATGACAGGCACTAAGGGCTGAATTTTATCAGCCATTGGCTAAGTGTAATTTTCTTCACTTCTCATGGAGGTCTCTCTCCATGAGGCACACCTGTTTCTTTCACTCTGTCATCACTCATTAGCTAGGTACCACAGCTCAAGGGCGCCCTCTTGACCAACACTAACTCAATTCTTTCAGACACCGTAGGTACCAGCTGCCAAAAGGACACTGCTGGTGTTGGCAATAGTATTTAAAAGGCCATTGTGCGTGTGGCCAAGCATTGGCTGCTTAGAACTGCCCTGTACATGACATTTCTCTCAGATACGATAGATTAGGAGAAATTAGCAGACTGCTTTGCAGACAGGTACCAGCAGGTCCTGGTGGATGGAGTGATGCAAAGGAGAGGCATTCTCTTCCCACAGGACAGCCAGAGGAGATCTTGAAACCAGACCTTGCCAGCCTAATCCGAATTTACCACCCAGGTCAGTGCAGTTGCAATCATACAGAGGAACACACAGCAATGCCATAGAAAGGTCATTTGCAATTCCCTTTCTGCCCACGTAGGTGTCTCCTTTGTCTCCGTGCTACTTCACCTTCAATCTATCTCTACTGCAGCCTCCACACCACCCCCCAAGGTTCATGCTCTACCAATCTCTCTATTACATGCAACATCTTTCATCATTCATTCTCACTCACCCAATACACCTGAAATAGTAACCCTCCATGGCAACTGCACCTCTTACTCACTCGCTCAGGACACCGCAACACCTTTTCTCAACCTGCACCAGCAATACAGCTGTATCAGCCACTTTCATCTCACTCAATCCTTCCCATTGTCTCATTCCTGGTGAAAACAGCCCACAATCGAGCAGAAAGAGTCAAAACAGGCATTGTGTGCCCAACATTCAGCTGCTCAACCTTTATAGGATCCTGACCGTGACTACTCTGAGTGGCCAAATGACCATGCACCCAAGCCCTGGACTGAGATCAGATGAAACCCTTGAGTGACTGTTCCCAGATCCCCTGACTGACTGCAGCTTTCATTAAATAGACTGAGGACTACTCCTCTTTGACTTTGATGCATGGCCATTTGGTTGCAGTGTGTTTGCTGAGTGGGTTGCTGTCTAATGCTGTAGATATGACATGGAGGTAGAACGGTGCCGGACAGGGAATTGTCCAAGCTCTGGATTGATAGCTGCTGATGACCATGACAAGCTGTTTGACTTTCTGTCTGTGCTGAAAAGCAAGACAAGACAGAAGTACTGTGAACTTTTAAGCTCTAACTCATAGTGGGCCATGTTCCGGGGCATAGTGCAAAAAAAAAGCAAAGTAAGGGAGGGATGACGTGAGCATCTAGATTGGTACAAACTGAATGTGCACCAAAGTGGGAACAAGCAGTCCTGAGCTGCTCTCTGCTACAGTTAATGAGCTGGATACCTGTCCCAGTGTGCAAAGTGTCCTTGCAGTAACATTGCAATGAAAGCTAAACTGTAAGCAAATGATAGACTTATCATGATGAAGTGGAAAGACAGTTACATATCGAATGCTAGTATCCATGGATGTACAGTCCATACAGTCACTGCTCATTGAGTAGACACTGAGATGTTGGTGTCCATGATGGAGGTCTGGAGGAGTAAGCAGCAAGCTACAGTGCCGGGTATCTACTGAGAATTCACAGCATCTAGTTTCTATAAAGCAGGTGGGACCATTGGAGGGTGCATATTAATGAGGCGAGGCAAGGTAGTAGTGAAGATGATAATGAGGAATAATCCCTATTAACAGGCCTCTTACCACTCGAGAATCTCATCTCAATGTCCAGGACTTAGTTGGTAAATATGATTTTTTTGGTCTCAATGTTGAAAATAGCCTCATTTTACATCGAGACAGATCTTCCTAAATTTATTGCTGTCACCTACATCATTCAGGGGCTGGAAAGGTTCTGCCGTATGAAACTGCACAAGGGCTATTAATTTATTTTCGCATGCATTCTGTACTGCTTGAATTTCTAATCTTGGATTTGAATTACCGCATGCATCCACTGGTGATTTACTTTATATTTTTTGGAAAGAGGGCATTGTGTTATCAGTGATGAAAGACAGAAGTAATGAAGAATTTTTGACAAACAGAGTTGGGTATGGTTGACGTTGCTGGTATCATTCAAGAATGACTTGATCACAAATAGACAATCCGATAAGACAAATAGGGACTCTGTTGTAGCTCACTGTACACTTCACATCCCTCCATTTCCATTTGCATTTTCCACTTCTATATTTCCTACTCCCCTTTCTACCGTAGCCTCTCTTCCTTCTTCCAGTTATGCTCATTTCTCAGGGCAAGCCCTACCAGATGTCTGAAAGCCATGATATCAGCAGAAGTTTTTAAAAGTACAGAACACTTAAAAGTATGAGAAAGCTCTAAAACAGATACAACTGTGCCAGCACCAGAAAGAAAAGTCAACAATTAACATATAACTAATTACAATTAATTTGAATAGCTTTGATGGCAGTGGGGAGTGCTATATTAATTAATGATTCTGAAAGTGTTCATGCTGAAGACTGCATTAAATTCTGCCTGATCTTAGAAAGTCATAAGAAGTTGGGTGGCTAAAGGCAAAATATCTAAGGATTTTACAGGAGAGACATGTTATGCTAGGTCTCCCAATAGTCTTAATAACAATATTTACCTTATGAATGTAATCGACACCTGTTTTCTATCATGCAATAACTGATATCCTTGTTCAAAATTAGTGCCTATTTCTGATAGGCCACTGAGTATTTTTCCTCTACCACTTTGGTCCAAATTGGCACTGTAGATCTATTCAGAAAAGGGATGATGGCAGCCATCTACCCAATCACACATTACCAGTAGTTAATATCAAACATTCATTTGACATGGCCGTCTGTGGTGGAGATGGGTATTCAATTTAACTATACTGAACAAATTCCAGCAAACTCAGAAAACATGTCTAGATTTAACAGCTGTAAGAGTGACTCAGGCAGACAGCTTGCAGCAGATAAATACATGGCAAGATTTTACAATCTACAGTCATGGGAAAAAGTACTTCAGGCCCAGTAAGAAACTGAAGCTAGGGGAGTGCACTGTTATTCTGTTGTCACTGATCTATGGACCACAAAATAAAAATTCTTTTCCGCTTACCAAAAGAACCAATTAAGTTCTTTATCTATGTCATGGTTTCCACAAAAAAAATACATTAATGATGTTTCTTAACAACTACAGTTATTGATTTATTATCAAAATATAATTTATTCAATAAAAATGTAATAATTGTTTAACATACACAGTCAGTAATATAAAAGCACGAATTATTCTCCCTCCAAATATCCCCAAATATCCCCAAAGCACACACAAAAATATGCACTCTTCACAAAAAGAGAAACAAAAAACAGATTTCTCTGCCTCAACTGGCTTCTTTGAAAAAAATAAACATTTTGGCCAATAGGGTGTACTTATAGAATAAAGTCGTGGAGTCATATAGCACGGAAACAGACCCCTCAGTCCAATTCATCCATGCCGACCAGACATCCGAATCTGACCTAGTCCCATTTTCTAGCATTTGGCCCATATCGCTCTGAACCCATCCTATTCATGTACGCATCCAAATGCCTTTTAAATGTTGCCTCCACCACTTCCTCTGGCAGCTCATTCCATACATGCACCACCCCCTGGGTGAAAAATTTGCCCCTCAGGTCCCTTCTAAACCTTTCCTTTCTCACCTCAAACCTATGTTCTCTAGTTTTGGACTCCCCGACCCTAGGAAAAAGACCTTTGCTATTCACCCTATCCATGCCACTAAAAGCCCCAGCCTGTTCAGCCTTTTGCTATAACTCATCCGATCACTCAGACCCTCCAGCCCCAGCAACAACCCTGTAAATCATTTCTGCACCCTCTGAAGTTTAACAACATCCTTGTTATAGCAGGGTGTCCAGAATTATATGCAGTATTCTAAAACTGGCCTCACCAATATCCTGTACAACCACAAAGTAACATCCCAACTTCAGTACTCAAAGTTATGACCAACAAAGGCAAGTGTACCAAATGCGTCTTTGAAGGAAAAATGATAAAGGGTAGGATGTTCTGGACCCTGTTGCTCTGATTTACTGACATGTGGCCAAGTGACTAATCTTGCACAGTTGTCTCTGAAGTCTCACAGAAACAGCTTTCTCAATCTGCTATCACTTCTGCAATCACTCCTTCAAAAGGACAAATAGGTTTCACCCTAAAGTCAACGAGAGAACTTTCTTTTTGGAAATAACAGAGTTCAGGCGCACAGCATATTCTTTGCAAAGTTTCCTCTGACTCAACTTATTCTTTGTAGGCTTCCCTCTCAATGAACCAGATAAAGCAATAATCTCTCCAAGCCAGTCACCATTCAAAACCACAGCCACATGTTGACAGCAGACTGCATCACATGCGCATACGGTAGGGAGCAGTCCTGTATTCTATTTAATATTGAGTTCAGCCATGCAAGTTTAAACAGGCCTCTGGCTGGAGAGTGGAGTTCAAAAATAGTAGTCATGGTGCCAAATCAACCCTGCACATTGATTGATGTCATCATCTACCCGCTCTGCAAGATACATCTAAAACACAAATGCTATGGAGCCCATTACAGCTCCTGCTGAGTGCAGTTAGCTCAGTCAATTGCAGTTCCAATACGATTTGCACCTTATAAGAATCTAAATCTTGTTGCACTTAATGTAAAAATAATGCTGAATCAATTAGGTTCAACCATAGAAATGCAATAAAGGAATGTGTTATTGAGATCATTATGATGAAGTGTATATTTAATAGATTTTTAAAGTAATAGGATTTCAATTTATTTTAAGTGGGCAATTGACCTATCACAACAACTTTACTGTGAAATACAATCAAACCAATACTTAAATGACACCAAATGGATAGTAAGGAGACACTAAAGGCAGAATTTAACATTGACTTGAGCATCTCAGCTGGTGACCAGAGGATTTGGTGGGAGTCCTGCTGTTGGGGAAATCCATGATATTCAGCAAGGAATCAGATCACTCTGTCACTTAACCGGCCAGCTTCAGAGATTTCCTCTGATTTAAGATCTCAGCGGAGGAAATCTCAGTATCCCACAATCCCACACCCACCTACACCCCTGTCCCATCTCACCCTCATCCCTCCAGTGGTTTGAATCAATAAGGACCTAAGGTCACAAATGAGGGAGGGAGGGAGGGGAGGCTGTAAGTTGTGAGGACTGCGTCACTAGCTGGGGACATGAGAGGGTGAGGAGAAAGAACAGGGCCCTCAGCTACTGTGACTGAGCTCCAAGTGGAAGAATTGCTTCCAGAGTTTGGTGTTGGGTCTATGGGTGACATGTCCTTCCCAAGACATACAACAATGACTTCCAATTAGATAGAATTCCTTCACAGAACAAAACAACTCAAGATACTTCCCAGGAGCATTAAAAACCTAGCAGGCACACCTCCTCCTAAGACTCCATCCCTCATTTAAGCAGTGAGTGCTTTTGGGGCAGACCACCCACCCTGTTCCTTAGCCTCATAAGCAAACCAAACAGGGGGTTTGCTTTTCACGCTCCCCATGTTCTAACTCTTCCCCCGTTACTGGTTTAATACCAGTGAGGACAGGATGAGACCCCTTAGTGGGAATTAATTGCTTCAATTAGAGTGAGGGCTGGAAGACCAGCCACAAACTTCCCCTTGAATATTGCTGAAAATAGAGTACACGTTTGCCAAAACATTTGAAAAAACACTGCCTTCCCAAGATCCAGGTATTATTCAAAAGGAACAGGGCCTGAATGTATTCCTTTCGCTTGTAGAGGAAAGTTGCCTATGAATTTTGCTCCTAACAAGCACAAGTGAGCCACATTACAAGCCTGAAGTACCTGCTTGTTTCTCCAGGGCAACATGGCTGATGCACCAACAATTCAGTAATCTTTTCTCCTATAGTATTAATTTGGTGTAATCATGGGGAAAATGGCATTCTTACATTTGTCATGTTGAGGACAAGACTAAACATTTTGGCAACTCTAGGAGTCTCTCGTTTCAGCAATGTAATAGAATCAAACCCTATTTATTGTGCAACATTGCAACAACAAATGCATATAGTCACAAAGTAACTGCATTATCATTTTTAGTTAATCAAAATGGGAGAATATTCTAAATAGAAAAACTACACATTCATTGAATCAACTCAATTTATTCATTGACCTCTTTCAAGTTTTGTTCTTCGTTTTAAATATTTCTATCTCCTTAATATTACAAAGATATTCCACTCAATGATGCTAACATCAGAGTTTCAGGATCAATACAGACAGCCATCTATGTAACTAACATCAAAGAGAGAATTCACTAAGTGCTAAAGCCAAACTTGACTTCTTGTAAATAATGCAATTTTCCCCTGTATAAACGAGAATGAAACAAATATAGAAACACTCATGAGTCAGCATTATAACAAGAATAACATCATGCAGTGTGAGGTTACTCCGTCTTCAGTTATCATGCTTCTGTTTTTTCAACTGGCATTGCCAGGAGAACTTGTATTCATACAACAAAAACAGAAATTGCTGGCAAAAGAAGTCCTGATGAAGACACATCAGACTCAAACATTAACTCTGCTTTCTCTCTACAGATGCTGCCAGACCTGCTGAGTTTCACCAGCAAATTCTGTTTTTGTTTCAGGTCTGCAGCATTCACAGTTCTTTGTTTTATTTTTCTGTATACATAGTAATTTGTTTTAGTGCTGAAAGTAGTGTCAAATGTAATCCTTCAATAATGTGTACACCATGCTTTACGTGTTTCAGATGAAAACACTGCTCCAACTTCCTCAAGCAGATCACATAATCTGGTTAATCATAGAATCCCCACAGTGAGATAGAGGCCATTCAGCCCATCAAGTAGCACTGATTCTCCAAACAGCTTTCCACCCCGACCCACCCTATCCCCGCAAACACATCTTTACCCTGGCAATTCCACCTAGCCTGCACATCTCTGGACAATACAAGGTAATTTAGCATAACGAATCCACCTAACCCATACATCTTTGGACTTGGAGGGGATACCAGAGCACACGGGGAAAACCACGCAAACACAGAGAAAACGTGCAGCTCCATGCTGACAATCATCCAGAGCTAGAATTGAACCCAGGTCCCTGGCGCTGTGAGGAAGCAGTGCTAATTATTGTGTCACCGTGTGGTGAAGACTGCTGAAAGACTTTCAGTAGTCCAAGAGTTAATATCACAGAATGTTCACGTCTGACTTTATTTACATTATGATTTACAACTCTAAGTGCAAAGTCCACTGAATCTAGGAGTGTTTCCAATGGTCAGAGATGGAATTGGTATGTCTGTCAAATGAAAGAAAGAGTGACGGCAGTAATTAGAAAATTAGAAAAGGATAACTGCCTTAAGCCTATCAGGATTTTTTTTTGCCACAGCTGAAAGGACATAGGATGAAGCAGCAGGTCAGTGTTTTGGGAAAGGTGTTCATAAGTTAAATGACAAAGCTGCAAACAAGACAGACTGCAGCCCTACTCTTGGCCACCTCTTTAATGGTTGTTGCATTAGATGTCTAAATGCGTTTACCCATTACATCTTTATGATTCCAATATTTCCTCCTGCATGAAAACTTTGTATGATGCCTGAACCTTCTTCTATATGAGACCATCTAAAGGATGCTCTAGGTGGAAAACGGAGATGAAGGAACGAACTGTTTAGGTGAAATAATGTTTATGAGTTGCTGGTGAACAGCTCTGACTGTGGACTAAAACTGCAGACCTCCCAATGTCAGCTGCATACCACAGCTCACCTGCACCTTCCTCATCGTGAGGCTGATGGACCTCAATCAGTTGGCTTCAGACATCCTCTAGCTGCACGGCAGAGTTATGTAGGAGGTAGAACACCACCACTATCCATGTACATATCTTACAACTGTATTGCGAGAAACATATGGATTCAAAGTATGCTTTCAAGAGACTACTTAAAAACTGCTCTGTTGGAGTCATGATTAGTACATCAGATGTCCACAGGGATTTGTAGATTTTGGAGCAACATCAGGCTGGTCTTGGAGCAGAGCTTTTAATTTACTCTTTCGTAACATGTAGACATTCCTGTCAAGGCCAACATTTGTTAAATGACCTTAAGTGCCCTTGAACTGAGTGACGGGCATGACCATTTCACAGGGCAGTTTAAGAGTCAACCACCTTGTTGGACTGGAGTCAGATGTGAGCCACACCAGGCAAGGATGGCAGATTTCCTTCCTTTAAAGGCCACTAAGCAAACCTGATGGGTTTTAACAATGGTCAATGATAATTGTCATGGTCACCATAACCGAGGCCAGCTTTCAATTTCAAACTTCATTAATTGAATTTAAATTTCACAAGCTGCAGTCGTGGGATTCAGATCCAAGCTGCCTAAGCACTCGCATGGGTCTTTGGATTACTGGTTGAGTGACATTACCACCATACCACTATCTCCCAGGATATCCTATGTCTTTCAGCAGCTAGCCTTTAATTATTCCTCATTACGAAGTGGTGGAATGTTAAGAGTGCTACAACATGTAGGCGTCATGAGTGCACGCAAGAAGTGCTGCCAGGTTTCCAGTATCAGCTGGACTTTAAAGTAATGAAATCCTCTGTGGTTTATTCAGATTCAGACTCATTGGCATGAACCCTGATTACCAAACAGTCAATGCAATAACCACAAAAATCCTCAGCCCTGTCCTGCTGTCACTTGGGGTCAGCGAAGCTAAAATTGCATAGATTACATTTGGCAAATAGTGACCTGCCTTATGCAGCATAGTCTGATTTGTATTTATATCACATATGTCCCCAGCTGCAATCTGGAATGACCCCAGCACACTGAAATTCAGGACTGTGCTCAAATTAATTGCTACAAGCGACACAGTGCCAGCTGTGTTAGGGGCCTCTGGCAGCTGCTGCAGCGTTATGCAGACTTCTAACACAGCCTCTTGTAAAGAACACATTCCATCTTCGTGGCTGGTAGATCCCAAGATCACAATAAGGCCACCAGCAAGCAGCAGTGCTTCATGCTGAGCTCTTTACAGGACCAGAGATAACACCGCGTGGAGCTGGAGGAACACAGCAGGCCAGGCAGCATCAGAGGAGCAGGAAAGCTGACGTTTTGGGTCGGGACCCCTCTTCGGAAATGGGGGAGGGAAAGAGGGCTCTGAAATAAATAGACAAAGGAGGGGTGGGGCTGGGGAAGGTAGGTGGGATGGTGATACATGAGTGCAGGTGGGCAGTGGCGGGGATTGGTCTGTGAGGTGGGAGGAGCGGATAGGTGGGAGAGAAGACGGACAGGTCAAGGAGGTGGGGATGAGAGGGAGGCTTGGTCATGGGGTGAGGCTGGGGGTGGACAGATTTTGAAACTAGTTCATCAAATTTACTAACACCTTTCACCCCAACCTTAAGTTCACCTGGCCCATCTCTGATACCCCTGTCTCCTTCCTGGACCTCTCTGTCTCCATCTCTGGGTACCACCTCAAAACTGATATCTATTTCAAGCCCACCAACTCCCACAGCTACTTAGACTACACCTCCTCTCACCCACCTTCCTACAACAACGTGATCCCCTACTCCGAATTCCTCCACCTCCACCGCATCTGCTCCCAAGATGAGGCATTCCACTCCCAAACATCCCAGATGTCGTCTTATTGCAAGGACCACAACTTGCCCCCTTCAGTGGTCGAAAATGATCTCAACCACGTCTCTTGCGTTTCCCACACCTCTGCCCTCAAACTCCCTCCCTGCAATAAAAACGAGGACAGAATGCCCCTCGTCCTCACATATCACCCCACTAACCTCCTGATTCAACGTATCATTCTCCACTACCTACAATCCAACCCCACAACCAAGGATATATTTCCCTCCCCACCCCTATCTGCCTTCCGTAGGGACCGATCTCTCTGCGACTCCCTTGTCCGGTCCACACTTCCCACTAGCCCCACCACCCCCGGTACCTTACACAGCAACTGCAGGAAGTGCTACACCTTCCCCCAGACCTCTCCTTCACCTCTATCCCAGGCCCCAAGAAAACCTTCCACTTCAGACAGATGTTCACCAGCACATCCGCTAATGTGGTATATTGTGTCCACTGCTCCAGATGTGGCCTCCTCTACATCAGAGGCTCAGAGACCTCTTTGTAGAGCACCTGTGCTCTGTTCACCACAAAAGATAACACCTTCCAGTCGTGAACCACTTCAACTCCCCTTCCCACTCCCTGCGCAGAATGTCCATCATGTCTCCTCCAGTGGCCTCCTCCAGTGCCACAGCAACACCACCCGGAAACTGGAGGAACAGCACCGCATATTCCGCCTTGGGAGCCTACAACTCAATGGTCTCAATGTGGACCTTACCAGTTTCAAAATCCTCCCACCCCTGGCCTCATCCCATGACCAAACCTCCCTCTCAACCCCACCTCCTTGACCTGTCTGTCTTCTCTCCACCTTTCCGCTCCTCTCACTTCACTGACCAATCCCCACCACTGCCCACCTGCACTCACCTACCACCATCCCACCGACCTTCTCCAGCCCCACCCCTCCTCTGTCTATTATTTCAGAGCTCCCCTTTCCCTTCCCCATTTTTGAAGAAGTGTCCCGACCTGAAATGTTAGCTTTCCTGCTCCCCTGGCGCTGCCTGGCCCGCTGTGTTCATCCAGCTCCACATAGTGTTATCTCCGACTCCCGCATCGGCAGTTCTTACTATCTCCTTAAAGGGTCATATGTGGATCCCTCAAACACCCCCTCCCAGATCTATTGCTGGTGTTTCTGTAGCTAATAAACAGTGGCCAGTATGATTCCCATTACACATAAAATAAATGTGTCCATACCAAAGGAAAGATCAAATCTCAAGAAATATAAAGTAAAGCATATTTTCCGTTTAGGTTTACGAAAACAGCATTGAGATCCAATTGGCATCATTAGACCATAATGTACAGACTTGAACAATGTTCCTGCTTACTTCAGACAGGGATATCAGTCGCCTATACTTAGGCACCAATCAAATGGTGGCGATAGGAAATCAAGAACAGGATAGTAAATTCTGCATCCCCATTTTCCTCTCAGAATTGCCTAACTCCGGCTTAAAAATAGGAATTAAAATTGGCAATTGAAATGTGAACACCACCAAACTGGTGCTCTAAAATAACATTAAAATTTACCTTGAAGTTTTACATTCATCCAGTCTTGCCTGTTCATACACCTTAGGAGAAACAAAATAGAACATTTTGAAAGGATTTTGACAATGACATTGTTGTCTAAGGGGCTGAAATGATTAATACTTGATTAAGTGCAGTAAGCACCATCTATTGTGGTGATGTTACGGAGACTTGGTCAGAGCAAAAAAAGGACTTGCAGAATATTAATCTGGGGCTAGTGCCCTCCTGGCAATCTCTATAGTAATGTAGGACATATTCATGTAACCTATGAATAGTTGCTGAAATGCAATAGACTTGTACAGTTGGATCAGAAAAATGTAATATTCTAATCCACACTAGATTATTTTAGGTTTAAAGGAACCCACAACAGATATTAGCTCTAGGCAAAACAGTTTAAAAAGAAATCTTAGCAAGATAAAACCTGAACCATTGTTAACCTAAAACAGTGTTTATTGCTAAATTTTGATATGTTATTTGAGACAGATCTCAGCCTATTTTTAATTGTTTTCTGTAATTCGCCGGTTTGGATACGTTTTCTGAAGCAGAACAAGGCAGGGGTTTAACAGACCACATTAAATACATATCAGAGGTTTATTGTAGTTTTCAGAAATTTGGTGCCTTCTTTGCTCCTTTCCTAATTTGGTAACAATGAATGGAGAAAGTGAAATATCAAATATTACCATCAATTGGCAGAATGGTCTTTTCTCTAACGTTTCTTATGTTCTTACATTAACGGTTCTGTTAGCACTTCATTGCCTTTTTTTAACCTGTTAGATCTGTTTTGCTCTTCATTGAGTTTCTAAGGGGAACAAAAATGTTGAAAAGGTAAGAGTTGCATAAAGCACGAGCTTCGTTTTTAGTGAATTCTCAAAACGCAGGAAAATATTCAAGTTCAGAATTTGAGTTCCCGTAAACGGTAGACTTTTGCAGAGGTGCAAAGTAAATAATGTAACTAAATTCTGAAGAAAAAAAAAAAAATCAGTATTCAAAGCACAGTTAGGCTTTTACAATCTTACAGCCACCGAGATGTACAGCACAGAAAAATGTCCTTTGGCCTACCAAGTCTGCACCGGTCAAAGACAACTCGCTAACTATTCTAATCCCATTTTCCAGTACTTAGCCCAAAGCCTTGCATGCTTTGGCATTGCAAGTGCACATCTAAATACGTCTTAAATATAATAAGGATTTCTGCCTTTACCACACTTTCAGGAAGTTAGTCCAGATTCCCATCACCTTCCCAGTGAAAAAAAAAATTTCCTGACATCCCCTCTAAATCTCTGCCCCTTACCTTCAAGCTTCCTGGTCATTGATCTCTCCACCAAGGGGAAAATTTCCTTTCTGTCTACCCTGTCATTGTCCACCATAATTTTATGCATCTCAACCATGCCCCCTCTCAGTTTCCTCTATTCCAGGTAAAAAGACTCTACTCGATCCAATCTCTCTTCAAACAAAAATACTCCAGCCCAGGCAACATCCTGGTAAATCTCCTGTACACCCTCTCCAATGCAATCACATTCCTCCTATGATGTGGATTCTAGAACTACACAGCCTAACCGCCTTTTTATAACCACCCTGCTCTGAAACACTGTGCCTCAGCTAATAAAGGCAAATATCTAATAAGCTTTCTTAACTGCTTTATCTCCCTGTTTCACTACGTTAAGGGACCAGTGAACATACCTTTGATCCTCCGTTGTAGTGTCCAATCACATCAAATGCACATGATTCCAGAATGATTCAATCTTGCTCTTACTTGCTCTTGATAAAGTTGATACAGGATGGGTTCAGTGTAGTAGTACAATGAATACAATCCATTCCCAACAGCCAGTCCCATTCCAGATATTAGATGTGGGTTACCTAATTAAGCAGCTATTATTCACAAGAAGAACACATCTCAAATGCTGATTAAAGTCTAAAAGTGGGAGATGATCCTTTGACGTGAGCTTGCACTGTATAACAGGAAATGGTGACTCACACCAGCTGCAATTAATTACTTTTCCTGATTTGCATAAGTGAGATGGAAGAGGCACCAACAATAACGTTTCTCAAAATCACTGAACGACAGTGATTTATGTAGAAATGTTTTAAAAGTCATTATTTTCCTCAGATCAAACACGTTCAGATTAATATTGAAATTCAATTACTGGTCAGAATTAACTGAGAATTGAGTGTTGCATTCACATATCATGCTTCCTCAACTATCTAACACTGTACAGCCCTTCTTTATGAACTATCTTTTTTTAGCTTGTACACTAAGGCAAGAGTTTAAATCCTTCTTTGTCGGCTATTACATTCATTTGAGTGTTGACCTGAACTACAATGACCTCAAACATACTCAGAAATGGTTCTCACACGTCGAATATCTTGGAAGTGTGATGCTTCTTTCCAGACACTCACTTCTAAGATTTCTTCAAGCAGTGCCACTATCTCATAACACGTCAGATTCATTTTGAAGTGAAATCTATTCTAGCAATTTGAGGTTATTTGAGTTGTATTGTCAGAAAGTAGTGTCTGAGGTGGGCGCAAGAAGGTTTTCTCAATCAAATTAAATTGGAACATTAGTTTCGTTCCCAAAGAGAATGGGTCTTCTGTCACGTTCCTCTGGTCAATGCAGAATTGAAGTGCTATTTAATCCTCATAATTTCACAATATCACACGCCGAAAGCTCACAGCTTAATAACGGGATTTTAATGAGAAGAGAAGGAATATATTAGATAGAAAGAAAATTTCTCACATATTCCATTTCAGTCCATCATTCCTTTCTCAATGCTATCTGACACAAACATGTTGACACTAACAAGACTGATTCTGTAAAAGGCAATAGAAAATTATTCAAAGCTATACATAATTTGTTGATCCAATCACAAAAACAAACTTACTTTAGCAGAAACGTAGAACACGGCTTACAAATCACTAGCATTAACTCAACCATAGTTGTAAAGTTTTGAATTTTTAAGGTGATTTATCTTTTTTAAACAGAAAAGACAAGAGAGAGAATCTTCTAGGGGCCTGAATGATATGGGCTATGATGTGAAATCTGGGAGAATCACCTGAGAATTCAGGTGATGCTTTCCTTGACGTCAGGAGCACCTCGTTGCATTTTTAAGCAGAGTTTCAGGCATCAAGGCAGGATTCTCATGAGGGAGCAATGAGTTGCTTATTAAGGGGGGGTTATTGTTTGTTAACAACCTAATTAAAGTCACAACTCACCTCATTAACAAGCAGCTTTCTTTTCTACCACTGGCTGTACGAAAATAAAACATCAACAATTCCCAACACAGAACTCAGAGCAGGCTCCTGACGACTTCAACTTGCAGCTTGTTCCTCTGGGCCATCAAGTTGGACATTTGGCCACAATGTCTCTTGACATGCTCTAGGGCACTTTCCAGGGAGTGCTCACTGTCACCTTCCACCATCTTGGAGATTGCAAGCACACAACGGGAAAGTAAATGGATGCAACAGTGCTTGGAGGGTCAGGGTTAGTGCCTTGAATGTGACGAAGGGGTCTACAAATCCCAGCCAACGTGAGTCTCTTTAAAAGGCAACAGTATGACACACAGACCCATCCACTGCACAGGACACATTCCTGCTGATTCCCGTTCTCAGGCAATCTTTATTCATTACCTCATTTGTGTGCTATGTACCTTCCAGGCACTAACATTGTACACTATGTCATCCTGCCAGGAACAGCGAAGCCCAATACCCTCAGGGTCTGCTGGATATGTGCACAGACCTGCCAGAGGCTCGTACACCTCTTTGTCATGGAATCCATGGCAAAGAGGTGTACCAGCCTCTGGTAAAGGCACACTCAGACACTAACACCCTCAGGGATGCCCAATCAAACCTCAATGACATCCAATCTAGAGCAGGCTCCCTCCAACCCTATTGTGGAAGCTGGAGACAGAACATTCACATTGTGAGAAGGAATAAAACATGCCGAGAGAGCCACTAAATCTGTTTGCTCATGTTTCTGTGCAGCCCCATCCTATAACACTCACACTGTGAGGTCAGACATCAGTCCACATGCATGCTATTCATGGAGCAAGGCCTGACCTGCAGTGATTATTTTGGTGGTAGATATCACTGGTATGGAAGATCCTATTGAAGGAGATGTGGTGAGTTGCAGCACGGCAACTGGTGGACGGCACAGACTGTTACCATATTGCACCAGTGGTGGTAAGACTGAATAGTGGACGGTGTACCAATCAAAGAGTTTGTTTCATCACAGGTTGAAAGCTAGATTTCTGTAATTCATAAAGTAACCCACAGCGAGGCCAATTACAAGTAAAAGTAAAGTCATTACAGTCTTACCTGACTATAGTGCTGCTCTGTCATTAGACAGAGACGACTGCTGATGGTTTAATCTGAGTGTCACTATACCTTAGGCAAGGGGAGAAATTGAGAAGGAGAGTCTTTCTTCCTAACCTCAGCTGGTGCAGGAATTGAACCAACGCTATTGGCATTGTACTGAATCACAAACTAGCTATCCAGCCAACCAAGCTGAGCAACCCCTGGCTCTATTGAAGTGTCAGCTGATTAAATGAAAATAGACCCAGAAAGAGTCTGCAAAAATAGCACTATCCTAAATCTCTAAGACCTCATTCAATTAAACTCTTCCAGCCCTACTTTCCATACCTTGGAAGACATCCTTATGTCAAGACAATAATGTCCTTGTGTATGTCTTTCCTTCTTGGTTTTCACTTGGAGGAAAATTATTCAACTTTCTTATTTCAGTTTTTGAAACCCCCTCACTGAATCTCTTCATCTCATGCTTTCCCTTTGTATATTTCAAGTCTACGTTAAGCCTAATTTATCATCCATGCTTTCATCTTTTCTCCCCCATCTCCAGCCTCTCCTGACTGAACCAACTTGAGATGTTTTATTATGTCAAGGATGTAGTACAATGCAAGTTTCTGTTTTCACTTCAACAGAAAAAGAAAAATACAAAATTACGTGCACTGCGAAGTCCTGCTTAAACCAGTATCTGGCCGATAAGTGTCAGTCTCAACTGGAAAGGTCACAAAATAGCTAGTGTGGAAAATTGAAATGTTGTACTCATACAATGCCAGTGCATTGTGGAGATTTGGGTCAAGGCACTGTCAGAACAGAACTGAAAACACCTTAGATTTGCTCTGCAAGACTTGATTTAAATGCTTGAAGCTAACAACAAAAGTGCATAAACTGAAAAAAAAAATGCTTTCTGTACAAAAATGAAATATTAGGCATACACTGAGGTGACCAAATGCTACATGAAACACAATGCTCCTCTGGTCCCAAGTCCTTAATGCCAGTTGAATGCAGCAAACCTGGGTCAAACAGTTTTGATGTGGGATCAATTACTACTCTGGCCTTTTACTTGATTACCCCTCGAAATCAGTGACCATTCCTGCAGAATATTCCCAGAAAAGATAAAATGGATTAATCTGTTATCAACTAGACTGTAGGTCAATTCAATTAATAAACGTTTCCTCTTTCTTGATTTCTTACAATTTTACTGCGAAGCTTTCAATTCTTCAAATTTATCAAATTTATTGAGGTAGTTATGAAATTTTGAGAAGATTATCTTTCTGAAATATAGCTGCAGCAAATCAATCTTTAATGTTGTTTTCTCCCAAATATTAATGAATAAAACAATCGTTAGACTGAAGTAAGGAGAGGCACATTGATTCTTTAGATAAGGATCCTATCTTGTGAACCTTTATTACACTCCCTCAAATAGAATTATATGATTTCATAAATAAGAAGATCAAAACTGTACATAATATTCAAGTTCTGTTCTCACTAAAGTTCTGCACAATAGCAATAATGCACCTTTACCGTTACACAACAATTTCTTTGGAAGAAGAGCAAATGTTCTAATTGCTCAGTGCATCACCTTACTATGATTTGTATATAATGGCACTCAGATCTCTAAATACCAACATAACCATTTATGGCCCCTTTGCCTCCATTTCGCAGCCTAAGTTCTCCTTTCAAAAATCTGGGCGTGCGCCCAGACTAGTCAAGCAACAGCCTAACATAGTTATACATACCAAATCATACCTTGCATTGTGCCAGCGTCAGCCTCTGTGGATATGCCCTGTTGCACCAGCAGGATGAAGCCACCAGAGGCAGCAACACAGTGGAGTATGCAATAGGGACAGAGCTGCATTAGGAGTCTCCAACATTGACTTTACATTCCATCAAGTCTCATGGTATCAGGTCAAACATGAAGAAGGAAACCTCCTAATGATTACAGCCATGCTTCCACCACCTCCATCCACTGTTAGCTGATGAATCAGCTCTCTTCCACATTGAACACTACCTGGAAGAAGTATTAAGGGCAGTGAGAACACAGAATGGTCGATGGGTAGGGAATTTCAATGTCCAGCACCAAGAATGGCTCGGCCACACCAGACTGACTTGAACCAGGCTGAGTGCTAAAGGATATAATTGCCAGACCGGGTGTACAGCAGGTTCTGAAGGAATCAGGAAGAGGCAAAAACTGACTTGGCTTTGTCATCAATAATCTAGTTGTCCGTGTTGCTACCATTAGGTGCGTCCACTGCAAGTCCCTGTGGGAAAAAAAGTCTGGTCTTCATACTGGGGAGACCTTCCATCATGTTGTGTGGTATGACAAAAGTGAAAAATGGGATGAAATTTGAACAGATCTAGCAAATCAAAACTGGACATGTACAAGGCACAACAGCAAAATAATTCTACCCAGCCACAATCTGTAGCCTCACGGTACAGTATATCCCCACACTACCATCAACTGGGGGAATCAACCCGAGTATAATTTAAAGAGAATGACAAGAGCAGCACCAAGCATACCTAAAAATGAAATGGTAAACTGATACAACAGTATTCCTGCGCCTAATTTGTCCAGTCCCATGTTATACGTTTCAATGTGATCCTGTCTCATTCTTCCAAATTCTAGTGAATATGGGCCCACTTAAACCGATCTCTCCTCATACAACAAACCTGACATCCCAAGTATCAGTCTAATGAATCTTCACTGCACTCCTTCTATGGAAGTCTGTATATTTTAAGGTAAGGAGACCAAAACTGCACACAGTCTTCCAGGTGTTTTCACTCCAAGGCCCTGTATAGCTATAGCAAAAATGTCTTGCTCCCGTACTCAAGCCCTATTGCATTGAAGATCCACATAACTACTTGCCTTTCTAATTGTTTGCCACACCTGCACGCTTGCTTTTAATGCCTGGTGTGAAAGGACAGCTAGATCCCTTTCTACATCAAATTTTCCCAATCCACTACGATTCAAACATACTTCGCCACTCTGATTTTTCAACCAAAGGGGACAATTTCACATCCACGTTATATTGCCTCTGCCATGTATTTGCTGACTCACTTACTCAACTTGTATAAATCTCCATGAAGCCTCTTTATATCCTCCTCACCACTCACACGCCCACCTAGTTTTTGTCACTAAATTTGGAAACATTACACTGATTCCCTCATTCAAATTGTTGACATATATTGTGAATAGCTGGGGCTGACATACTGATCATTATGGTCACCACCTCTCACCCCAAAAATTACCCATTTATTCCTATTCTCTGCATCCTGTCTGCTCAGTGATTCCCAATTCATGCCAGTATACTACCACCAATCCTGTGCAGTTTGATTTTGCACACTAACCTCTTACGTGGGACTTTGTTAAAAGCTTTCTCAAAATCCAAATGCGCTATGACAACAAGTTGTCACTCATCTGTTAGTTAGATCTTCAAAAAACTCCAGTAGGTTTGGCAAACAGAATTTCTCTTTCATAAATCCAAGCTGACTTTGTGCAATACTATTGGCATTTATTAATTGTCCTGTTAACATACCTTTTATAATAGGCTCTAGCATTTTCTCTACTACTGATGTTCAGATGACCAGTCTGTAATTCTTGATTTCTCCCTCCAGGCTTTGTAAACAGTGGTGCTACATGTACCATGTTCCAGAATTTTGTAAAATGACAACCAGCATGCCCAATATTTCCATGTTCTTTTCATACCCTGGGATGCAGGCTATCGGGCCCTGGGGATTTATTAGCTTTCAGTCCCCTATATATTTTCCAATACAATGTTTCTTCTAATTCTACTTTCCTTTAATTGCTCCTTCCCAAAATAAATTTTGGAGTTTCTTTGCGTCTTCTTCTGTGAAAACAGACAAAGGTAATTGTTTAATTGTTCTGCCATTTCCTTGTTCTTCATTATCAATTCTCCTGCTTCAGACTGTAAGGGATCTACATTTGTCTTCACTAATCTTTTTCTTTTTATCTGCTTATAGAAGTTCCTACAGTCTGCTTTTATATTCCTTCAATGTTCATTCTTATGCTCTATTTCCCACTTTTAATCAGCCTCTGCTCCTCCTTTGCCAACTTCTAAAGTACTCCTGACCTCAGGCTTGCTACTTCTTTCAGCAAATTTGTACGACTCCTGTTTGGGCCACTTTTCTTATTGTGGTCATTCACTCTCAGGAGTGTATAACTGCTGCAAGACATGCTTTTGTTTCATAGATATTATCCATTGTTTGTCCATTGTCCCTTTTAAAGAAGTTATCCAGTCTATCGTAGCCAATCACTCCTCATTCTTTAGTAGTTTCCTTCATTTAGATTTAGAATCTGAATTCGGATGGAACTACTTCAGTTTGCGTCACATTAAAGTCACTTTTTCCTGAAGGTCCTCTCACAACAAGAATGTTAATTAGCACTTTCTCGTCACACAAAACTAAATCTAGCATAGCTTACAGCTGAGTTTGTTCCTGAACGCACTAGTCTAAACATGCACCTTGCCAATCCCCAGGTATTCAACACCATAGAATTATTACAAATGTGTTTTGCCCAGTCCATGTAGATTAAAATCACCAATGATTACAACAGCATTGTTACATACATCTCTAATTTCCTGCTTAATGCTATCCCCTACCACTACTGTTTGGAGGCATTACTGTTTTCTACCCCTTGTTTCTTCTTAGGCACAAACAGACAAATTCCTCAGCCAGAGATAGTAGGAGGCTGGAGATGCTGGAGAATCGGAGATAACAAGGTGTAGAGCTGGATGAACACAGCAGGCCAAGCAGCATCAGAGGAGCAGGAAAGTTGACGTTTCAGGCCTAGACCCTTCTTCAGAAATGGGACCTTCAGAGGTCAGTGCACCTTACTACATCGCCGCGGCCAGGCGCCAGCTCTCTGACACCTCCTCCGACCACCCTCTTGTTCATGACCTCACCCCCGACCACCAAAACATCATCTCCCAAACCATCCACAACCTCATCCCACCCACAGCCTCCAACCTCATCGTTCCCCAACTCCGCACCGCCCTCTTCTATCTCCTTCCCAAAATCTACAAACCTGACTGCCCTGGTCGACCCATTGTCTCCGCCTGCTGCTGCCCCACTGAACTTATCTCTACTCCATTTTCTCCCCCTTCATCCAGGAACTCCCCACCAACGTCCATGACACCACCCACGCCCTCCATCTCCTCCAAAACTTCCAATTCCCTGGTCCCCAACACCTCATTTTTACCATGGACGTCCAGTCCCTATACACCTGCATTCCCCATGCAGATGGCCTAAAGGCCCTGCACTTCTTCCTGTCCCGCAGGCCTGACCAGTCCCCCTCCACTGACACCCTCATCCACTTAGCCGAACTCGTCCTCACCCTCAACAACTTCTCTCTCAATTCCTCCCACTTCCTACAGACAAAGGGGGTGGCCACAGGTACTCGCATGGGCCCAAGCTATGCCTGCCTCTTTGTAGGTTACGCGGAACAATCCCTCTTCTGTAGCTACACTGGCCTAAACCCCACCTCTTCCTCCATTACATGGATGACTATATCGGCGTCGCCTCGTGCTCCCAGGAGGAGCTCGAACAGTTCATCCACTTCACCAACACCTTCCACCCCAACCTTAAGTTCACCTGGACCATCTCTGATACCTCACTCTCCTTCCTGGACCTCTCTGCTTCCATCACTGGCAACCACCTGGAAACCGATATCCATTTCAAGCCCACCAACTCCCACAGCTACCCAGAATACACCTCCTCCCTCCCACCCACCCACCTTCCTGCAAAAATGCCATCCCTTATTCCCAATTCCTTCTCCTCCACCGCATCTGTTCCCAGGATGAGGCATTCCACTCCCAAAGATCTCAGATGTCCTCATTTTTCAAGGACCGCAACATCCCCCCTCAGTGGTCGAGAACGCCCTCGACCCTGTCTCCCGCATTTCCCACAACTCATCCCTCACACCCCCTCCCTGCAATAACAACTAAAACAGAATCCCCCTCATCCTCACGCACCACCCCACCAACCTCCGGATCCAACGCATCATCCTCCAACACTTCCGCCATCTACAATCAGACCCCACCACCAAAGACATTTTTTTCCTCCCCACCATTATCTGCTTTCCGGAGGGAGCACTCTCTCCGTGACCCCCTTGTCCACTTCACACTCCCCTCCAGCCCCACCATTCCCAGCACTTTTCCCTGCAACCGCAGGAAGTGCTACACCTGCCCCTACACCTCCCCGCTCACCCCCATCCCAGCCCCCAAGGAGACCTTCCACATCAAGCAGATGTTCACCTGCACATCTGCTAATGTGGTATACTGTATCCGCTGTTCCCGTTGTGGCCTCCTCTACATCGGGGAAACCAAGCAGAGGCTTGGGGACCGCTTTGCGGAACACTACGCTCGGTTCGCACTAAACAACTGCACCTCCCAGTCGCGAGACATTTCAACTCCCCTCCCATTGCTTAGATGACATGTCCATCCTGGGCCTCCTGCAGTGCCACAACAATGCCACCCGAAGGTTGCAGGAACAACACCTCATATTTCACTTGGGAACCCTGCAGCCCAATGGTATCAATGTGGACTTCACGAGCTTCAAAATCTCCCCTCCCCCAACCACATTCCAAAACCAGCCCAACTTGTCCCTGCCTCCCTAACCTGTCCTTCCTCCCAAATATCCCCTCCTCCCACCTCAAGCCCTACCCCCATCTCCTACCTAGTAGCCTCATCCGACCCCCTTGACCTGTCCGTCCTCCCTGGACTGACCTATCCCCTCCCTACCTCCCCACCGACACTCACCTTTACTGGCTCCATCCTCGCCTCTTTGACCTATGTCTCCTCTCCACCTATCTTCTCCTTTATCCATTTTCTATCCACCTCCCCCTCTCTCCCTATTTATTTCAGAACCCCCTTCCCCTCCACCATTTCTGAAGAAGGGTCTAGGCCCGAAACGTCAGCCTTCCTGTTCCTCTGATGCTGCTTGGCCTGCTGTGTTCATCCAGCTCTACACCTTGTTATCTCAAATTCAACATCCAGATTTCCCGCACCAATATCCTCTCTCCATACTGCACTGATTTCATTCTTTGCTAACAATGCTAACTTTTTTCCATTTTGCCTGTCCTTCCTATAATAGCACAAACCCTGCTAGGATATTGGTCCCAGTCCTGTTGGTTTGGAGCCTCTCCAGGTCATACAGATTCCACCTTCCCCAGAATCATTCCAGTGCCTCAAGAATGTAAGCCACTCCCTCCTACACTATCTCCCCCAGCCACACATTCATTGCTTGAGGCTCACCATTTAGTCCTAGTATAGGCTCTGGATAAATCTCACATCTTTATCATCAATATCACATTTCAGCAACACATCTATTAACTTATGGTGAAAAATACAACTGAACACTTTCTCATAATCTGTGAAGGATATGTAGAAGTTCTTGGTTTTTTCAGATATTTATGGAAAGCTATTCCCTCTATTATTCCTCCTCAAGGCCTAAATGCAGACAGTTTTTCACCAATTTCTGTTTCATTTCTATTATTTTTCAAGATCACTTTAATGAGATGATTCATGAATCTTATGGATCTAAAAGGATTTTAATTTAATTTCTTTAGTTTACTGAGGTAACTTAAAAATAATGAATGTCTCAAATCAGTTGGAATGTATCCTTTGGGTTATATTGGATCACAAATTGCCTTTATCACTTCAAATACTATTTCTCCAAGGGCATCTGGATAATCTGTTGTTACTTCATCTATGCCTGGAGCTTTTCCCATGCTCATCAATTTCAATGCTTTCTTTACCTTGGACATCATATTGTTATATCCATCATTTATTCTAACTTGAGGACTCTCTCAATCTGGATCATCATACATTACACTTAAATCTTCTGTCCTTTTTGCTGCTGCATCCCTTTCAAATAACATTTTGTATCTTTCGATTTTATGCACTATCTGCTCTTATCTCTCATTTCCTATCTATCAAAGATTTCATCTTCTGGTACATAACTCTAATTTTGTGATTTCTTTCCAGGCCCAACAATTCATCACAAATTTTGTTATCCCATTTCTCTTCAGCTTCAGCGTGAAGAAGTTGAAAATATAGAATATGCGCAGACAGATTAAAGAGGAATGGTATAATATGATGTGTGATGAAGTAATGGAGCTGGAACAAAACCACAAAATGGGAGCACAGTGCTTCACTGCAAAAGGCAAAAATGAAACATTTGCAATCAGCCAGTAATGCTGCGTGAATGATCTATCTCCATCTCCTTGGAGGTTTCCAGCATTACAAATACCAGTCTTCAGCCAAATCAATGATTCTCTGTGACGTAAGAAACAGCTGAAAGCACTGGATAGTGTAAAGTCTGTGGGCACTCATATTTAAGCAATAATACTGAAAACATGTGCTGTACAACTAGTTGCACTCCTAGCGATGGAGTACTCACTACTTCCTTGCATGAGTGCAGCTCCAACAACATTCAAGAAGTTCTTCATTGCACTCCTGACTTGTGTGTTGTAGCTGGTGGACAGGCTTTGGAGGTTCAGGAGGTGAATTACTCTTTCCAAGATTCCTAGCCTCTGACATGCTCTTGAAGCCATTGTGTTTATATGGCTAGTCCAGTTCAGCTTCTGGCTCATGGTAACTTCCCTGGATGTTGATTCTGGGGGACTCCGTGATGGTAACACAATTGAATGTTAGCAGGTGATAGGATCTCTTTTGTTGGAGATGGTCATTGGAAAGTCTTTGTGTGGCATGAATGTCACCTGCCACTCATCAACCCACACCTGGGTATTTTCTATGTCTTGCTGCTTTTGGAACTTGACTGCTTCAGAAGCTGAGGAGTTGTGAATGATGCTGAACATCGTGTAATCATCAGTGAACATCCCCGCTTCTAACCTTATGATGAAGGGAAGGTCACTGATCCAGCAGCTTCAGATGGTGGGCCAAGGGCAATGTCTAGGAGCTGAAATGACTGACCTCCAACAACCACAACCAATTTCCTTTGTGCCAGGTATGTCTCTAGCCAGCAGAGAGTTTTCCTTGGATTGCCATTGACTCAACTTTTGCTTGAGTTCCTTGATGCCACATTAGGTCAAATGCAGTCTTGATATCAAGGACAGTCAATCTCACCTCAGCACATTCCAACCTCCCAACGGCTACCATCAAAAAGGACAAGGGTAACAGGAGAAGGGACATATGACCACCACAGCCTACAATTTCCTTTCAGGCCACAAGTCATCCTAGTTTCAAAATTTATTATAATATTCTTTCACTGTTCCAAGTGTAATTGAGTGGAACTCCAGTCCAAGCAGCAAAGTGAGGGCTATATCACATGGACTACAGCAGCGCAAGAAGTCAGCTCACCACCACATTCTCAAGGGCAGTTAGGATGGGCAACAAATGCTGAGCTAGATCATGACACCCACATTCCAAACAAGGGTAACTTTTTGTAAAAACCCCACAATCTTTCTATGATTAAAAAAAAACTTAGATACATTACATTGCCCTGATTTAAGTCTGAGAAAACAATTAGCAGGGTGACAGGGAAAAGTCAAAGAAGTGGGACCAACTGAGTGGCTCTTACAAACAGCCAGCAAATGTCACAAGCCTGGAGTTATTTTCCTGAAAATTGTAACATTTAAAGCACAAGTTCCATTGCGTGCTTACATTTGATCCTGCCTCTATGATCAAGGGCAGTGTTTGTTGTCAGGTTTTTAATAGGCTATTCAAATTAGTTCAAGGGTTAAGTCTGAATTGGGGCTCCCAGAAGCCCATGAGCAATATTTGTTGGGCACAGCTCAGGAGACTGAAATTTATAGAAATCCTTGAGGTCAGTGGATTAAAATCACAGGAGAAGAGATTGAACCCTAAAGAGGTGAGCTGCATGAAGATAGTCTGAGTCTGAATTTGAGTAGATTTTCAGTAACTTCAATGGCTTGACCTTTGAAAGTAAAAATTTTATATCCCTTTTGGAGGAGGCCAGATTTGAATGAAATTTTGTGCATCTGAGTCACTAACATCTTGGTGGGTTTGCTGAGAAATCCATATGATATGATGGCTACATTTGCACTTTGACATGCTCAGGGTGGTGCCCTACCACTGTATCTGCTACCCAATATTCATCTTGTGTTAATTTGGGTGTTAGAGTATTGGCTGGACATACATGGTGGAATGTTTTAATTTGCTAACCTTAAAAACAATTTTTTTTGTTGTTTGTTCAAGACCATGGAATCTTGGGACTTTACACACTTTGTAACAACCTGGGACTTAGAAATTTAAGCAAAAGATGACTGGTACAGGCCATAAATTTAGCAATCTCATCCAGGATTGTAACACAACACCACCAAATCTGAAAATACATGCCGGAGATTAGGGGCTGTTGTTTCAAAAATTGAGACCAATTTGTTTGGTGTCTTTGCCATCTCTCTCCCTTTTCTTAGTTGACGGCACACAATGTCCTCTAAGTTTTCCCTTGTCCTAAATTCACATTTTATGTAGTTTGCCTCCTATCTCATCTCAAGCATCCTCTGAGTTCATCCTGTCAATGGCAGCCAACATTTGCTTCCTAATCTCTATCCCTACAAAGATGCTGATCCCTCCTGCTTCCTATGTTAGCTTGCAGTGGTAACTGTTTCCTTTCCTGTGGTTCTGCCACCACTCCTTCAAATCTTCTGTAATCACCCCCTCTTCATAAACCTGAGCTTTGAGCCTTTCATCCTAACAAACTACTACCTCATCTCAAACTTTCCCTTACGCTACAAAGTTCTTAAACATATCGTCCTCCCAAAAAACACCCAGCCTGGTTTAAACTCCATGTGCAATTCCTTCCAGATTGCTTTCCACATCATTGTATTACTTTTACAGCTTTCACTAATGTTGTAAATGATGTTGTATGTGACTGTGACAATGGTAAACTCTTTCTTCATCCACATTGACCTACCTGCAACTTTGGAGAGAGTTGACCTCTCAAACTGTATTCTAACATCTCTCCACTACCTTCTGGCTGAGGAGTTCTGCACTTGCTTGACTTCAGTCATAATCACCTGGCCACAGCCAGAGAATCAAGTGCATTTTGAGAGCAACAGCTGTTTTAAAATTCATATCATAGTTTTTAGATCCCTTCATGTCCTTAGACCCACTACCAGCACCTCCCCCAACTTAATATTTCCCTTCACTCCTACAATATCTGATTTTTGCATGACACCAATTGTAACCTCTTGAGCCTTCCCAATTTTAATCTGTTCACTGTTGGCGGCTATGTTACCCTCAAATTCTCTCCCTACACCCCTTCTCCTCTCTATCACTCTTTCCTCCTTTAAGACACTTCTTAAAATCCACCTTCTTGATTATCTGGCTTAATCCCTTAAGTGAATTGTGCCAAAGTTAGTTCCATAATTTTCCTGTAAATTATCTTGTGATGACATATATAAATGCAAACTGTTGTTGCTTAGTTTTTCTTGCGTTAATTTTCTCTGATTGTTAATTTACTGATGCTCCTTCATCTTTGTTAAGGCCTCTGTCCCTCCCTGACATATTTTTTGATTTTTACACTATGACGGTAATGATAAAAATGTGGACTATTGACTTTCGAATTCCATATCAGAGTTTAATACCTGAACTTTCATGGACTGAAATAGTTTTAACAAAGGGGCAAAACATCGACTTAAAGTGGCCACAGCAATCAACTGACCACATACGTTAGCCAAGCATTATAAAACCAATATGGAATGCGCAAAATCACCTGCACTGAAATTAACTGTTTATCAAAATAGATCGAAATTAGTCCACCCATGCAGATGTAAAGAAACTCTCACTTCCCATTTTAATTTACACCTGCGTAATAATTTTCATGTATTGGAAATTACAGACATTTCCTTCATTATTAAGCTTGGAAACAATGAACTCAGACCTGGCAAAACACTGAACAAGTTTGTATTGCAAAGAATTGTTTTTGGCAGAGATGGGGAAATGGATTTGTGACTACAGTACTGGGTAAAGCTCTCTTTCTCTCGGCCTCTCAAAGGACAAAGTAACCGGTGACAACACGAATTATCAGCAATATCTGGACAGCAAGAACTAAAAGAGATCTGCAACATTTGCTACTACTCAGGATACAAGACATCAATTAAACAACTGTAGTCTCAAGTGAAAACATTTTGCATCAAAGCCAGCCCAAATACTTTAAACCATATATTCTATTCATCTTCCTTTTTTGCTAGGCACAACAGCTTTTTTGAGATAACTAGGTGTAGAGCTGCATGAACACAGCAGGCCAAGCAGCATCAGCGGAGCAGGAAATCTTGACGTTTTCGAGCCTAGACCCTTCTTCAGAAACCAGATTTCTGAAACGTCTAGGCCTGAAACGTCAGCTTTCCTGCTCCTCTGATGTTGCTTGGCCTGCTGTGTTCATCCAGCTCTACACCTTGTTATCTCAGATTCTCCAGCGTCTGCAGTTCCTACTATCTCTCCACAACAGCTTTTTTAACCTTTTATCTGAGCAATTACATTTTTATTGGAGACATGTATAAAAGAAATATAAATATTTGTTGTGGCCAAATTGAAGGAAATTAAAAACATCTAATGTACATCTCCTCACTTGGTCTAAACATCAGAAATCCCCAGTTCTTCTGCATCTTCAATATATCTCTTAATCTTTGAACATTCTTTTCCCTGAATCTTTGCACTTTCCACTCATTAATATATATCCATAGTTATTCAACTTGTCAGGACACTATTCTCAGCCCAATTTAAATTGAGTCCAACTCAACATAACCGACCTACCTCCCAGTATTAGTAAGAACTGCAGATGCTAGAGTCAGAGTTAACACAGCGTGGAGCTGGAGGAACACAGCAGACCAGGCAGTATCAAAGGAGCAGGAATGTTGACATTTCGGGTCTTTTCTGAAGAAGGGTCCCAACCCTAAACGCCAAATTTCCTGCTCCTCTGATGCTGCCTGGCTGGCTGCATTCCTCCAGCTCCATACTGTGTTATCTCTACCTCCCAGTATTGGTGTTTGAATTCGTTCCTAGTTTTGTCTATACCAATGGTTTCTAATTGGACTACAACAATTGGATCTACCCCTCCCAGTTCAAGCTGCCAGGAGATGTACTTAACCTTGGCACAGGGCAGGCAACAACACTCTTAAAATTCACAGGTTGGAACTGCAGAGAACTTTGGCCTCAAACTCCTGCAAAGTGGCATTATCAGTTGAATCTCTGCCCCACATTTCTAGCCAGATCTTCCAAATGACAGTCTATCTTTACAGCACTAACTGCTGTAGAAACAATTCAACGTCGAGTGTAAACATTAGTGAATGTGGATGTAGATGGGTACAGTAGCGGGATGGGCAGAGGGGTGAGCTAAGTGGTAAATGGGTAGAGCAGCATTTGGGTGAGCAGTTAGTTAAATCGGGTGGATGCAATAGTTAGGGTGGCAAGTAGGCAGGATAGTAGGTGGGTCAGGTGACAGCTGAGTAGAGTGGCAAATGGGTAGATGACTGAGAAGGTAATCAGACCACGTTGGGAGTGGTTATTTGATCTGAAGGTAGTCAGGTCTGAGGGCAGTTGTAGGCAGGACTGGCTGGTGAGGGTAATTGTGTGGTCAGGAGTTGACATAATCAGGAACGGCAGTCAGGTCAGGGATTGGTCAAGTAGTCAAGGGGTTAGTTTGATGACATCAGATCAGGGGAGTAGGGTTGGTCAGAAAGTCAGGGTATAGTCAGGGGTGTGTGGGGGTAGTTGAGGTGTTATTGGTCAGAAAGTCAGGGTATAGTCAGGGGTGTGTGGGGGTAGTTGAGGTGTTATTGGTCAGAAGGTCAGAGTGTACTTAGGGGTATATGGGGGTGGTTGAGATGTTGTTGATCAGAAGGTCAGGGTGTAGTCAAAAGTGTGTGGGGATAGTTGAGGTGTTGTTACATTAGCTATGGGTCAAGAGGTAGTCAGCAGCCTGTGTGAGAGATGGGGTTTGATTTTGCAATTAGCCAGGAAATAAATTAGGATTTTTCCGTCTAACATTCTTGGGGAAATGTTCACAGAAATAAATCAGAACTGTCCAAAGTCTCAAAACCTTACTCAGAGTTCTGCGGCGGAACCCAAGGGAATTACACATCACATTTTCAAACGTCCTGGGCAATCCCAGAGGTGAGGTCATCAGGTCTTTTGCAGCTTCCTGATGCACATCTTGGGTCATAAGTTTGCTCTCTGGAGCTGAGCCAATATCTTCCTCCATCTCTCTAACCACACAAGCCATCACATTCCGTTTCACTCCCCTCAATTTGCTTACCCAGCCTGCAGACTTTGTCCTCATCCACTCAATCAGCAAGAACCTTGTAACTACTGGATAAGGGCAAAGGGAAATCATAAATGTTAAGTTGCTGCATTCAGCAAGTAGTGTCGACCGAGATGTACTGAGCACCCCTTCTTATAGTCCACCTGGAGCCACTTTACAGCGGCAATTGTATAGCAGCACTTTATAACAGCAATTATATATGTTCTCTCACATAATGTAGCTGCGAAGACTTCACAGCAGATATTGCAATAACTATCCACTGGATGGCAGTGTTATGTTAGACTAGTCTTTAGCAAGATTTTGACACAGACACTTCTCATCCTTATCCACTGGGTGGCATGTTCATGTTAGACAGATTAACAATTCACACGAGAGAAACAGCTCAGAGAGAGAAAAACAAGGTGCAGACCTGGATGAACACAGCAGGCCAAGCAGCATCAGAGGAGCAGGAAGGCTGACACTTCAGGCCTAGACTCTTCTTCAGTTCCTACTATCTCAGAGAGAGAAAACACCAGTTACATTCACAGCTTGCAGTGTTTTACGGCAGACTAGAACAGTTAGGAATGTAGAACTAGCGCACTCATTAACAAGTAGAGATGATCTCCAGGTAGCTCCTCGAACTTGTGCTTTTCTCTTCAATTGCTCATAATACCCTCACATGTTCCAATGAGCAAAAAAACTGGATAGACAATACATAAGGTGGCTTCCTGTCACTTTCCTGTGAGCTTCGAACCAAAATAGCAAGATCTTCTTCCTGTAAGTTGCCTTAGTCCCTCAATATTCAAGCTCTTCTGCCATCAAACTTTTCAGCAGTTTCAGCGGCGGGAGTCCGGAAGGAGGCGCGAGGGCAGCCTGGGAAGGTAAGCTTTTCCTTTAAAAACTTACCTTGTGAATATTTGGAGGGCACGCTGAGCCGGAGCGGATATGGGACAGCTGAGTAAGTAAGTGAGGTAATATATTTGGGCGGTTGTTTTTTTTTCCAATAGTCTGTTTTTGGGAATTCAGAACAGTGGGGATGGATGTTAGGGCAGTTGCATGCTCCTCCTGTAGAATGTGGGAGGTAAGGGTCACCACTAGTGTCCCTACTGACTTCATCTGCGGGAAGTGCACCCAACTCCAGCTCCTTGGAAACCACGTTAGGGAACTGGAGCTGGAGCTGGATGAACTTCGGATCATTCGGGAGGCTGAGGGGGTGATTGAGAGGAGTTACAGGGAGGTAGTCACACCTCAGGTACAGGAAAAAGGTAGATGGGTTACAGTCAGGGGACGGAAAGGGAACAGGCAGACTGTGTAGGGATCCCCTGGGGCCGTTCCCCTCAATAACAAGTATACCGTTTTGGATACTGTTGAGGGGGACAACTTACCAGGGGTAAGCCATGGGGTGCAGGTCTCTGGCGCAGAGTCTGTCCCTGTTGCTCAGAAGGGAAGGGGGCAGAGGAGGAGAGCATTAGACATTGGGGACTCCATAGTTAGGGGAACAGATAGGAGATTCTGTGGGAACAAGAGAGACTCACGGTTGGTTGGGTTGCCTCCCAGGTGCCAGGGTCCATAATATCTTAGATCATGTTTTCAGGATCCTGAAGGGGGAGGGGGAGCAGCCCCAAGTCATGGTCCACATAGGCACCAATGATATAGGTGGGAAAAGGGATGGGGATGTAAGGCAGAAATTCAAGGAGCTAGGGTGGAAGCTTAGAGCTAGAACAAACAGAATTGTTTTCTCTGGTTTGTTACCCATGCCACGTGCTAGCGAGGCAAGGAATAGGGAGAGAGAGCAGTTGAATGCATGGCTACAGAGATGGCGCAGGAGGGAGGGATTCAGATACCTGGATAATTGGGGTTCATTCTAGGGTAGGTGGGACCTCTACAAACAGGATGGTCTGCACCTGAACCAGAGGGGTACCAATATCCTGGGGGGGGAAATTTGCTAATGCTCTTCAGGAGGGTTTAAACTAATTCAGCAGGGGGATGGGAACCTGAATTGTAGCTCCAGTGTACAGGAGGTTGAGAGTAGTGAGGTCATGAATAAGGTTTCAAGGTCGCAGGAGTGTACCGGCAGGCAGGAAGGTGGTTTGAAGTGTGTCTACTTCAACGCCAGGAGCATCCGGAATAAGGTGGGTGAACTTGCAGCATGGATTGGTACCTGGGACTTCGATGTCGTGGCCATTTCGGAGACATGGATAGAGCAGGGACAGGAATGGTTGTTGCAGATTCCGGGGTTTAGATGTTTTGTTAAGATCAGGGAAGGTGGTAAAAGAGGGGGAGGTGTGGCATTGTTAGTCAAGGACTGTATTACAGTGGTAGAAAGGACTTTTGATGAGGACTCATCTACTGAGGTAGTAGGGGCTGAGGTTAGAAACAGGAAACGAGAGGTCACCCTGTTGGGAGTTTTCTATAGGCCTCCGAAAAGTTCCAGAGATGTAGAGGAAAGGATAGCAAAGATGATTCTGGATAGGAGCGAAAGTAACAGGGTAGTTGTTATGGGAGACTTTAACTTTCCAAATATTGACTGGAAACGCCATAGTTCGAATACTTTAGTTGGGTCAGATTTTGTCCAATGTGTGCGGGAGGGTTTCCTGACACAGTATGTAGATAGGCCAACAAGAGGCGAGGCCACATTGGATTTGGTACTGGGTAATGAATCAGGCCAGGTGTTAGATTTGGAGGTAGGTGAGCACTTTGGTGATAGTGACCACAATTCGGTTACATTTACTTTAGCGATGGAAAGGGATAGGTATATACCGCAGGACAAGCGTTATAGCTGGGGGAAAGGCAATTATGAGGTGATTAGGCAAGACTTAGGATGCATAGGATGTGGAAGGAAACTGCAGGGGCTGGGCACAATTGAAATGTGGAGCTTGTTCAAGGAACAGCTACTGCGTGTCCTTGATAAGTATGTTCCTGTCAGGCAGGGAGGAAGTGGGCGAGCGAGGGAACCATGGTTAACTAAAGAAGTTGAATCTCTTGTCAAGAGGAAGAAGGAGGCTTCTGTAAAGATGAGGCGTGAAGGCTCAGTTAGGGCGCTTGAGAGTTACAAGTTAGCCAGGAAGAATCTAAACAGAGAGCTAAGAAGAGCCAGGAGGGGACATGAGAAGTCTTTGGCAGATAGGATCAAGGAAAACCCTAAAGCTTTCTATAGGTATGTCAGGAATAAAAGAATAACTAGAGTAAGATTAGGGCCAGTCAAGGACATTAGTGGGAAGTTGTGCGTGGAGTCCGAAGAGATTGAAGAGGTGCTAAATGAATATTTTTCGTCAGTATTCACAAAGGAAAAAGATAATGTTGTCGAGGAGAATACTGAGATACAGGCTATTAGACTAGACGGGATTGAGATTCATAAGGAGGAGGTGTTAGCAATTCTGGAAAGTGTGAAAATAGATAAGTCCCCTGGGCTGGATGGGATCTATCCTAGGATTCTCTGGGAAGCTAGGGAGGAGATTGCAGAGCCTTTGGCTTTGATCTTTATGTCGTCATTGTCTACAGGAATAGTGCCAGAAGACTGGAGGATAGCAAATGTTGTCCCCTTGTTCAAGAAGGGGAGTAGAGACAACCCTGGTAATTATAGACCAGTGAGCCTTACTTCGGTTGTGGATAAAGTGTTGGAAAGGATTACAAGAGATAGGATTTATAATCATCTGGAAAGGAATAATTTGGTTAGGGATAGTCAACATGGTTTTGTGAAGGGTAGGTCGTGCCTCACAAACCTTACTGAGTTCTTTGAGAAGGTGACTAAGCAGGTGGATGAGGGAAAAGCGGTTGATGTGGTGTATATGGATTTCAGTAAAGCGTATGATAAGGTTCCCCACGGTAGGCTATTGCAGAAATTTCAGAGGCATGGGATTGAGGGTGATTTAGCGGTTTGGATCAGAAATTGGATAGCTGTAAGAAGACAGAGGGTGGTGGTTGATGGGAAATGTTCATCCTGGAGTTCGGTTACTAGTGGTGTACCGCAAGGATCTGTTTTGGGGCCACTGCTATTTGTCATTTTTATAAATGACCTGGATGAGGGCATAGAAGGATGGGTTAGTAAATTTGCGGATGACACTAAAGTCGGTGGAGTTGTGGACAGTGCGGAAGAATGTTGCAGGTTAAGAGGGACATAGATAAGCTGCAGAGCTGGGCTGAGAGGTGGCAAATGGAGTTTAATGCAGAAAAGCGTGAGGTGATTCACTTTGGAAGGAGTAACAGGAATACAGAGTACTGGGCTAATGGTAAGATTCTTGGTAGTGTGGATGAGCAGAGAGATCTCGGTGTCCATATGCATAGATCCCTGAAAGTTGCCACCCAGGTTGATAGGGTTGTTAAGAAGGCGTACGGTGTGTTAGGTTTTATTGGTAGAGGGATTGAGTTTCGGAGCCGTGAAGTCATGCTGCAGCTGTACAAAACTCTGGTGCGGCCGCACTTGGAGTATTGTGTGCATTTCTGGTCGCCGCATTATAGGAAGGATGTGGAAGCATTGGAAAGGGTGCAGAGGAGATTTACCAGGATGTTGCCTGGTATGGAGGGAAGGTCTTATGAGGAAAGGCTGAGGGACTTGAGGTTAGAGAGAAGAAGGTTAAGAGGTGACTTAATAGACACCATACAAGATGATCAGAGGATTAGATAGGGTGGACAGTGAGAGCCTTTTTCCTCGGATGGTGATGGCTAGCACGAGGGGACATAGCTTTAAATTGAGGGGTGATAGATATAGGACAGATGTCAGAGGTAGGTTCTTTACTCAGAGAGTAGTAAGGGCATGGAATGCCCTGCCTGCAACAGTAGTAGATTCGCCAACTTTAAGGGCATTTAAATGGTCATTGGATAAACATATGGATGATAATGGAAGAGTGTAGATTAGATGGGCTTCAGATTGGTTTCACAGGTCGGCGCAACATCTCAGGCCGAAGGGCCTGTACTGCACTGTAACGTTCTATGTTCTATGTTCTATCAACAGTAAGGGGCTCAGAACTCTTACCTCGGCCTGAAATGACTCGGTAGGGAAAACCACACCAAGGTCTCAAATGACTCCACCACCCTCTGGTCAAATCCCATGCGGAGAATCAATTTAGTTGCTTCAAAACTTGCTGCATAGCAAACTTAAACATTGCCCCAGCACACAGACCCAGCCATAAAAACATTTGGAAAGTGAAGAGAGGAAAATCAACAGAAAAAGAGTTAAATTATTGGTAATTTGGTTCAACATTCCATCCCATCCGATGCTCTGAGCATGAAAACCATGAGGTCAGAGGGGTCAACAGTAGTAATAAATGTGAAGCTGGATAGAAAGGATATGAAAATAGGGATAAACAGATTATTTTCATGTTGGCGGCCATTTCCATTGTTAAAAGGATCAGTGTTGCAGTTTTCACAATCTCTGTGTTGTATCGAAAGACTGCAAAGCGTAACTCTTTTCTGGCTAAATAAAGCATGTTATTTGAATGCAATTATTCAAGATATTTAACTACAAAAATATCAGGCAGGCATTACTAGAAAACCAATAGCTCGATAACAGACAAGACATGAAAATTGGCTTAAATACAAAAATAAAATGCTGTCAAAGTTGGAGCAAAAGAGGAGGTAGTTGAGACACCAGGTAGTCTAAAACCAATCAAGTGTAAATAATTGAAAGACTGTAGTTAAAATTAATAAGTCGGCAGGACCAAGTAAGATGTATCCAAGGATTCGGGAGAAATAAGGCTGCAAATTGTGGAGGCACTGGTCATATTTTTGCAATCACCTTCACTTACAGGAGTGATGCTAGCGAACTAGAGAAATGCAATTGTTAGTCCCTTGCCTAAAATGGGTGCAATGATAAGCTCATTACCAAACGTCAGTCACTTTAACCTCAGCTGGTGAGAAGCTTTTCAAAACGATACCCCAGAACAATCACCAGGAGAAATGAGGATCCATTAAGGGTTGACTAAGATAACACAGTTGATCTGGTATGTACAGTCTTCCAAAAGGCATTTGATGAAGTGCCACATAGCAGGTTAGAATAAAGAAAGGTACACCATATTCATAATTTGAAATGCGGACTGCATTCAGCATAGATCTTTCCAGAGCTGACATTACTTTTTGAAATCAACTCTAAAAAGTTGCTAACATGGATGCCAAATGCAAGATAGCTTTCACAATTTCAGCAAAGAATCAGAACTACCTCAAGTCTCCAAAAAGTCCCTAATTGAATAATAATGTGTGGAATGCCTTCCTTTAATAGCCATAGCAAGACAAAACCATTTGTGGATTTCACACTTCTCATTGTTTCTGGACTGACCCCAAATTCAAAATCATTTGGCACCTAGACTCATTGTCTCGGAGTTTGAAACTTAAACAAAGCTGCAGAAAACGCAGCCCAATTACAAGTTGGTATGAATGGCTACCATCCATTTCCCATGGTGTAGCAATGGTTTTGAACTTCAAATCATTCCGGGTAGACTAAGCGGGAGGCAATAGCCTAGTAGTATCATCACTAGACTACTAATCAAGGGACTCAGCTAACGCTCTGGGGACCCGTGTCGATTGTTGGAAAAACCCATCTCGTTCACTAAGGTACTTTAGCCAAGGAAATCTGTCGTTCTTACCTGGTGTGGCCTACATGTGACTCCATACCCACAGCAATGTGACTGACTCTTAACTCCCCTCTGGGCAATTAAATGGGCAATAAATGCTGGTGCCCACACCCTGTGAGTGAATAAAAAAGGACAGTAGATGCATTGATCCTGTAGTGGCAATGGAGGCAGTCCAGAGAAGATTCTCAGTTTACCATGGGTATAGAAGGATTTTGTTATGAGAACAAGTTGAGCTTACGCCATGAGAGATTAGAAGAATGAAAGGAACCTTGTTGTAATGTATAAGATTCTTAGGGGGTTTGACAGGGTCGATGCGAAAAGGTTGTTTTTCTTGTGACAGCGTTTCGGATCATCAGCCATAATCTCAGAATGAGGGATCACCCATTTACAACAGAGATGACAAGGGATTTCTTCTCTCAGAGGGTGGTGAATCTGTAGAATTTTTTACTGCAGAGTGCCGAGAAGGCTGGGTCATTAAGTATATTCAAGGCTGAGATCAGTAAGGGAATCAAGTGTTATAGGATAAAGGCAGGAAAGTGGAGTTGAGAGTTATCAAATCAGCTACGATCTCATTGAATAGCGAGGCATATTTGATGAGCCATATGACCTATTTTTGCTCCTAAATCTAATGGAAACTATTCTCAGAAATCAATCTTACTTACTCCAATCACCAGCGAGAAACCAGTCAGCCTGCAAACAAGATTGCAAGAAACAGCGGCAGAGGCAAGAAATTTATGTCTTATAACCAAGATTATAATATTTTAAGATCTCCAACCCTGCTCCTTTTCAAGTCTACCAATGCAGAAAACTACTCTCATAACAATAAGATCACAAGCAATTAATTTCATGATAACAAAATCAAACTCTTCAAGGGAATCCTGCAACAATTATGGGTATTAAATTCACCGAGCTATACTTTAATGTAGAAATGAAGCTCTTCTTCATTGGGCCACAAAGCCAGCATCTTCCCCAAGGCAAGACAATTCACATGACTTAACTGTTCCTTTGTTTATTACTCGTAAAAGTGTCCTATCATCTTTACCAGCCCCATTGCTCTAATAACATTGTATACTTTAATATTCTTTGTGATCCATTTCATTGCAATGAGTCTTCATTTCTGGGTTTGCGTCATTTTGTGCATCATCACATTGGGTCTCGTTGCAATGTCAGCAGACGGACACAAAGTGGAAGAGGCAGAGTGAGAGAGACACAATTGAAAAGATAGAAAGAGTGAGACAGAAGCCATTAAATTCTCAACAGAGACTGGTCTCTTTAAATTGAATTTATGTTGTATATCTCTTGAAATCGATGATTTAGTTTATTGAGTTATTTGGGCTGGAAATGCACAGTGGCACATGTGTAGTACAGCACTTCAACTTGTCCATTTGCTTTTCCAAGCGAGAAAATGTGTTCTAAATGAACCTAACCCGAGCTTTAAAATCGATTCCAAAGGGAAACTATTATTCATTTAAATTTACTTTATTTAAAGTCACGTTTTCCAAGAATATGACTCCCTTTATCTTTGCTTCCAAGTGTGACTGTTGAGTGAGTGATGTAACATTAGATTTTTGGGACTGAAAATGTGAAATATTTCAATTGTTTATATCCAGGAAACTTTTGCTGCTAGTTTTTCTAATTGATCACACATTCAGGGCTAAAAATCACAAACATTTTATTTTTCCAAACTAATTACAGACTACAAGAGAAAGGAACAGGAATTCCAGTTCTTTCCTATCTCTCCGTGTTAGCAAAGTTAAGCATAGAATGAAAAGTACAATGGCAGCAAAGACATAGGGTGGAATCTTACAGGGGTCTGAACGATGGGGATCATGCTGAGATTTGTGGCAGAATTAGCCGTGAAGTCTGGCGAGGTACATCTCTACTTCAGGAGCATTACACTCAATCTCCTATGTTTTTGGCAAGCAAGGCAGCATGTTTCCTGCTGGGCAGGAGAGTGTTGCCAATTCAGGGGTTTATTGCTTTTAAACACCTTCTTAACAGCTCAGCTCGCCTCATTAATGTTCAGCTTTCTATCTTGCCAAACGCACGAAGCAAGCTAGATATTGAGAAAGCTTGACTTCAGCTTACTGCTGGCTCCAAAGGACTTCCACGTTTGGGGAGGGTGACAGTAAGTGAGGGAGGATATTGCAGGTAATGGTGAGAGTGGTAGAGTAAGTACAGTAGCGGAGATTGAATGACAGGTAGCAAAGGGGCAACTATGACACTTGCCTTGGCAGAGCAGAGAAGGTCATTGATCTTCCAGCACTGCTGGCCATTCCTCTGTGTGGAGACTGAACTGATCAAGGTGGCAACCTCTGACCAGGATGCCAAGGTCAGGTGCTGTGGATCCACTGACAGTCCTCCTGGAACAGGACTCCTCTCTACTATACCACCTCCTCAACTAGGACCTCCAGGTCTCTGCTAGAGAACATCTTCCCTTCTCTGACATCTTCTTGATTGAGTAGGGTGGTTTTGGGATGCAGGTGCTCGTCTGGGTGCACAGCAACCTTATAAAAGTGGCATAGACGCCAGATTTTGAGTGGATATCCACAGAGAGGCCAATTGTTCCTGAAACAGCATGGGGCAAGATTGGGTTGGAATTGCATTTAAAGGACATCATAGCAATGAGGTCGGTAGTTAATGGGATGTTTTCAGTAATATACAGCAAGAAGTTTCATTAGCTTCATGGTAGAAATCACTCTTAAAAATACTTGACACAACTCGCATTGAGCCAAAAAAAAAAAGAATTTGGCCGAGAGACTGGAGACAAGGGATGGTGGTGAACAGTGCTCTGGTCTCTGGATTGAAGGAAAGTATATAGTGTGGCATTTAGTGAGTATTGTGTTCGGTTCTGAGCATACTATCAGAAGGTATCAGAGAGGCTGATGACAAGGTTTCCAAGAATGATTCCAGGGATAAAGACTTGCGTTATATGGATAGACGGGGGTACCTTGGAATTTTCTCATTAGAAAAGAGAAAGTTGATAAAAGGCATCAAATCATGAGAGGTCTGGACAGAGGAGGTAGAGGGGAATTGTTCCCATTGCTGGAAGGTTTGAGAACACAAGGATAATGATTTACAGTGGTCGACGAAAGAACTAAAAGAGGTATGTCAGGATCTGAATGCACTGCCTGAGAGTAGTGGAGGCAGATACGACCCAAATTTTCAAAGGAAAATTGGACAGGTAACTAAACAGAACATTTTTTTGCACAGCAGCAGTAAAAAGTGGGGCAGTAGAACTGGCAAGTTGTTTTTACAAAAAGCCAGTACAGACATGATGAGTTGATGTACAGTACTATAATTCAATCTGGGTTTCTCAAATGCAATGACAGGATGAGCTGGCAAGTTTGTCCTAAGGGGACAGGTCAGAAGTGACACCTCAACCCACTCTTGAGCTTCTACGCAGGGTCAGACATCTCCACAGTGAACTCGTCCTCTGCAAAATTTCTCAGAGCTGCCAGGGATACTAGAGAAAATGCACTACCCAGAATGCCAATCCTCATCAGAAAAGTAGGTTTTGAGAAGACATTTAAAGAAATAGAGATTGGTGGGAATTGCTTGGGAGAGAAATGGGAGCCAATGTCTAAAAATCAACATACAAACAAGAAAAATAGTAGGCAATAAGCATTTCGAGCCTGCTCTGCCATTCAATAAGATCGTGGCTGATCTGAGTTGAATCTCAACTCTACATTCCTGCTTATCCCCGATAATCTTTCATCTCCTTGATGATCAAGAATCTATTAACCTCTACCTTAAAATTATTTAAACATGCCAAATCCAACACCTTTGAAGTAGGAATTTTTTCTTCAACCCTCTGAGGGAAAAACATGTTTCTTCACCTCTGTTTTAAACGGGTGAGCACTTATTTTTAAACTACAACCCCTAGTTCAGGTTATCCTACAAGAGAAATCATCCTTTCTAAGGAGGCAGTGCTGGGCAAGCTAATGTGGCTAAAGGTAGACAAATCTCCTGGCCCTGACGAAATGCGTCCCAGGGTACTAAAAGAGGTGATGGGGAAAATAGCAAATGCACCAGTAATTATGTACCAAAATTCACTGGACTCTGGGGTGGTTCCCGCAGATTGGAAAACAGCCAATATGACGCCACTGTTTAATAAAGGAAGTAGACAAAAAGCAGATAACTGTAGGCCAGTTAGCTTAACTTCGGTAGTAGGGAAAATGCTTGAATCTATCATTAAGGAAGAAATAGCAAGACATCTGGATATAAATTCTCCCATTGGGAACACCCAGCATGGGTTCATGAAGGGTAGGTCAAATTTAACTAATTCGGTGGAATTCTTTGAAGACATTACTTGCATGGTGGACGATGGGGAACCTGTGGATGTAGTGTATCTGGATTTCCAGAAGGCATTTGACAAGGTGCCACACCAAAGGCTGTCACATGAGATAAAGTTGCACGGTATTACAGATAATGTATTGGCATGGATAAAGGATTGGTTGACCAGTAGAAAGCAAAGAGTAGGGGTAAATGGGTGTTTTTCTGGTTGGCGCTCAGTGGCTAGTGGTGTGCCTCAGGGATCAGTGTTGGGACTGCAATTGTTTACAATTTACGTAGACGGTTTGGAGTTGGGGACTAAGTGTGGTATGTCAAAATTTGCAGATGACACTAAGATGAGTGGTAGAGCAAAGTGTGCAGAAGACACTGAAAGTTTGCAGAGGGGTATAGATAGTCTAAGTGAGTGGGCGAAGGTCTAGCAGATGGAGTACAATGCTGATAAGTGTGAGGTCATCCATTTTGGTAGGAATAACAGCAAAATGGACTATGTTCTAAATGGTAAAAAAAATTGCAGCACGCTGCTGTGCAGAGGGACTTGGGTGTCCTTGTTCATGAATCACTAAAAGTAGGATTGCAGGTGCAGCAGGTATTTAAAAAGGCAAATAGAATTTTGTCTGTCATTGCTAGAGGGATGGAGTTTAAAAACAGGGAGGTTATGCTGCAGCTGTATAGGGTCCTGGCGAGGCCACACCTAGAGTACTGTGTGCGGTTTTGGTCTCCTTACTTGAGAAGGGATATACTAGCACTGGAGGGGGTGCAGAGGAGATTCGCTCGGTTTATTCCAGAGTTGAGAGGTTTGGGTTATGAGGAGAGACTGAGTAGGCTGGGATTATACTCATTGGAATTCAGAAGAGATTGGTTGGCTCGCCGAGCTGGTTTGGTGTTCCGCAGACGTTTCATTACCATGCTTGGTAACATCCTCAGATGAAGCGTCAGTGTGTTTTCCCGCCTGGCTTTTAAATACTGGGGTCCGTTGCGATGGATTGCCTCACTTCCGGGTTTCCTCCGTAGTGGAATGTATATGGGGTCGAGTTCAATGTGTTTATTAATAGCCTGCTTCGTGGAGCGCCATGCTTCCAGGAATTCTTGTGCTTGTCTCTGCCTAGCCTGTCCCAGGATCTTGGTGTTGTCCCAGTCGAAGTCGTGGTTCTCCTTGTCCATGTGGATTGAGATGAGTGAGTATTGGTCGTGTCTTTTTGTAGCCAGTTGGTGTTCATGTACTCTTGTTGTTAGTTTCCTTCCAGTTTGTCTGATGTAGTCTCTCGCAGTCTCTGCAGGGGATGTTGTAGATGAAATTGGTCCTGACTTTGGCAGGGAGTGGGTCTTTAGTTCGGGTGAGCACTTGTCATAGGGTTGATGTGGGTTTGTGTGCCTACATCAGGAACACATCAGAGCTCACCACAAGACTTCTACGACGTCTGGGCATCAAAAGTGGCACACAAACCCACATCAACCCTACGACAAGTGCTCACCTGAACTAAAGACCCACTCCCTGCCATGGACAGGACCAGCGTCATCTAGAAGATCCCCTGCAGAGACTGTGAGAAACACTACATCGGACAATCAGGAAGGAAACTAACAACAAGAGTACATGAACACCAACTGGCTACAAAAATACACGACCAACACTCACTCATCTCCATCCACATGGACAAGGAGAACCACGACTTCGACTGGGACACCACCAAGATCCTGGGATAAGCTAGGCAGAGACAAGCACGAGAATTCCCGGAAGCATGGCACTCCACGAAGCAGGCTATTAATAAACACATTGAACGCGACCCCATATACATTCCACCACGGAGGAAACCCGGAAGTGAGGCAATCCATCGCAACGGACCCCAGTATTTAAAAGCCAGGCGGGAAAACACACCGACGCTTCATCAGAGGCTGCACTGAGGATGTTACCAAGCACGGTAACGAAATGTCTGCGGAACAACAAACCAGCTCGGCGAGACAACCGACCTCAACACCCACAACCCGAGCTACAAATCTACTCCAAAACCTTAGAATTCAGAAGAATAAGGGGAGATCTTATAGAAACATATAAGATTATGAAGGGAATAGATAAGGTAGAGGCAGGGAGGTTGTTTCCGCGAGCAGGTGAAGCTAGGACTAGGGCGCATAGCCTCAAAATAAAGGGAGGCAGATGTAGGACTGAGGTCAGGAGGAACTTCTTCACCCAAAGGGTTGTGAATCTGTGGAATTCCCTGCCCAGTGAAGCGGTTGAAGCTACCTCACTGAATGTGTTTAAGGCAAGGCTAGATATATTTTTGAACAGTAAAGGAATTAGGGGTTATGGTAAGTGGGCGGGTAAGTGGAGCTGAGTCTCAAAAAGATCAGCCATGATCTTATTAAAGGGTGGGGCAGGCTCGAGGGGCCCGATGGCCTACTCCTGCTCCTAGTTCTTATGTTCTTTCAATATCCACTTAGTCAGTGCCATCAGGATTTTATATGTTTCAATAAGTCATCTCTGACTCTTCTAAACTCCAGAGGATACAGGCCTAGCCTGTCCAACCTTTTCTTATAAAGCAATCCACTCATTGCGGGTATTAGTCTGCTAAACCCGCTCTGATCTGCTTCCAATGCATTGATATTCTTCCGTATTCACAGCGACCAGTACAGCGCACAGTACTCCGGATGTGGTCTCACCAATGCCTTGTATAATCGTAGCATAACTTGCCTACTCTTGCTTTCAATTTACTTTGCAATAAATCATAACATTCTATTAGCTTTCCTGATTACTTAGTATACCTGCACATTAAACTTCAGTGATTCATGCACTAGGACACCTAGATATCCCACATTTCAGAGCTCTGCAACGTCTCACCTTTTAGATTATATGCTTCTTTTTTATTCTTTCTGCCAAAATGAACAATAGACAACTTGCAAATGTATCACAAAACTTGATGAACCTATATTCAACCAAACAAACTGATCCATCATATCAATGGGAAGTAGTTAACATAGCCATTGTTTAAGATGTATATCTGCATTATAATATGTGCATATTGTACAACATGAGGACTTAAAAAGTGGTTATAATATGAATATGGCACACTGGTAGGCGTACACAGTAGGCTGGTGGGACCAAAAGGTGCTGTGCAACATGTTTCAGAAACTATTATAGATTATTTCACCTCATTGGACATTTGCAGCAATTTTCATGTCATCAAATTTAGGTGATATATTGAACACTCTCTTGCATTGTTTGTGATTCTAACTGTTAAATCCATTTCAGAGATGAGAACTATTTAATAAATAACCTCCAAATGAATAAGATGTAATAATCAAAATTGTTCTCTATTGAATCCAAGTTTTACTGCTGAAACCCATTTGGTAATTAAAGCAATTAGATGAAGTCATTGGAGTGAATAAATCCAATATGAAGGTGTCAGTTCCAAGCTCATTTGGTGCACCAGGAATCTCATTACATGTTGTAATTGATATAAATAGATTGCAGGGGAAAAAAATGTGGTGAAAATGTTTACAAAGAAAAGTCAAGAAGTGTTTTAGAGATAGAAATGCAACAGCTAATGAGACATTGAAAGTATTGCTTTCACTTTTGAAATATTCAGTTCTGTTGCCCAGTTGTGTAAATAGTATGATATGCTTCTTGTTTGATGAGTAATTGTTTGACTTAAGGCACTACCACCGGCAGTTTGCAAAAGAAGATAAAGACCCAGAGACAAGAATTTATTTGGCAAAGTGTAAATGCATTCATCACATTAGAAGCTGTCTCGAGGGGTATTGAACCGCAACACTAGAACTGTGACCATACTTAACAATAGAAAATTGCAGCTACGTTCAATAGCCTAATACCCAAAGAATAAAAACCACTGTCATTAACTTTATGTCAATGATAAATAATGTCATAGAATTTACAGAAAATATATTATGAAGAGATCAATATAAAAGACTGGTATATGCTATCCCATAGCATATGCAGTGGTAATGACACAGTTCTGGTTAAAATGACATTTTAACGGCATCCGAAGCGCATCTCACTCAGATATACATGGAAGATTGCAGCTTTGAATTATTTTAATTCAACAGGAGCAGTAATTTCCACAGGAGGAAAGTTATGACAGAAGAATAGTAAAATACAAAGATGACATTCATTTTTTGGAATTGAAGCTCTGGCTCTGACCGGGATAGGGACCCTTTGGAAAAGCAGAAAGGAGGCTTGCAAAATGAACAAATGTATCTGACTGGGAGAATAAATGGCCTTGCTGTTCATCTCTGCTGTGATCCCAAACCTGAACACCCACCCCTCACTTAAGATTTCGTTTTCCCTCCCCCATAGGACCAACCCTGTCACTGTCTCCTTATAGGGGACAGCTCCAATTGCCCAATCTCACTGACCATGCAGCTCACTCATTCACTGGAAGCTGGTCTTGCCACTTGTTTCTCTCTACTCCCTTCACAATGACACTGAGGGCTCCATTGCTGATCAATGCTCATCACATCTCCCTCCAGAACATCTGCTCGTTTGCCAACAAACCTTTTGCCAACCTTAAGTTCAACGTGAGCTCCAACATTGAGAGAGTGGACAAACATCATGGCCTTGACAGAAATCTGGCACCCTTCCTCTTCATGAAGTCTCCTATATCTAACTGAACCGTTCAGAACCAGCCTTGTCCAGACTGTCACAGTGGTGGTATGATCCCTATCAAAGAAGTCGCTACTCCTCAAGCACCCTTGCCTCCTTTTGGCAAATCATTTTGTTCAAATTCTCATTGAAAATCTACGTTGTCTGCTGCCTACCATGTACGCAATAATTGTCTCACCAAGATATTTCAACTGACATGCTGAACAATTTCCCATTCTTGGTGATTTCCATTTGAAGTCATCATGCTGTCTCTACTCTGAGTTAACTGCCCCTATCCAGATCCTCCACTAACCTCTTCCTCACTCATTACTTACAGTTACCCCACTAACTTTGCTACTTCTATCTTTCCCATCTTAGATGAAGACAATTTCTAATCACTTCCTAGTGTTATTCTCCACCCTATTTCCCACTCTACTTTCTTCTGTGTCTGTGTATCAAACAAATCTCACTTTCAGTCACAATTGTAAAATTCTGTCTAGCCTTTGGCTCTCAACTCACCACAACTTTTCTGCATCAATGATCTGCTTCATCACTGGTGCTGCCCAAGGTTCTGTCTTGGACACCTTCTATTACTCACCCACACACTGTCCCTTGGCAACACCATTTGAAAGCCTAATATCAGTGTTCACATGTTCACTTATGTCACCAGCTCTATTTTACCATTACCTTTCTTAACGCCTCTACTGCGTCTAACTTTTCACACTGCTATCCAACATCTAGGACGGGATGAGTAGAAATTAGCTGTAACTCAATATTGAGAAGAATGAAAACAATGTCCTCACTCCCTGCCACAAACTCCATCACCTAGCAACCAACTGAACTCCCTCTCACTAGTAACTAAAACTGGAGGAAGAAACGCTTCATGAAGAAAAACTGGAAGAATAATGTTATGATGAGAAAAATTATAAATCTTTCTATTTCGTTGTTATGCCCCGAACTCAAGTTGAGCTCTCTTGCCTCTGACTTCATCCCTCTTCATGGCAACTGTCTGAATCAGACCGATCTCAATCTTGGTATCATACTTAGTTCTGAGATTGTCAAATCAAATCCAGCTTGTTGCCTACAATGTTGTATGGTCATGCAAAGCTTATTAGCCATATGAGATTCTGCTCTTGATGAATGTTGCTGCCACCAACTCCTTTAGTTTAGGAAACAACAGGGCCAGACTGGCTTTGTGTGGTAGAGAGAAACCACTTCCCAGTCTAACACCAAGGGATTCAGCTAGTTCCCAAGATATAGTTTATCACAAGTTAGCAACTATTAAAGGTGACATTGATAGGAGAGATGTTTTTGCGGAGATTTTGAGAATAAATGTTAGGTCGCAATCCTTCCAGATGCTAAGCTGCTCTGCCTACAAGTCTGTATAACAGCATCATAGTGCATGGGGCTTATGACACTTCGAAGAATGAATGTTTTCAGATCCATAGATACCAGAAATGAGCTTCAAACTGTACATGCACACCATCATTCCACCTCCATATCGTTGCCTGATCTCGGCCTACCTTAGGACAACGGAAACCCTCAGCTATGCTTTTACAACCACTATACTTGACTACCCCAATGTTTTTCAGACTGGCCCCACCCCAACTTACCCACCATGAAGCCAAAGTCATCCCTAACCCTGCATATGTAATCCAAGTCACACTAGATCTTACAATGGCTCCTGGATAATTTCAAAATGTTCATCCTTGTTCACAAATTTCTTCATGGCCTTGTCCCTCCCCATTTCTAATCCCCTCCAGCCCTAACAACCTTCCAATTCTAGCTCCACTACTGGCAGCCATACTTTAATCTGCCAAAGTCTTCAATCTATGGAATATCTTCCTTGAACTTTTCCATCTCAGTGCTTCACTTTCCTCCTTTAAAACACTTTTTAATACCTCTTTTATCAAGGCTTTGATTAATGCCTTCGTACCTCCTTCTGGGGTGGAATCTTCTGACAGAGCACTGGCCAGCTTGGATGTGCTAAGTTATTTAATTCAGTGGCATGGAATCATACCCTGCCTCCAACAGAGTTCAGTTCTGGGCAGTAGGCCTACAGTTAATCTGCCTGCTCCATTACCAATTGAAGTCCTTAAATGGCTGATTAAGAACCTCATTCTGGCACTGCTGGGATTAACTCTGCTGCAGGCAGATCTCTTATCATGCTGCATGCAATTCAGTTAAACTGTGTGAGAGATAAAAGGTACTGCAGATGCTGGAGAATCCAAGATAACAAGGTATGGGGCTGGATGAACACAGCAGGCCAAGCAGCATCATAGGAGCAGGAAAGCTTGACGTTTCGGGCCTAGACCCTTCATCAGAAATGGGGGAGGGGAAGAGGGTTCTGAAATAAATAGGGAGAGAGGGGGAGGC
>JAHRHZ010000078.1:24157285-24231033 GCA_024137785.1 Ginglymostoma cirratum | reverse complement strand
GTTTAGAAGATTTATTAGAAATCGGGGAAAGCAAAAGAAAGCAACTAAGTCAATGTCTTGCAAAACTAGCCCAAAGCAGCCTATTCATCAAAATGGATGCTATCAGTGGATTTTGGAAATTATTCAATGATGACTCCAGAAAGATAACTATTTCCTACACCTTTCAGCTATTATTGTTTTAACAAATGCCTGCTCAGAATCATCCCACCTAGAAATGCTACACAATTTTGACCAACATATTGGGTATCATCAATGATGCAATATGTCACATGGATAGCATAATAAATATTTGGGACAACAAAAGAAGAGCATGATCAAAGAGTTAGTGATAACTGTAGAATGCAGATCTATACTGAATGAGAAGTGCACGTTTGCAAAGGCTAAGCTAAATTTCTTCTATGTACCGCACCATCTGTTGCCCTTCACTCTTCTTCCCGCTTTATCAACAGCATAAAGCCCATTCAGTTTTTGAAGAAAAGTCATGTCAGATTGGAAACATTAACATTGTTTCTCTCTCCATTGATGCTGCCAGAAAAAAAGTTTCCAGTTTTATTCTAGATCAGGGAGATTGGTCAATGCACCACTGGAGATTACCACAGTGAAGTCTGACAGTTTGGGAAGGGATGTTTAGAATGTAAATAAAATTGACATGAAGACTTGGCTGGAGATGTAGAAGAATGGGATTGACATTAGAAGATTACATAATGATTATGTTGGTGATGTAGTGATGATATCTGGGTCACAATATTAAATAGGGGCTGCTGGAAGGGAGCAGAAGCTCCAATCCAATGTGAACAGAATGTGTATGTAAGATCTAGCTGTAAATAGGAAGTTGAATTCAACCCCACATCCTCAGGGTATTAGCCTAGAGTTTTGGATTACTAGTCTGGTGACTTTACCGCTACATCACTGCCTCTGCCTCAACCATTCAATTGTGGTTATAAAAAATGGCCTGTTTTGTGTTGAATTTGCAGCGTTTCTTACCAGAAATGCGTCAAATTGTGTTGATTATTGAAATAATTTGGTTTTGGTTATTTATTTTCTTTTATGCAGTATTGTTCTGTTCTGTTGTTAAAGGAACAGTGGTTAGCACTGTTGCCTCACAGTGCCCAGGGACTTGGGTTTGATTCCATCCTCGGGCGACTGCCTGTGTGGAGTTTGCACAATCTCCCCGTGTCTGTGTGGGTTCCTCCGGGTGCTCCAGTTTCCTCTCACAGTCCAAAGATGTGCAGGTTAGGGTGGATTGGCCACACTAAATTGCCTGTAGTGTTCAGGGAGGTGTAGGTTAGGTGGGTTATAGGGGGATGGGTCTGAGTGGGATACTCCAAGGGTCGACGTGGACTTGTTGGGCCAAAGGGCCTGTTTCCACACTGTAGGGATTCTATTAAAAAAAAGTTTCCATGAATTCCAGCAGCAATATGTTTGGAGACTAAACAAAGAAACACCCCAATTATACAACAAAACATGGAGAAGACACATACTATTTTTATACCACTAGCTGCCATATGATGTCCAGTGCAAATGTTAGTAAATGGGTGAATGGATGAAACTTATTGAGTGGGTTAGTGGGTGATTCAGTGAATGGATAGGGTGATTGGGTAGATAGGGTGACGGTAAGTGGATAGGTGAGTAGGGTGAAGATCATTTGGATGGCAGCTGGGTGAGATGGTTGAGAATATAAGTGAGTCAGGTGGGGTAGTCAGATCAGGAGGGTGGCTGGGTTAGGAAGTTAATCCGATAATTGGACAGTAATTTTTTTGGAAGTGACAAGAAGGATAGTCAGGGTGAGGGATAGTAAGGTCATGTTGGGGATAGATAGTCAGTTTGTTTAGGGTAGCCCAGACCCCTTTCCTTATTTTAAAGGTCGGTGTAAGGCGTTGGATTCCAGATGCAATTCGATTGGTCAAACTACTCAACTTTTAGCAAAACACATTTTATTTTTACACTACAGTTAAAATACACACAAAATAAAAATAAAGGAATTGGCTTAACTGTGATTCTATTGAAACACTCAACAAAATAATATATATTAACTACTACTAATTAACTGTTCCAATTTGGTATCATCCCATAAGCACACCCTTGGCAAACACAAATTCAGTAAAATAGATTGGTTCACATACAAGTCTAGCAGCAGGAAGAGAATCCTAACTTTTAGCTGTAACAAAGAGGAATATGACCTTCCATATCCAGATTTAAGGCCCCAGCAAATGTTACTGGAAGTTGAAACTAAAATCCTGATTCTGTGTGAACTTGACCCCATCCATTCAGGCTGCTTCTATAGTTCCAACTTTTTTAAAAAAATTCCAAGTCCTCACAAGTTGTTTACTTTATTGGTTTTGAACAGACTACTTGTTACCTCTGTCTCCAATTTTTCTTTATTAAAAAAGGACAAAATGCATCTCTTAAAACTATAGTATTGTCACATTAGTAATGTGAAGGGGTTAAATCAGTTAATTCAGTGAGTCTGAGACTTTTGAGCAGGGATATAGGAACAGAACCTCTTATCAGAATGACATGTGCCAAGACTTGACACCCAAATCTTAAGCTGTGTATCCAGTCTCCAATGATCTAGAGCCCAAAAGATCTAGGCCAATAAGAATAAAAATTTATATTTTGGATTAAAAAGACCATTAAATAATTAGCTAATAATGTATATGCAGTGAAAAGGTTCCGAATTAATTCATTATTTTAAACCTGATTTACAGATTTTAAGAAAAAATAACACGTCAAGTAAGTGTTGAATGAACAGATGCTGGTCAAAGGAATTACAGTTACAGTAATTATATGAAGGAATTTTAATGGATGAAAATAGGTCAGCTCTAGGACTAAAAAATTAATGTTACTCTCAAGTAATCCTCCTTTCCTTTCAAATAAACTGATTAATTCAATGCTGTAGCATAGTATTGTCATAATCATTTTTAGGTTTATACTTTCTCAGAATAAACTTCAAAAATAGTTCTATGAAGCAACATAATTTTAGTTATGAAAACTCAGTGTGCAAGTGTGACATTTTATTGGTTAATTAATGAATAATTTTACAGAAGTGGTGCAGATTTCCCTGCCTGAAGATTGGCAGATTTCAGCACCTCAGACACCTGGCTCACTGCTGATAATTTACTCCTCATTTTTCTGCATACAATTAAAACATACTGCAGGGAGCTTCATGGCAAACACGACCGATTTTTCCCCAACAACTTAATAAATAAATTTGAAGCAAGTATTTCACCTTGGGCACAGAAACTAGCTGCTAGGAGTAATGACACAGGTATCAACATCTTCACAAATAAATTGAGGGAAAAATAATCCTTGGACTGAAGCAAGCAGGAGATCCAATTTATCCCAGGCCCTTCCTAATGTTAAGTGAAAGCAAAGCAAATTTTGTTAGATTAACATGTCCAAAGGACTATGATGTCATACAAGTACAGAGCATTTTAATCTAAATCTGAGAAAAGAGCTGGCAGGGATAGCATTTCTATGAGCTTTCCAACTTCTTGACTGTTGCCTTGAGCAGTATGAGAGAAAGCATTTTCACAGATTTTATATGGAGAGATAATCAGGCAATAAATTCTCCTATAATTGTTGAACGGGTACAGAAGTATACCTGTGCAGTGAACAAAGTTCTCGCTAAACGTATTCCCTTTTGTTTTGTCAATGAGCAGCCATTTTTTCTTGTTAAACTTTTCATCACTTAAAGCTACTTTACATAAGTAAACCAGCATAGTTTTTTGTGGCTCAGTCCTCCTTCGAAGGTGCTAAACTATAAGCGTTGAATCAAACTCGGGGGTTACAATCTGCTCTTGCATTGTGACACCAGCAGTTGTTGAAAATGAGTGCATTTGTACTGTTGCTTCTTTTGAGGGAGTTGATGCTTTGATTAGAATGTAATTCCAAAGGGGACAGGCCAACCATTTGCTGCCCAATTGGCCTCCCACTCATACGTATGTCGGAGTAGTATGTAGCAGCTGGCTGGCTGACTACAACACCCTCACAGTTCAAGTCTGATCATGTTTTACTTTAGAATAAGACTTTTACCAGCAGGACTGTACTTCATTACTGCAATTGAATTTATTCCAGAACATTTCAAATTGTACCCCAACATGAGACAAATGTGATCAAGTAGTCAGAATAAATAAATAAAGCCATCATAAAGATTATTTCACTAAACGTAGAAGAACCCTGCCAAATTTTCCGAACAATTCTGAGTATTTATCAAGTAACTTTGATCATTGCTGTATCTGAATCAATAACACAAGGAGGAAAATGGCTGCCATACCAAAGGTTGCACACCTTGTTTGATTTTTACTGAATCAAAAGTTGCAGTTGACGCTTTGGGGAATTTTTTTTGTTTAAATCTCAAAGAATTTGTAATACGTTTTAGTTGTGCATAACAGTTCCTGGATGGATGACAAATTCACTTCAGTCCCACATAAAAAGATTAAAAGTATTATTTCCCACTCACAATGTCCCATCCCCCAATGCTGTACTGATGGATTCACAGCTGGAATGCATTTCCATGTCTGTTTCTCCCCCTAAAGTAGAATTAGGGAAAGTTTTGTTCATAGGCAACAGATTGTCGATGGGAAGCTATATAGTATCTGTAAACAACTGGGCCTTGTCATTGATTGACCCATGCAGACAAATATGTACATCGCTACGATCAGGCAAGGAGGTGGTAAATTGGCTCTTCTCAATTTAACCTCCTATGTTAGGCACATTTTTATCTCTTTTTATTGTATAGATGCAACACGTTTCAGTTAAAATACTACTCAAAATTGGGGAACACGGTTTTCTTTATTGGAAGAAAATGGACTTTCATTATTACCAGCACTAAAAGCTAAATAAAAATATTAAAATGCAATATCCAGCATACACAGGAACTCAGCTACGAAATTTAAAAAGGGGAAAGTATCTAGCACAATAGATTGACAACAAATATGTAGTTAATAAAGTGCTTAGGGCCTTGAGTTGTTACCATGGCTGGTGAGCTGAAATCTTGTATCCTCATTGGTAGCAAATTTGTAGGGTTTTTGAGTGGTCAATGAATGGATGTTTTTCTGATTTAATTCATCACCAGTGCTTTCAAACTGACGAAAAGGAAACAGAGAGAGAAAAAGAAAGAGAGAGAGAGTCTTCTTGCTCTTGTTGTTGCCAATTTATTTTCTTTCTCTCTCTGCTGTTCTGCCAAGCACCTACTGAAATATGGTTTACTTGTAAATTCCTGAATCTGGCTCCATTGACTTTCCAAGCTGGATATTTGCAGACAACCTATTGAAGTCCAATATATTGCAACTGCTCATACAAATGTAAATTCAAACAGGAGATGTGGGTTTCTTGATGACAGACTCAGTTAAGTAGTTTCATGCCTTTAGAAAAATGTTTTGATTTCAATTCAGACAATTTTATTCATCCCAAATTGGGTTCCTCATTATTTCCTCAATTTGTGGTCTGGTGATCACTACAGCTATTTTAGATTCATGTTTCTTCTGCTTTAACAAAAACATTTTAATCCACGAAGGTCTTAGGTGTTAAAATGAGAACTTTGAAGTTGAAAATCAACCGTCCATGTTTTATCATGACAATGCATTGAAATATGTGTTATATTAGGTTGTGTTCAAGTAGTGTTAAACCAGCTTTTTTTTTCTGTTTGGAGCGCAAAACAGAAACTTGTAGAATATAAATTATGTAAGTTCTTTACAAAAAAATAAGAAACACTTTCCCAAAGTTTTCCAATGGGCTTGTATGTCTACACATACATTTTAATGGGGGTCACTAAATAGAGTGCACTGATGAAAACAGAGATCATTTCTCCCATCTTCAATAGGGGCATGGTGACCAGTTTGATTACCCTCCTGCTGTGCTGATTGTCACAAACCCAATCACCACATACCATGGTTCAACCCCAGGATCTTAATGGATTTCATAGAGCCTCTCGCTAGGCAATCACTTGAAACCCTTACTTTGGGCTCCTTTTGTTCCAATTATGATGTTTGGACAACAATACTCTTGTCTCCCATTAACAGCACCAAATTCTCCCACATCAGCTACATAAATTCAGATTGAAAGCAATGTTTTTTCCACTTTGCCCTAACACGTATTTGCTCCTAACCTTATAAGAGCACTCTCTACCACATCAATGCAAATTTTTCCATTTCCCACTCTTCAGTACCTTGTTAATGGAGGCTGAAAACTTGCTGTTCATTGGTCCTGAATTATAAATGATTTCAAACAGTGAACTTAGATCAACCTAAACCCTGATCGAGACTACAAAAATGTACTTTTTGACGTATTATTATAGATGAGGCATCAACACATATACACACACACACAAACACTCAAAGATGTTCATCCCATTTGTCTGGCCTGAAGTTGAACCCGAGTTACAGAGTTGTAAGGACAGCGAGCTAATTCACTGAACCAATCTGTTCCCCACAAATCATTTCATACCATGAGCTTACAGCAACCCTCAATTAAATGTAAATGTGAAAGAGAAGGTCAATGATCCATAATTATTAATTTTCTAAACCGCACCAATGCAAATTTGTTTGCATATCAATGAATCCTCACAGACACAATCAAGCGCTTCCAGAACATTAGCATGGAATGGCTTTAAACGTGTATGTATTTATCTTCTTAATGACTACACCCAAGTACTGGTTTACAGCCTTGATCACTTCATGTCAAAACCAGAAAAGAGAAATGGATTTAAACTTCTGTATTCATCTTCATTGTGACTATCCTCTGGTATTTTTTTTAATGAACTTGATCATCTTGTGTTAAATACACAAGGGGAAAAACGATAGTAATTTGAACTAGTTTCTGTTAATCACGTAGTTACCATATAAAAATAAAGCTGTTGTTTATTGTCAATGTAGAAAATAATTTTAATAACACGCAATATAGTGAAGAAAAGGTATTTTTTGAGGTATGTAGTTCCAGTGCTGAATTATCATAATGATTTGGAACTAAATTATCTTGGTTTAAATGTTTCTAATCTCTTGAGCAATTATTAAAATGAGTAACAGCTTGCCTCCCTATTATGCAGGCTAAAACTTTGATATTTAAATATTCTTGGCATATTAAAGTACAGGGCAATATACCAGCATTGTCCATAGGGATTCTTATGAAGCTCAAACAAAGTCCAAGGTTCCACATAATGTTCTGGATTATGGAAAGCATGTATTTAACCAAGAAAATGCATTATACCTCTTTTTCAAAGTTGCAACTTAATTTGGCGTAATTATATTGAAATATTATAAAGAAAATGTGATCAAAAAATGAAAACTACTAATTTTCAAACTGCTAAGATTATAATATTTCAATAATACCAGAGGAATTCACTTATATTATAGTCAATAATCAACATTTCCCATGACAATTTCCTCATAACCAAGTATGAAAATAATGACTAATTCCAAAAGGCTTTTCAATGTTTGCCAATGAATTAAATGTACTAAATCACACAGCACCTTCAGGATTTTCCCTGATACCTCTCATATGGAGAACTCTATTCTTACCCAAATGACCTGAACAATTTACCAATGAAGTTCTTCTATAGTAAGGGAATGGATGGAAAATACCTTGAATAATTTTCACTGATACAACACAATGGGCTGAATCTTACCAGAGATAATAGGTACTGCAGATGCTGGAGAATCCGAGATAACAAGGTGTGGAGCTGGATGAACACAGCAGGCCAAGCAGCATCATAGGAGCAGGAAAGCTTGACGTTTCGGGCCTAGACCCTTCATCAGAAATGGGGGAGGGGAAGAGGGTTCTGAAATAAATAGGGAGAGAGGGGGAGGTGGATAGAAGATGGATAGAGGAGAGGATAGGTGGAGAAGAGACAGACAGGTCAAAGATGCGGGGATGGAGCCAGTAAAGGTGAGTGTATGTGGGGAGTTAGGGAGGAGATAGGTCAGTCCAGGGAGGACGGACAGGTCAAGGGGGCAGGATGAGGTTAGTAGATAGGAGATAGGGGTGGGGTTTGAGGTGGGAGGAGGGGATAGGTGAGAGGAAGGACAGGTTAGGGAGGCGGGGACAAGCTGGGCTGGTTTTGGGATGCGGTTGGGGGAGGGGAGATTTTGAAGCTTGTGAAATCCACATTGATACCATTGGGCTGCAGGGTTCCCAGGCTGAATATGATTTGCTGTTCCTGCAGCCTTCGGGTGGCATCATTGTGGCATTGCAGGACGACATTTTGACAAAGTGTCATTTTCATCAAGTTTCATGGAAGGTTTCTTTTTGTGAGATCCAGCGAGTTTTTTCACAAGATTGTTCCAAATCATTTCATTAATTAACCACCAAGGCCCCATGGTACCCCCCTTGGCTGATACTAGCCCAATTCTCCAACTCCCATTAGCCTAAAATACTCACCACTGCTGGGATACCTCTAGCATATAATGGCATCTTTGGTGCCAGTGCCATCCTGCACCTGGTCAAGAGTTAGCAGCCCAGAGTTGTCCTTCACTGTCAATGTAGTGCCACAGCAGCTGCAAACCAATGCTTCTCATGGCATGTAGTTAGCATGATTGACATCTCCTTAAGCACTCAACTGCTCATTACTACACCTATGGCTGTTTAAGTACCAGGCCACACAACTCACTATACACACAACCACTTCCCATCTTACCAGCCCTCAAAATCACTGCCATGCTTTCTCTATTTTCCACCATAGCCCAGCATCTCATTGCTCAATGTGGAGCTACACTTACAGGACTGCCTTCAACCAATTCAAAATATTAACAACCACAACAACGGAATAGAAATCAAGCAGAAACTGCATTTGCCCCTCGGAACACAACTTAACTGCTTGCATATTGAGCACCAAGAAATGTACAACCAGTGATTGATTACCACGAAAGTCTGTCATCTACTGGAACCGGGTGTCAATTCAGTCCTGTCTGGCTTGCAGCACCCAATGCAGCTGTACTCTTTCATGGAGAAGGCAATGTTCCTTCTGCTCCTCCTGAAAAGAACTTTCCCAATTCCTCAGTATCCATCACATTCCCTCACTGCCTGCTCTGGTTGTGCAAAACACAACATGCTAGCAATATGCAGCTCTCTCCAGGTTATATCGGAGGCCCCCACCCGTGCAGTCTGAGCAGTAGAACTTGATCTCCAGCAGGCTAATCATCTGTTCCACCAATGCACTGAAGAATAGGCTACATTGTATCTACGGTCCACTTCAGTTTAGGGTTGTGTAACCTGGTCTGTTTTACATGTGACTCCAGACCCGACAGCAATATGGTTGATTCTGAAACTGCATTTTGGGTAATAAATGCTGACAACCTTAAAATAGGCACCTATGCGCCACAGCCCACTCAACTACTGCAAGAGGCAGGGAGATGGTGGCATGGGGGAATGTCACTGAGCTCACAATCCAGAATCCCAAAGAACATCGGTTCAAACCTCACTGTGGTACATGATATAATAGCACCCATATAAATACTGTTGATTGTTGTAAAAAATATGTCTGATTAAATAATCATTTACCTCCTTTCAAGAAATGACTGTTGGGTAACGGAATGGGAGCTAGCATATTAAGAAAGTAAGACTAGGTAGTATTGAACATGATAATACATGTGAATAGGCCTCTCACTGCTCACAGCAAGAATATTGTCTCAATCTGCATAATAGATAGGACTTATTGCTTCTGACATGGAGAAAAGGCTCACTCAACTTCTTGGGTGATTGTCCCAAATTTCTTTCACAATCCACATCGTTTATGGGCTGGGAAGATTCTGCCCATTATCTTAGTAGATAAATGAAAAATGCTACAGCAGAGGCTGGGTCTATGTTATCTGACCTCATTATTGTACTGATCAAAGAATAACACACACAGGTTGTATGTGGACAGTACTACGCTATCTCTCCCTTCACTTTGCAATGCAAAACAAAAATATTGAGAATATAAACCAGACAAGTTGTTTTTTTCACAAAAATAAGGCAACCTTTCTCCACAATTTTCCTACAGGCAGGATTTTTTAGGTGGCAAGCTTTCTGTCACACTCACCCCCACCAATGGCAGCATTATTTGTTTGGAGGTAGGACTTCTGCCCTTAACTCGGACGACATCCCATTGCAGAGAGTTATAATTGGTTGCCAACTGTGCAGTTCCAAAGTGCCGCCTGGGAGTGGGTGTCCCCCATATTTGAAATGCAGGGAGCCCAGTACCAGGTAAAGTTGGAGGGGTGGTGGGGAGTGGAATGGGAGTTGGAGCAGTTCATGCAGCGGAGACAGGAGGTGAGGCCCTTTGGGAAGTCAAGGAGAGTGAGTGGGTTTTGACCAGATAGAACAGGAGATGAGTGCGTATCCAGGAAGGGGGCAGAAACTGGGAGTGAGTCCAGTTGGGAAAGGGGGCAGGTGACAGACATAGTTCCCCCTTTCTAAGGCCTGAAAGGGCTAACTTGCCAGATTTCCTCTTCCGCCCCACAGCCATCAGCCTAAAACTGCAGCGTGGCAGGAAGCTGCTGATTTGGCTGTGGAAGGGCCTTAATCAAGTCTGGGCTATACAAGTCTTCACCTGACCCATTATGAGATCTCAGGCTGTAACAATTGGGGGTAGCTGGGTGGTGGGAAGGTCACCTGGAGTATTTTACAGACCCCACCCCCTGCAAAACCTGCCAGAAAAATTCTGTCACATGTGTCTGTAATAGTGAAATATTACTTATTGATGTCGGGTTTTGAAGAACATTCCATCATCAGCAAATAATAAATCAATATCCAAACCTTCGCTCCTCATCACCAGCTTGAACTTGAATCCTTCATTTTCAAACCATATCCAATTTGTTACTTCTGGCGCAATGTTAGTTTTGACAGTCCTACATGAATAGTGCAGAATAAAATTCAGCAAGAAAATGCACAGGAAAGAAACAATTTAAAGTCTTCATTCCAGCTATGATGAAAGAATGTAAAGTTACAAAGCCAGAACCAGATGTGTGTTCATATCTCAGTAAAAGAAAATGAAATAAACATTGTTTCCTGTACACTCAAATGTCTCTGTTCCATCATACTGTCTAGCTATGCATATTGCAATTCTTCAGGGAGAAGAAAACATTTCTTGCTTTACTTCAGGTTATTTTCCATATTGATAGATCAAACTCCAAGTGCTACAAACCGCTATTGTATTATCTCAGCCATTCATGTGAGAAGCATTAATATGCTTGCCTCTCTTGCCCTCTTGTACCACCTAGTGGCTTTAAGGAATATTACAGATCTTATTCCTGTCCCATTTGCCCAGAGTGCCAAGGTACAATGGAGGGATTGTATTTTTATTAATTGACCTTTTGATGATACCTTTCTTGTATTTATTTGTTGCTCAGAAAGGAAATTTATCTGCAGACTTGTCTGAAGAGATTATTGGTCTGCTCATTTTTGTAAGAGATTCTCCTTTCAAATCAAACGTGTCTTTTATGGAACTATATCAATGTTTTATATGTCAAGTTGTAACGAGATATGGATGTTTCTGGAGGTATGAGGATAGGAGGTGAGACCCTAAATTCCCCAGAATTCTGGAGGACTTGGTTTGAGTCTTTACTTCTCCCAAAGCCTCACTGGGTCTCATCTTAACTTTTGTTGACAGTATATAATGGACATACCATTTGTACCATTGATACACCTATTGTATACACAGAACAAATTTTATTATTTTTGGCAGTTTCGGACCACCACCAAAACCTACCATTACCATTAACAACACCGTGTTTTACACAGGCCGACTGCGACAGCAAGTGTGCTGATTAGACAAAACGCATTCACTTTTGAACTTTGACAGAAAGGTCTATCATTTTCTTGGTAGAAATGTCTTATCAGATAAATAAAAGTCGATAGATAATAACCTTTCTTAGCGTAAAGGTCTCTTAATGCAGCTCATGTTTTATCTTCCTGGATGCAAATTTTTGGCATTAACAGTTTCGCATTAAACTCAAGTTCTGAATGTGCAACATACACAACATGAAATTGATCTTCCCCTGGTGTGGACTTGTAGTGGTCATTCCACACAATAGTCCCAGTGGGAGAGTCACCAGATTTTCAGGGTTCAGTCTTATTAGTGTACAATCAGTGGACTATGAATTGTCTGCTCAGGCCAGGGTTAAGGAATTGCAATGGGACTTGGTGGTGGCATTGATGCCCAACCACAAGGTGGCTTTGGCCAATTATCCTTGCAAACTGATCAAGGGAGTGGGTTAAAATTAGAGATAGTGAGTTCCAGACAGCTCCAGAGCAGGTAGGTAACTTGGGTCACCTAATCTATTTGATTTATGCTGGATATGTTGGAGATAAATCTCCATTTTAGAAGATTACCTACAGGGGAGGCAATGGCCTACTGGTATTATCGCTGGACTATTAATCCAGAGACCCAGATAGTGTTCTGGGGACCCGGGTTTGCATCCAGCCACAGCAGATGGTGGAATTTCAATTCAATAAAATACTAACGATGACCATGAATCCATTGTCGATCGTTGGAAAAACCCACCTGGTTCACTAATGCCCTTTAAGGATGGAAACTGCCATCCTTACCTGGTCTGGCCTACATGTGACTCCAGACTCTCAGCAATGTGGCTGACTCTCAACTGCCTTCTGGGCAATCAGAGATGGGCAATAAATGCTGCCTAGCCAGTGACGCCCTCATCCCGTGAATGAATGAAGGATATAATAGGAATAAAGGCACTTGCTCCCTGCGTGGATGAGGAACAGCGCTGCAGGAAAGATGAGTCAACTGACCATGGCACCATGGTCCAGGAGGCCATTCAAGAGTGGGGAGCAAAAAGACGGATTGTAGTTGTAGGGGATTCCATCATCAGGGGGATAGACAGTATCCTTTGCGAGCAGGATAGAGAATCCCGCATGACGTGTTGCCTGCCTGGTGCCAGGGTGCAAGACATCTCTGACCGGCTTGAGACGATACTAGAGAGGGAGGGGGAGGATCCAGTTGTTGTGGTCCACGTAGGTACCAACAACATAGGCAGGACTAGGAAACAAAGTGCTGTTTCGGGATTATGAAAAGCCAGGAACAAAATTAAAAAACAGGTCTTCAAGGGTCATAATCTCTGGATTGCTGCCCAAGCAACATGCAAATTGGCATAAGGAGGCGAGGATCAGGGAAGTAAACACGTGGCTAAAAGAGTGGTGTGGGAAAGAGGGTTTCCTTTTCATGGGGCACTGGCATCAGTTCTGGGACAGGAGGGATCTATACCGCTGGGATGGACTCCACCTGAACAGGGCCGGGTCCAGTGTTCTGGCGAAAAGGGTAAATAGGGTGGTTAATAGGACTTCAAAATAGTAAGTAGGGGGGAAGGGAAAAGTGAGCGTAGAGGGAGAATAACAATTAACGTCAGGCAAAGTAGTAGGTTAAGAGGTGACAAGGAAGTTTCAACTCCACTGAAAATCAGAAAAAAAGTTAAAGGGAGGGAGAACTCAAGAGCTGTTAGTAATGGAGGTAATAGGACCCAAAAAGAAGGTGCAAAACCTAGCATAAGGGGACTTTATCTGAATGCTTGGAGCATTCGAAACAGGTGGATGAGTTGACGTTGCAAATCATGACAAATGGGTACAATATAGTGGCCATTACAGAGCCATAGTTGCAGGATGGTCATGACTGGGAGTTAAATATCCAGGGGTAGCAAACTGTTCGGAAGAACAGACGGGAAGGTAAGGGAGGTGGTGTTGCTCTGATTTTTAAGGATGATATCAGGGCGGTAGTGAGAGATGATATAAGTTCTACTGAGAAAAGACATTGAATCCATTTGGGTGGAAATTAGGAATAGCAGAGAAAAGAAGTCACTGATAGGTGTGGTGTATAGGCAACCAAATAATGACATCGTAGTGGGGCGGCAATAAACATGGAAATAGCTAATGCATGTAAAAATGGTACAACAATTATCATGGGGGATTTTAATCTACATATCGATTGGTCAAACCAGGTCAGTCATGGCAGCCTTGAGGAGGGGTTCATAGAATGCATCCACGATAATTTCCTTGAACAATATGTAATGGAATCTACGAGGGAGCAAGCTATCCTAGATCTAGTCCTGTGTAATGAGACAGGAATAATTAATGATCTCACAGTTAGGGATCCTCTCGGAAGGGGCAATCACAGTATGGTCGAATTTAAAATACAGATGGAGCATGAGAAGGTTAAATCCAGTACCTATGTCCTCTGCTTAAACAAAGGAGACCATGAAGGAATGAGGAAGGAGTTAGCTAAGGTAGAATGGTAGCACAAACTTTATGGTGTGTCATTTGAGGAACAGTGGAGGACTTTCAAAACAATTTTTCACAGTGCTCGGCAGAATTATATTCTAGTGATAAGGAAGAACTGTAAGAAAAGAGAGAGCCAGCCATGGATGTCTAAGGAAGTAAAGGAAAGTATCAGATTGAAAAGAAAACACATACAAAAACGCAAAGAGTAGTGGGAAACTAGTAGACTGGGAAATCTTTAAAGGCCAACAGAAAGCCACAAAAAACGTTGTAAAGAAAAGTAAGATAGATAAATTGTTTACAATTTACTCAGATGATTTGGAGTTGGGGATGAAGTGTGGTATGTCAAAATCTGCAGATGACACTAAGGTGAGTGGTAGATCAAAGTGTGCAGAAGACATTGAAAGTCTGCAGAGGGATATAGATAGTATAAGTGAGTGGGCAAACGGCTGGCAGATGGAGTACAATGTTGATAAGTGTGAGGTCATCCATTTTGGTAGGAATAACAGCAAAATGGACTATGTTTTAAATGGTAAAAAATTGCAGCACGCTGCTGTGCAGAGGGACTTCGGTGTCCTTGTGCATGAATCGCTAAAAGTAGGATTGCAGGTGCAGCAGGTAATTAAAAAGGCAAATGGAATTTTGTCTGTCATTGCTAGAGGGATGGAGTTTAAAAACAGGGAGGTTATGCTGCAGCTGTCTAGGGTCCTGGTGAGGCCACACCTGGAGTACTGTGTGTGGTTTTGGTCTCCTTACTTGAGAAGAGATATACTGGCACTGCAGGGGGTGCAGAGGAGATTCACTTGGTTGATTCCAGAGTTGAGAGGGTTAGATTATGAGGAGAGACTGAGCAGACTGGGATTACTCATTGGAATTCAGAAGAATGAGGGAAGATCTTATAGAAACATATAAGATTATGAAGGGAATAGATAAAGTGGAGGCAGGGAGGTTGTTTCCGCTAGCAGGTGAAACTAGGACTAGAGGGCATCGCCTCAAAATAAAGCAAAGCAGATGTAGGACTGAGGTCAGAAGGAACTTCTTCACCCAGATGGTTGTGAATCTGTGGAATTCCCTGCCCAGTGTAGCGGTTGAAGCTACCTCACTGGATGTTTTTAAGGCAAGGCTAGATAAAATTTTGAACAGTAAAGGAATTAAGGGTTATGGTGAGTGGGCGGGTAAGTGGAGCTGAGTCTCAAAAAGATCAGCCATGATCTTATTAAATGGCGGGGCAGGCTCGAGGGGCCAGATGGCCTACTCCTGCTCCTAGTTCTTATGTTCTTACGTTCTTATCCAATAAACTGAAAGCAATATTGCTTTCCCAGAACTAACAAATTGTCACACTTCTGTTTTACAATGATACACTTCCATGTTCCAAAGGAATGAAAGGAAAGGATTGATAAATATCTATTATCATTTCTCAAACTTCAATGAGTTCTAAAGACCTCCTATGAATATGCAATCCAACCAGCATTCATATGCATTGCTGGCAGAATTGTGGAGCAAGAGAAACATTACAAAAATACTCTAAACTTGTGCTAAGATAGGACACAGTGCCAACAATAGTAAATATAATCGCACCATTAGATGTAAAACCAGAACCATGACTTGGACATTGAGCATCCCACAATATGGCAACAGTTGCAGCCATTTTGCTTTTATACGTTGATTCAATGTTTCCCGTATTCAGCTCAAAGTTAAACGAATATCCCATTTCACATATAATGCAGGCAATATTCATATATTTGAATTCATCTACTGGATTATGGTCAAGAACAAATAAACCGGTACATTCACTGCGTGACTCCCAAAAGAAGAGCAGTAGATTTTTCACTGAGAGGCAAAAATGAGACATATTAAACAGGAGTGAGGAAGTCTAATGGGATGTAGGTAGCATCTCTGTTGCTTTACAAACTCCAGTTTCAAGCCCTGCCTCAGGACTTGATTGCCAAATAAGGTATGTTCATAATGAAAACTGACTTGTTGATTATCAACCTGCAAGTTCTTGTAACACAAGCTAGTGACAGATGGTTAGATTGGGAGAGATTGCTGGTCCGACCTGTTTTTAGATTTCACTGCCTGGTCCACCATTATTGCCCATCCCATTGTGGTTGAGAAGATGGTGGTGAGTTGCCTTCTCGAACTGCTGCAGGCAATTTGGTGGAGATAGACCCATGATGCGGTTATGGATGGCGTTGCAACATACAAAATGCTTAGGCAACTTGATAGGGTGGATGTGGAAAGATTGTTTTCCCTTGTGGGAGAGTGAGAGTCCAGGCGGCATAATCTGAGAATAAGGGGTCCTCATTTATGACAGAGGTGAGGAGGAATTTCTTCTCACAAAGGTAGCAGATCTGTGGAATTCTATACGGCTGTGGTAAATAGGGGAACAAGCAGCAAAACGAAGTTAAGAATTATCAGATCAACCATTGTCTCTTTGAATAGCAAAGCAGACAAAATGGGTTTAATGGCCTACATCGGTTCCTATGCCTTATGGTCTTATGGTGTTCTAGAATCTTGACTCAGTGACGCGGATGTTGGAATTATTTATGGGTGTGATTGACATGGGCTGTGATAAGATTTGAGGCAGAATCAGAAGAGGTGTCGGAGGCCTGTCTCAAGGTTGGGATTATCACGTTTTCATCTTCTATGCTTTTCATACACGGTGTGGTGAATTTCTCCTGGGCAGTGGCGAGTTACCACTCACAGAAGATTGTAACGTGTCTTAACTTTCCATCTTACCAGCCTCGCCACAGAAGTTAGATGTGAAGAAAGTTTAACAAGAAAACCAGAGCGGGTACGTGATGGGTTCCTTTGATGCATGGACAATGGCATGCAGCATGTGCTAACTCCTCAGGACCGTCATGGCATTTCTCCAAAAAGCTTGCAATCTGCTCAGGAAGCTTGGACTTGCGCCGTGGGTTGTACCGACAACTGTTATTGAAAGGCTGCAGCAGGAGCATATTGTGCACAGGGGCACAGTTCATGGATTGGACCAGGCTGTACCTCAGAGCTGCTCACTTTCTCTCTCAGCACCTACCTACAACCACAGTTCACACACTGTAGAGGGACTTGGCCATGGTCAGTCATCCACTTGGAATGCTCAGTCAGCGAATTTGTCCAACTACAGTCTATGGAGAGGGCTGTGGTTAGTCCTGAAGGGTATCAGAAACTGTCAAGGGAATTGCAAAGACAAGGCTTGGTCTGGTTTGTCCAAGGATCCTTAGAAAGCTCCTTCCAAACCAAACCTTTCATCACCTATAAGAACAAGGGAACACCACCGGCTGCAAGTTCCTCTCCAAGTCACTTACCAGCCTGACTTGGTAATATGTTGCTGTTCCTTCACTGTCACTGGGTCAAAATAGTGGAACTCCATCCCTAACAGCAAATAGACTGCAGTGGTTCAAGAAGATGGCTCACCACCAACTTTTGAAAGGCAATTAGGGCTGGGCAATAAATGCTGGCTTAGCCACATTGCCCACATTCTTTGAATGAATAAAAACAGACAGGTCTCGGAGTTGCTTGTCAAAGTCAGTCAGAGGTCTGAGGCAAAAACAGTCCTGGTACCTATCTATTTATGATTCAGGAGGATTCGATGGGAGGTATTTTGTAGGGGCACCAGGAAGTAGGATGAGGAAGTCAAGACTGAGGAGGCATTCACAGAGATGAAGACAACAATGGTTGTGTTTGCAAATTGAACATGGCCAGCTCAATGATTTTGAAGTTAGCAGCAATGACGATGAAAAAGCCAGATGCTGGTTAAAGGGAATCATTATTCATGCAACTTCCAGGGTTCCTGTGTAAGCCACATAATATTGCTTCATCATCTATAGGCGTAAGAATCCTCTGTACTGTATTCGGTAAGACACTGAATGTTTGATGTGGGTCTGGGGGAGGTATGGTGTTATAATGCACTCCCTTCTCAGTAACATTCAGTGATTACTCAACCAGAGCAGCACTTCCACCAAGCTGCTGCACAGGCTGAGCCTCAATGTGGATAATGATGGAGACATACCCATCATTTTCAGGGTGCAGCATGTCTCGCTGTGTGGGGAAATCTGCTCAGCTCTCACTTGGAGGGCATGATTCTTCTGAAATCTATCAACCTCTTTTTGTTTCTCCTGTGCCCAATGTTGGTCATTTCCACCTGGAGTCCAGTGCACCCTGCTGGAGGGATAGAATCATAGCGTCATACAGCACAAAAACAGACCCTTTGGTAAAACCCATCCATGCTGACCAGATATCCTAAATTAATCTAGTCCCATTTGCCAGCTTTTGGCCCCCATCCCCTAAACTCTTCCTATTCATGTACCCATCCAAATGCCTTTCAAATGCTGTAGTTGTACCAGCTCCACCATTTCTGCTGGCAGTTCATTCCATACACACAGCACCCTCGGCATGAAGAAGTTGCCCCTTAGGTCCCTTTTAAATCTTTGCCTTCTCAACTCAAACCTATGCCCTCTAGTTTTGTACTTCTCTGCACTGGTGGAAAAGACCCTGATGATTCACCCTGTCTATGCCCCTCATGATTTTATGAGCCTCTATAAGGGCACCCCTCAGCCTCTGATGCTCCAGAGAGAATAGCCCCAGCCTATTCAGCCTCGCTCTGTAGCTCAAACCCTCCAACCCTGGCAACATCCTTCAAAATTTCTGATGAAGGGTTTAGGCCCGAAACGTCAAGTTTTCCTGCTCCTATGATGCTGCTTGACCTGCTGTGTTCATCCAGCCCCATGCTTGTTATCTCGGATTCTCCAGCATCTGCAGTACCTTTTATCTCTCATCCTTCAAAATCTGTTGGTCGATATGGATGCGAAGGTGGATGCAGGAGGACTAGGCCAATGGCAAACCCAGTAGCAGCCACCACAGAGGACAAGGAGCACCCAGAGGTGTCGCTGTCTGAGGATCCGCAGGATGCGAGGGATATGCAGGAGACCCAGTGTTTTCCAGCCTGGCTCCATTGCCTGAGGATGAGTGGGGAGCTGTTTTGATGCTGGTTCTTACGCCCCAATCGCCTGCAACAGGACCTGAAGGCTCTAGGAGTGGGACAGCATCCTCTCCCAGTGCCTGAGCAAGCAGGTGAAAGCTTTTCTGAATTTTAATGCAACTAGCTCCTTCTGGCCCCATGTCACAGAAGAACTCCCCTCACTTTTCTCTCCTGATAGCAATGAGGCTTCAAGCATTTTTAAAAGTAATGCTACAGCACATGGTATTCTCCAAATCTATTTTCTTGTTGAGATTGGTTGATGGCACTTTCCACAGCTGCAAAGTCCAAACTGGTATATGAGCCCATTCCCAAGGAGAAACTTTAGTCACCATTTGCTTCATTGGATGTGTCATTGCAGGTATGACCAGGTAGGTAATCTGTCATCTGCCAGTCACTTTCTATTAACCTCCAGCACCCAAGGTCAGTTTATGCAGACTCACATTAAACCGTTTCTTCAGATTGCCCTTGTATAAATGGAAGTGAAGTGGAAACACTCAACATCCCTGTCTCAATTAAAATTCACCTTTAAAGCTGTCAAATTCGGACGTACAAAGCAAAGGGTTCATCTATTGTCTGTGGCGCTCTATTGTAATCTGACGCTTGGAATTTTCTGTCTTAATATTCAGGTACTAATTAAAATTATCCCACAAATGATGCATATCTGTCATAAAAACATAAAATCATGAAAATTCTCGGCAGGTGAATCATATGGAAATACAAAAATCACATTCAGTTATATATCTGTAATTAGTGCATTTCTCCATCTTACTTGGAATTGTTAAATCTCTAGATCACATCTTTTCAGATAATATGTTACGTCAGCCAGTTTGAAATGAAAATCATTTTCTTATGTTTGGGAAAAAGTGACAATGCAAAACCTGTTTAGCAATAGCAATGCATTATGAGAAAATGACCAGTTTGTCACCCACAGTACTATCATTGACCTTTATCACAAAGAAACTTAACCTATAATTTTTGACAGTTTTTCCTGATAACACATGCAAGCTTGTAATCTCATACCTGTACTAAGGAACCTGCCAGAGTGCAGGTTTGCAAATTAGGTTAAAAAGTCAGCAAGAAAGTGTGATCTATCTGATTTTAAAAAATAAATATTAATGTAGTTGTCTACTTATTGGGATTAGGACGACTTTGATCAGATCTGTCAAAACTGCCTTGAAAGTGTTGTTAGTTTTCCCTGTTCCTCAGTTGCCTACCTCAACTACGTGCTTCTATGTTACATTAGTGTCAAGATTCCAGACGTCCCTGAAGCACCTCCATCATATTAACCAAAACTTCATAGCAGATCCTACAAAAGACATTATGATTTCAAATGCTATTATTTTGAATTAGTCTAAAGTAATGCATAAATCAAATCGGGTACGTGATGGCCTAGGAGTGTTATCACTGGACTATTAATTCAGGGACCCAGTTAATGTTCTGGGGACCTGGGTTCCAATCTTGCCATGGCAGGTGTTAGAATTTGAATGCAATTTTTAAAAATAACCTGGAGCTAAGAGTCTAATTGTGGCAATGAAACCATTCTTGGAAAAACCAACTTGGCTCACTAATAGAGATAATAGGTACTGCAGATGCTGGAGAATCCGAGATAACAAGGTGTGGAGCTGGATGAACACAGCAGGCCAAGCAGCACCACAGGAGCAGTTGCTGCTTGGCCTGCTGTGTTCATCCAGCTCCACACCTTGTTATCTTGGCTCACTAATGTCCTTTATGGAAGGAAATCCACCATCCTTACCTGGTCTGCCTACATGTGACTCCAGACCCACAACAATGTGGTTGATTCTTAACAGCCCTCTGGGCAATTGGGGATGGGCAATAAATGCTGGCCTAGCCAGCAATGACCTCATCCTGCAAATGAATTTTAAAAAATTACTTTGCACCTTGTCCATCCTATTCAGTGCCATCATAAACATTGTGAATAAATTTAGCTAATACTTTTAACCTGAATGATTCAAATCAACAACAGACTAATTTTCGGAGAGAATGACCTACATAATATTTAGCATGATACATCATGATTAACTTGGTGACCTTTAATCCTGTGGCATGAATGGCTCCTTTCCTAGAAAGCTGAAGGTGTAAAATAATCAAAAATATGGGAGAATCCAGATGTACTTGTGAAAAGTTTTGCTGCAAAAATTATGAATTGCAGAAAGAATTGTAACTTATCATCTGGAATTCTGGTATAATCTAAACAAACACCTGTCTTTTCTTAGACAACAAGCATGGGGCTGGATGAACACAGCAGGTCAAGCAGCATCACAGGAGCAGGAAAACCTGACGTTTCGGGCCTAAACCCTTCATCAGAAATGGGGGAGGGGAAGAGGTTCTGAAATAAATAGGAAGAGAGTGGGAGGCGGATAGAAGATGGATAGAGGAGAGGATAGGCGGAGAGGAGGCAGACAAGTCGAAGAGGCGGGGATGGAGCCAGTAAAGGTGCGTGTAGGTAGGGGGTAGGGAGGAGATAGGTCAGTCCAGGGAGGACGGACAGGTCAAGGGGGTGGGATGATGTTAGTAGGTAGGAGATGGGGGTGGGGCTTGAGGTGGGAGGAGGGGATAGGTGAGAGGAAGGACAGGTTAGGGAGGCGGGGACAAGCTGGGCTGGTTTTGGGATGCGGTTGGGGGAGGGGAGATTTTGAAGCTTGTCTTTTCTTGTTTGCAGATACTGATTGGTATATCCACAAGGTTTTTGTTGTTACTGCTGAAACTACATTCTTTAGTTGTTCTTAAAGGCAGGATGTTTCTGTAACCCTGTGAATTTCTTTCCTGATGTTGAACAATTCATATGAGCATAACTTATAACTTTGAATGCCTCAGATATAAAAGGTAAAGCATGCCGATGATATGATATTAGTGGAGACCAGTAACATTTTTTTTTTAAGAAGTAGACCAAATTCTAAATCTCAGTTATTTTCTCAAAGAATGAAGCCATCAGATTGCCTGGTTTAAAACATAAAATTTTTACTATCAGGAGGTGAGCAAAGCACACACAAAATCCTTTTAAACCCATACTCTAATGTCCAGAATTAATAGGAGTTAAGTATAAAATTGAAGGTGGATGTGAACTGCTAAATGGTTGCTACAAACAAAACAAGTCATATAAAATTGTCTCAGTACTCCACTCAGATTTTAGTGATCACAGTGAGTTGCAAAATCCTTCAGACTTTGTCTTCCCCACAAGGGATTTCAGCTCCTCTTTTTTGGGAGCCAATCTGATCCCCAACCAACAGCCAACACGGATTCCATCAGCATGGTCTTCACCTAAATGCCACACGTTTGCAGAATTTGTTCCGTTTGTCTGGATGGGGTGAACCCACTAATATTTTCATCTAGTCAGAGACACAGCTGCAGCAACTGATTTTCGGCTCCCAGACCTGGACTATCTTCTTCAGTTTGTTTGTATTATCTTGGTAAACTCGATCTCTGCTAATGCCCAGGTTCGATAGATCTGTGTCATTTTGGTTCTTTTCAAAAGATTTCACAAACTCAGTTTGTTTTTGGTTTCCTTACAAAATTAGAAGTACAATTTCATTTCTAGGTTTACCTTTCCTGTTTCCCTCTTGGTTTCAATTTCAGTGCAGCTTCTGTTTTGAAGTAGGATCCGCCTCAAAACAAATGAATTAAATTTAAAAATATTGATTTCCCCAAAATCAGTAAAATATAGTCAAAAATTTCAAAACTGTAGATTGTTGTGAAAAGTTCTATTTATTAAGCGTAGCTTCTGATGAACACCAAAGTTAAGACAAAAATCAAAACATTCATTGATGAATGAAAGATTTTTCATGTACAAAAGCTCATTCTGTCATAATTTCCAATATTAGTGATTACTTTGAAAGATACAATGCATTTATTACTAAGGAAACGGCATAGTATCCTTTAAAGCCTTCACAGGACCATGTGCATTTGGAATATTCTAATCGTTGCATGATTAGAATCATCCTCCCTTTCTTCTGTGAACATTTTGTACTGATTGATTCTTAAGAACAAACTGTCACACCAATCACAAGTCTTAATGAGATGGATTTTGGGGCATATTCTATCAGAATCTTTATCCATCTGTGCAATGGAGGGTATTGCAGATGGCAGCTCTTCAGCCTGTTCTTTGACAGCAGAAGGGACTGGGAGGGAAGCCCAAAGTTTAACACTGCCACAACGTTTTCCAGAAGCAGGACTGGCAGGGCACAGCTGCCTATTAACCAGAGCCAGATGGCCAATTAAACTAATTAATTAGGCAGTTATTCCTTTATGGCCATCTCAGGACTCATAGAGGGTCTTCACCTTTCCAATCACTGGGCCTGCCCATCTGGAAAGAAAACGAATTGTGTGTCCTCCAAAGGCATCTCAACATGAAGGTGACCTTCACTTCTCCCTGGCTGCATTTATCAACTGGAGGCCTGGTAACTCCAGTGAAAGCAGCTTGCATCTTCTTTAACAAACAGTTGAATATGTCAGAGAGAAACCAAAAAAAGGTTTTCTGACAGTGGACTTTGTGAAAGAGTTGGGAAGAAGAGAGGCTGTTTCTTTGTGGGGAAGAGGTTTTGTGAATGCATGGTGGAAGGGGCAATAGGAGCCAGAGGTGTTGGAGATCAGTGCCAGATGAGTATTGCTCCAGGAGTATGAAAAGAATTGAGCAAGGGATTTAAAAATCTGACACAAATTGTCAATGTGAGTGAGCTCATCTTCAAATGGCATATTCTACAAAACCATGAGCCATATCCATTGTTGAAACTGTTAAAGCACATCACCTTCTGACAACAATCTCCAGCCTTCAATTCACACTCTACCTCACCTTCACCCACTGAGCACTTTAGTAAGTTTGGCACAGACGGCTCACAGCTTGTTCACAATGGCAGCTGCTGAATCATAACAGTGTTAGGGAAAATTTAAATTTTTAGACTCTTGAGGGCTACATGATGCTTCCATTGTGGATGTAGTCAGCAGGTTTCAACTTTGCATGGAGTGAACCTCATGCAGCCAAGAGAATAGTATCAGTAGAATTCCTGTAGACATCTGTGTAAACAAGAGATAGTGTTAAATCATTCTAAGAATGGCTTAGGAGAACATAGCATTGGACAGACACTGATTAAGGGACAGACAGCTAAATCTGGGTTGAGATTGATTGGTTACTCTCTGGCTAGGTAAAGGAGACTCTAACATTTTAGTCTATAGCCCAGAGAGACATTTGTTTTATTTGTCGTGTATGATGGAAGATTGGTTTCCAGTCAAGAGGGTACTAGAAATATAAAGATAATCAATCCTTCTGTATGCTTCAGAGTTTTGTATCAGTCTGACAATCGAAACCAACCTTTCCTTGTATCACTTGAATAAAATTATCATAAAAACCTATAGTCAGTCTCTAGCAGCTGATTATTTAAAATTAAGATAACAAAACCATTGTCACCTGTACAGGACACTCAATGATGTTCTTTCATCCAGTGGAATGTGGCACTCAAGGAGGCAGCAGGTAAGAACTGAAAGAGGACAGGTGCAAGAGTATGTTTACAGGAGATTGTTATGGCTATCAAGGCAAAGGGCATTTCTTGTGCCATGGGTCGAGCCAGGCTGGAGGGATGGATGATGAGCATCCTTTCATATCAAATCCTACATTTTTCATTAAGCCTCTCTATCTTCTCACGAACTGTTTTGACTTATAAACTGCAGACAGTGTAAACTTATACTTTCTTGCTTCCTCCTCTCTGCCCTCCCAATTACTCAGACCTTATTTCTTTACTAGTTCCAGTACTCAAGAACCAGAAGTTCCAAATCAGAAACAAAAATGAAAGAGATATCACTCAGACTTACACTCAGAGGCACCGGTGGCTCAGACACACCAACCCAGAGACACTGGCTCAGAGACAGACACACTGGATCAGAGACACCAGCAGCTTAGACACACAGAGGTAGGCAATGGCCTAGTGGTATTATCACTAAACTATTTACCCAGAGACCCAGGTAACATTCTGGGTACCTGGGTTTGAATCCCACCACGGCAGATGGTGGAATTTGAATTCAATATTAATCTGGAATTAAGAATGTAATGATGACCATGAAACCATTGCCAGTTGTCAGGGAGAAAATCCCACCTGGTTCACTAGTGTCCTTTCGGGAAGGAAATCTACAATCCTCTAGACCTACAGCAATGTGATTGACTCTTAACTGCCCTTTGGACAATTAGGGATGAGCAATAAATGCTGGTCCAACCAGAGATGCTCACATCCCGTAAATGAATAAAAAAAAACTAGATCAGAGACACCAGCAGCACAGACGCACTGGCTCAGATACCGACGCAGAATGTGTTTGAGGTTGAAGGAAGAATCTGCCATCTGCACATGGTGAGACAGTGAAGCAGGAGTCAGCATGGGGGCAAGAACAGTGCAGATGCCAGGTGAAAGCAAGGTTACATACTTGTTCTGCTGTGAAGGGGTGACATGAGGACTCTGATGGGCCAATTCACAGAGGAGGCCATTATGTGTTCAGAACCAAATATTTGATGCATTTGAAATGCACAACGTAACCAAGTATGGAGGACAGCAGCACCAACTTGACACAGGGCTTTGTGGACCCCATCCTTTCCAACTTTGAAAGGTGGTCACATGCATTAACGAACTGATTTCAGCCTTCCACTATCACTGGCCCAGCCAGTGTAGCTTTCCAGATCAGACAGCTGCCAAAGTGTCTCTGGACGTATGACAGCGCAAAAGGAGCTACCAGGCCATTGCACTAGCCTATCAATCCATTCTCCAGTGGATCAAAAGGATTTCTCAGGCACTGTCCTGCAAGAGTGGCAGTGACATCATGAACCACAAAGCTGCTGCCCTTTTTCAGGACGACACTCGTGCCATCACTCTACCAGGACCCTGCTGTTGCCTGTCTGCCAATGAGTCCTGACTGTTGAAGAACAGGCCAAAATGGTGCAGGCTGAAGCCAGAGTCTCTAAGGCTACTTGAACCACCCTTCCCGGTCTCCTCGGATGAACATTTGCTAGATTTCACCAGCAATACTGCAGCCATAAAGTAGCACAGTACAGGAACACTCAGACAGGCAAAGGTACAGTAATGACAGGCACTAAGGGCTGAATTTTATCAGCCATTGGCTAAGTGTAATTTTCTTCACTTCTCATGGAGGTCTCTCTCCATGAGGCACACCTGTTTCTTTCACTCTGTCATCACTCATTAGCTAGGTACCACAGCTCAAGGGCGCCCTCTTGACCAACACTAACTCAATTCTTTCAGACACCGTAGGTACCAGCTGCCAAAAGGACACTGCTGGTGTTGGCAATAGTATTTAAAAGGCCATTGTGCGTGTGGCCAAGCATTGGCTGCTTAGAACTGCCCTGTACATGACATTTCTCTCAGATACGATAGATTAGGAGAAATTAGCAGACTGCTTTGCAGACAGGTACCAGCAGGTCCTGGTGGATGGAGTGATGCAAAGGAGAGGCATTCTCTTCCCACAGGACAGCCAGAGGAGATCTTGAAACCAGACCTTGCCAGCCTAATCCGAATTTACCACCCAGGTCAGTGCAGTTGCAATCATATAGAGGAACACACAGCAATGCCATAGAAAGGTCATTTGCAATTCCCTTTCTGCCCACGTAGGTGTCTCCTTTGTCTCCGTGCTACTTCACCTTCAATCTATCTCTACTACAGCCTCCACACCACCCCCCAAGGTTCATGCTCTACCAATCTCTCTATTACATGCAACATCTTTCATCATTCATTCTCACTCACCCAATACACCTGAAATAGTAACCCTCCATGGCAACTGCACCTCTTACTCACTCGCTCAGGACACCGCAACACCTTTTCTCAACCTGCACCAGCAATACAGCTGTATCAGCCACTTTCATCTCACTCAATCCTTCCCATTGTCTCATTCCTGGTGAAAACAGCCCACAATCGAGCAGAAAGAGTCAAAACAGGCATTGTGTGCCCAACATTCAGCTGCTCAACCTTTATAGGATCCTGACCGTGACTACTCTGAGTGGCCAAATGACCATGCACCCAAGCCCTGGACTGAGATCAGATGAAACCCTTGAGTGACTGTTCCCAGATCCCCTGACTGACTGCAGCTTTCATTAAATAGACTGAGGACTACTCCTCTTTGACTTTGATGCATGGCCATTTGGTTGCAGTGTGTTTGCTGAGTGGGTTGCTGTCTAATGCTGTAGATATGACATGGAGGTAGAACGGTGCCATACAGGGAATTGTCCAAGCTCTGGATTGATAGCTGCTGATGACCATGACAAGCTGTTTGACTTTCTGTCTGTGCTGAAAAGCAAGACAAGACAGAAGTACTGTGAACTTTTAAGCTCTAACTCATACGAGGCCATGTTCTGGGGCATAGTGCAAAAAAAAACAAAGTAAGGGAGGGATGACGTGAGCATCTAGATTGGTACAAACTGAATGTGCACCAAAGTGGGAACAAGCAGTCCTGAGCTGCTCTCTGCTACAGTTAATGAGCTGGATACCTGTCCCAGTGTGCAAAGTGTCCTTGCAGTAACATTGCAATGAAAGCTAAACTGTAAGCAAATGATAGACTTATCATGATGAAGTGGAAAGACAGTTACATATCGAATGCTAGTATCCATGGATGTACAGTCCATACAGTCACTGCTCATTGAGTAGACACTGAGATGTTGGTGTCCATGATGGAGGTCTGGAGGAGTAAGCAGCAAGCTACAGTGCCAGGTATCTACTGAGAATTCACAGCATCTAGTTTCTATAAAGCAGGTGGGACCATTGGAGGGTGCATATTAATGAGGCGAGGCAAGGTAGTAGTGAAGATGATAATGAGGAATAATCCCTATTAACAGGCCTCTTACCACTCGAGAATCTCATCTCAATGTCCAGGACTTAGTTGGTAAATATGATTTTTTTGGTCTCAATGTTGAAAATAGCCTCATTTTACATCGAGACAGATCTTCCTAAATTTATTGCTGTCACCTACATCATTCAGGGACTGGAAAGGTTCTGCCATATGAAACTGCACAAGGGCTATTAATTTGTTTTCGCATGCATTCTGTACTGCTTGAATTTCTAATCTTGGATTTGAATTACCGCATGCATCCACTGGTGATTTACTTTATATTTTTTGGAAAGAGGGCATTGTGTTATCAGTGATGAAAGACAGAAGTAATGAAGAATTTTTGACAAACAGAGTTGGGTATGGTTGACGTTGCTGGTATCATTCAAGAATGACTTGATCACAAATAGACAATCCGATAAGACAAATAGGGACTCTGTTGTAGCTCACTGTACACTTCACATCCCTCCATTTCCATTTGCATTTCCACTTCTATATTTCCTACTCCCCTTTCTACCGTAGCCTCTCTTCCTTCTTCCAGTTATGCTCATTTCTCAGGGCAAGCCCTACCAGATGTCTGAAAGCCATGATATCAGCAGAAGTTTTTAAAAGTACAGAACACTTAAAAGTATGAGAAAGCTCTAAAACAGATACAACTGTGCCAGCACCAGAAAGAAAAGTCAACAATTAACATATAACTAATTACAATTAATTTGAATAGCTTTGATGGCAGTGGGGAGTGCTATATTAATTAATGATTCTGAAAGTGTTCATGCTGAAGACTGCATTAAATTCTGCCTGATCTTAGAAAGTCATAAGAAGTTGGGTGGCAAAAGGCAAAATATCTAAGGATTTTACAGGAGAGACATGTTATGCTAGGTCTCCCAATAGTCTTAATAACAATATTTACGTTATGAATGTAATCGACACCTGTTTTCTATCATGCAATAACTGATATCCTTGTTCAAAATTAGTGCCTATTTCTGATAGGCCACTGAGTATTTTTCCTCTACCACTTTGGTCCAAATTGGCACTGTAGATCTATTCAGAAAAGGGATGATGGCAGCCATCTACCCAATCACACATTACCAGTAGTTAATATCAAACATTCATTTGACATGGCCGTCTGTGGTGGAGATGGGTATTCAATTTAACTATACTGAACAAATTCCAGCAAACTCAGAAAACATGTCTAGATTTAACAGCTGTAAGAGTGACTCAGGCAGACAGCTTGCAGCAGATAAATACATGGCAAGATTTTACAATCTACAGTCATGGGAAAAAGTACTTCGGGCCCAGTAGGAAACTGAAGCTAGGGGAGTGCACTGTTATTCTGTTGTCACTGATCTATGGACCACAAAATAAAAATTCTTTTCCGCTTACCAAAAGAACCAATTAAGTTCTTTATCTATGTCATGGTTTCCACAAAAAAAATACATTAATGATGTTTCTTAACAACTACAGTTATTGATTTATTATCAAAACATAATTTATTCAATAAAAATGTAATAATTGTTTAACATACACAGTCAGTAATATAAAAGCACGAATTATTCTCCCTCCAAATATCCCCAAAGCACACACAAAAATATGCACTCTTCACAAAAAGAGAAACAAAAAACAGATTTCTCTGCCTCAACTGGCTTCTTTGAAAAAAATAAACATTTTGGCCAATAGGGTGTACTTATAGAATAAAGTCGTGGAGTCATATAGCACGGAAACAGACCCCTCAGTCCAATTCATCCATGCCGACCAGACATCCGAATCTGACCTAGTCCCATTTTCTAGCATTTGGCCCATATCGCTCTGAACCCATCCTATTCATGTACGCATCCAAATGCCTTTTAAATGTTGCCTCCACCACTTCCTCTGGCAGCTCATTCCATACATGCACCACCCCCTGGGTGAAAAATTTGCCCCTCAGGTCCCTTCTAAACCTTTCCTTTCTCACCTCAAACCTATGTTCTCTAGTTTTGGACTCCCCGACCCTAGGAAAAAGACCTTTGCTATTCACCCTATCCATGCCACTAAAAGCCCCAGCCTGTTCAGCCTTTTGCTATAACTCATCCGATCACTCAGACCCTCCAGCCCCAGCAACAACCCTGTAAATCATTTCTGCACCCTCTGAAGTTTAACAACATCCTTGTTATAGCAGGGTGTCCAGAATTATATGCAGTATTCTAAAACTGGCCTCACCAATATCCTGTACAACCACAAAGTAACATCCCAACTTCAGTACTCAAAGTTATGACCAACAAAGGCAAGTGTACCAAATGCGTCTTTGAAGGAAAAATGATAAAGGGTAGGATGTTCTGGACCCTGTTGCTCTGATTTACTGACATGTGGCCAAGTGACTAATCTTGCACAGTTGTCTCTGAAGTCTCACAGAAACAGCTTTCTCAATCTGCTATCACTTCTGCAATCACTCCTTCAAAAGGACAAATAGGTTTCACCCTAAAGTCAACGAGAGAACTTTCTTTTTGGAAATAACAGAGTTCAGGCGCACAGCATATTCTTTGCAAAGTTTCCTCTGACTCAACTTATTCTTTGTAGGCTTCCCTCTCAATGAACCAGATAAAGCAATAATCTCTCCAAGCCAGTCACCATTCAAAACCACAGCCACATGTTGACAGCAGACTGCATCACATGCGCATACGGTAGGGAGCAGTCCTGTATTCTATTTAATATTGAGTTCAGCCATGCAAGTTTAAACAGGCCTCTGGCTGGAGAGTGGAGTTCAAAAATAGTAGTCATGGTGCCAAATCAACCCTGCACATTGATTGATGTCATCATCTACCCGCTCTGCAAGATACATCTAAAACACAAATGCTATGGAGCCCATTACAGCTCCTGCTGAGTGCAGTTAGCTCAGTCAATTGCAGTTCCAATACGATTTGCACCTTATAAGAATCTAAATCTTGTTGCACTTAATGTAAAAATAATGCTGAATCAATTAGGTTCAACCATAGAAATGCAATAAAGGAATGTGTTATTGAGATCATTATGATGAAGTGTATATTTAATAGATTTTTAAAGTAATAGGATTTCAATTTATTTTAAGTGGGCAATTGACCTATCACAACAACTTTACTGTGAAATACAATCAAACCAATACTTAAATGACACCAAATGGATAGTAAGGAGACACTAAAGGCAGAATTTAACATTGACTTGAGCATCTCAGCTGGTGACCAGAGGATTTGGTGGGAGTCCTGCTGTTGGGGAAATCCATGATATTCAGCAAGGAATCAGATCACTCTGTCACTTAACCGGCCAGCTTCAGAGATTTCCTCTGATTTAAGATCTCAGCGGAGGAAATCTCAGTATCCCACAATCCCACACCCACCTACACCCCTGTCCCATCTCACCCTCATCCCTCCAGTGGTTTGAATCAATAAGGACCTAAGGTCACAAATGAGGGAGGGAGGGAGGGGAGGCTGTAAGTTGTGAGGACTGCGTCACTAGCTGGGGACATGAGAGGGTGAGGAGAAAGAACAGGGCCCTCAGCTACTGTGACTGAGCTCCAAGTGGAAGAATTGCTTCCAGAGTTTGGTGTTGGGTCTATGGGTGACATGTCCTTCCCAAGACATACAACAATGACTTCCAATTAGATAGAATTCCTTCACAGAACAAAACAACTCAAGATACTTCCCAGGAGCATTAAAAACCTAGCAGGCACACCTCCTCCTAAGACTCCATCCCTCATTTAAGCAGTGAGTGCTTTTGGGGCAGACCACCCACCCTGTTCCTTAGCCTCATAAGCAAACCAAACAGGGGGTTTGCTTTTCACGCTCCCCATGTTCTAACTCTTCCCCCGTTACTGGTTTAATACCAGTGAGGACAGGATGAGACCCCTTAGTGGGAATTAATTGCTTCAATTAGAGTGAGGGCTGGAAGACCAGCCCCAAACTTCCCCTTGAATATTGCTGAAAATAGAGTACACGTTTGCCAAAACATTTGAAAAAACACTGCCTTCCCAAGATCCAGGTATTATTCAAAAGGAACAGGGCCTGAATGTATTCCTTTCGCTTGTAGAGGAAAGTTGCCTATGAATTTTGCTTCTAACAAGCACAAGTGAGCCACATTACAAGCCTGAAGTACCTGCTTGTTTCTCCAGGGCAACATGGCTGATGCACCAACAATTCAGTAATCTTTTCTCCTATAGTATTAATTTGGTGTAATCATGGGGAAAATGGCATTCTTACATTTGTCATGTTGAGGACAAGACTAAACATTTTGGCAACTCTAGGAGTCTCTCGTTTCAGCAATGTAATAGAATCAAACCCTATTTATTGTGCAACATTGCAACAACAAATGCATATAGTCACAAAATAACTGCATTATCATTTTTAGTTAATCAAAATGGGAGAATATTCTAAATAGAAAAACTACACATTCATTGAATCAACTCAATTTATTCATTGACCTCTTTCAAGTTTTGTACTTCGTTTTAAATATTTCTATCTCCTTAATATTACAAAGATATTCCACTCAATGATGCTAACATCAGAGTTTCAGGATCAATACAGACAGCCATCTATGTAACTAACATCAAAGAGAGAATTTCACTAAGTGCTAAAGCCAAACTTGACTTCTTGTAAATAATGCAATTTTCCCCTGTATAAACGAGAATGAAACAAATATAGAAACACTCATGAGTCAGCATTATAACAAGAATAACATCATGCAGTGTGAGGTTACTCCGTCTTCAGTTATCATGCTTCTGTTTTTTCAACTGGCATTGCCAGGAGAACTTGTATTCATACAACAAAAACAGAAATTGCTGGCAAAAGAAGTCCTGATGAAGACACATCAGACTCAAACATTAACTCTGCTTTCTCTCTACAGATGCTGCCAGACCTGCTGAGTTTCACCAGCAAATTCTGTTTTTGTTTCAGGTCTGCAGCATTCACAGTTCTTTGTTTTATTTTTCTGTATACATAGTAATTTGTTTTAGTGCTGAAAGTAGTGTCAAATGTAATCCTTCAATAATGTGTACACCATGCTTTACGTGTTTCAGATGAAAACACTGCTCCAACTTCCTCAAGCAGATCACATAATCTGGTTAATCATAGAATCCCCACAGTGAGATAGAGGCCATTCAGCCCATCAAGTAGCACTGATTCTCCAAACAGCTTTCCACCCCGACCCACCCTATCCCCGCAAACACATCTTTACCCTGGCAATTCCACCTAGCCTGCACATCTCTGGACAATACAAGGTAATTTAGCATAACGAATCCACCTAACCCATACATCTTTGGACTTGGAGGGGATACCAGAGCACACGGGGAAAACCACGCAAACACAGAGAAAACGTGCAGCTCCATGCTGACAATCATCCAGAGCTAGAATTGAACCCAGGTCCCTGGCGCTGTGAGGAAGCAGTGCTAATTATTGTGTCACCGTGTGGTGAAGACTGCTGAAAGACTTTCAGTAGTCCAAGAGTTAATATCACAGAATGTTCACGTCTGACTTTATTTACAACTCTAAGTGCAAAGTCCACTGAATCTAGGAGTGTTTCCAATGGTCAGAGATGGAATTGGTATGTCTGTCAAATGAAAGAAAGAGTGACGGCAGTAATTAGAAAATTAGAAAAGGATAACTGCCTTAAGCCTATCAGGATTTTTTTTTGCCACAGCTGAAAGGACATAGGATGAAGCAGCAGGTCAGTGTTTTGGGAAAGGTGTTCATAAGTTAAATGACAAAGCTGCAAACAAGACAGACTGCAGCCCTACTCTTGGCCACCTCTTTAATGGTTGTTGCATTAGATGTCTAAATGCGTTTACCCATTACATCTTTATGATTCCAATATTTCCTCCTGCATGAAAACTTTGTATGATGCCTGAACCTTCTTCTATATGAGACCATCTAAAGGATGCTCTAGGTGGAAAACGGAGATGAAGGAACGAACTGTTTAGGTGAAATGATGTTTATGAGTTGCTGGTGAACAGCTCTGACTGTGGACTAAAACTGCAGACCTCCCAATGTCAGCTGCATACCACAGCTCACCTGCACCTTCCTCATCGTGAGGCTGATGGACCTCAATCAGTTGGCTTCAGACATCCTCTAGCTGCACGGCAGAGTTATGTAGGAGGTAGAACACCACCACTATCCATGTACATATCTTACAACTGTATTGCGAGAAACATATGGATTCAAAGTATGCTTTCAAGAGACTACTTAAAAACTGCTCTGTTGGAGTCATGATTAGTACATCAGATGTCCACAGGGATTTGTAGATTTTGGAGCAACATCAGGCTGGTCTTGGAGCAGAGCTTTTAATTTACTCTTTCGTAACATGTGGACATTCCTGTCAAGGCCAACATTTGTTAAATGACCTTAAGTGCCCTTGAACTGAGTGACGGGCATGACCATTTCACAGGGCAGTTTAAGAGTCAACCACCTTGTTGGACTGGAGTCAGATGTGAGCCACATCAGGCAAGGATGGCAGATTTCCTTCCTTTAAAGGCCACTAAGCAAACCGGATGGGTTTTAACAATGGTCAATGATAATTGTCATGGTCACCATAACCGAGGCCAGCTTTCAATTTCAAACTTCATTAATTGAATTTAAATTTCACAAGCTGCAGTCGTGGGATTCAGATCCAAGCTGCCTAAGCACTCGCATGGGTCTTTGGATTACTGGTTGAGTGACATTACCACCATACCACTATCTCCCAGGATATCCTATGTCTTTCAGCAGCTAGCCTTTAATTATTCCTCATTACGAAGTGGTGGAATGTTAAGAGTGCTACAACATGTAGGCGTCATGAGTGCACGCAAGAAGTGCTGCCAGGTTTCCAGTATCAGCTGGACTTTAAAGTAATGAAATCCTCTGTGGTTTATTCAGATTCAGACTCATTGGCATGAACCCTGATTACCAAACAGTCAATGCAATAACCACAAAAATCCTCAGCCCTGTCCTGCTGTCACTTGGGGTCAGCGAAGCTAAAATTGCATAGATTACATTTGGCAAATAGTGACCTGCCTTATGCAGCATAGTCTGATTTGTATTTAGATCACATATGTCCCCAGCTGCAATCTGGAATGACCCCAGCACACTGAAATTCAGGACTGTGCTCAAATTAATTGCTACAAGCGACACAGTGCCAGCTGTGGTAGGGGCCTCTGGCAGCTGCTGCAGCGTTATGCAGACTTCTAACACAGCCTCTTGTAAAGAACACATTCCATCTTCGTGGCTGGTAGATCCCAAGATCACAATAAGGCCACCAGCAAGCAGCAGTGCTTCATGCTGAGCTCTTTACAGGATCAGAGATAACACCGCGTGGAGCTGGAGGAACACAGCAGGCCAGGCAGCATCAGAGGAGCAGGAAAGCTGACGTTTTGGGTCGGGACCCCTCTTCGGAAATGGGGGAGGGAAAGAGGGCTCTGAAATAAATAGACAAAGGAGGGGTGGGGCTGGGGAAGGTAGGTGGGATGGTGATACATGAGTGCAGGTGGGCAGTGGCGGGGATTGGTCTGTGAGGTGGGAGGAGCGGATAGGTGGGAGAGAAGACGGACAGGTCAAGGAGGTGGGGATGAGAGGGAGGCTTGGTCATGGGGTGAGGCTGGGGGTGGACAGATTTTGAAACTAGTTCATCAAATTTACTAACACCTTTCACCCCAACCTTAAGTTCACCTGGCCCATCTCTGATACCCCTGTCTCCTTCCTGGACCTCTCTGTCTCCATCTCTGGGTACCACCTCAAAACTGATATCTATTTCAAGCCCACCAACTCCCACAGCTACTTAGACTACACCTCCTCTCACCCACCTTCCTACAACAACGTGATCCCCTACTCCGAATTCCTCCACCTCCACCGCATCTGCTCCCAAGATGAGGCATTCCACTCCCAAACATCCCAGATGTCGTCTTATTGCAAGGACCGCAACTTGCCCCCTTCAGTGGTCGAAAATGATCTCAACCACGTCTCTTGCGTTTCCCACACCTCTGCCCTCAAACTCCCTCCCTGCAATAAAAACGAGGACAGGATGCCCCTCATCCTCACATATCACCCCACTAACCTCCTGATTCAACGTATCATTCTCCACTACCTACAATCCAACCCCACAACCAAGGATATATTTCCCTCCCCACCCCTATCTGCCTTCCGTAGGGACCGATCTCTCTGCGACTCCCTTGTCCGGTCCACACTTCCCACTAGCCCCACCACCCCCGGCACCTTACCCAGCAACTGCAGGAAGTGCTACACCTTCCCCCAGACCTCCCCTTCACCTCTATCCCAGGCCCCAAGAAAACCTTCCACTTCAGACAGATGTTCACCTGCACATCCGCTAATGTGGTATATTGTGTCCACTGCTCCAGATGTGGCCTCCTCTACATCAGAGGCTCAGAGACCTCTTTGTAGAGCACCTGTGCTCTGTTCACCACAAAAGATAACACCTTCCAGTCGCGAACCACTTCAACTCCCCTTCCCACTCCCTGCGCAGAATGTCCATCATGTCTCCTCCAGTGGCCTCCTCCAGTGCCACAGCAACACCACCCGGAAACTGGAGGAACAGCACCGCATATTCCGCCTTGGGAGCCTACAACTCAATGGTCTCAATGTGGACCTTACCAGTTTCAAAATCCTCCCACCCCTGGCCTCATCCCATGACCAACCCTCCCTCTCATCCCCACCTCCTTGACCTGTCTGTCTTCTCTCCACCTTTCCGCTCCTCTCACTTCACTGACCAATCCCCACCACTGCCCACCTGCACTCACCTACCACCATCCCACCGACCTTCTCCAGCCCCACCCCTCCTCTGTCTATTATTTCAGAGCTCCCCTTTCCCTTCCCCATTTTTGAAGAAGCGTCCCGACCTGAAATGTTAGCTTTCCTGCTCCCCTGGCGCTGCCTGGCCCGCTGTGTTCATCCAGCTCCACATAGTGTTATCTCCGACTCCCGCATCGGCAGTTCTTACTATCTCCTTAAAGGGTCATATGTGGATCCCTCAAACACCCCCTCCCAGATCTATTGCTGGTGTTTCTGTAGCTAATAAACAGTGGCCAGTATGATTCCCATTACACATAAAATAAATGTGTCCATACCAAAGGAAAGATCAAATCTCAAGAAATATAAAGTAAAGCATATTTTCCGTTTAGGTTTACGAAAACAGCATTGAGATCCAATTGGCATCATTAGACCATAATGTACAGACTTGAACAATGTTCCTGCTTACTTCAGACAGGGATATCAGTCGCCTATACTTAGGCACCAATCAAATGGCGGCGATAGGAAATCAAGAACAGGATAGTAAATTCTGCATCCCCATTTTCCTCTCAGAATTGCCTAACTCCTGTTTAAAAATAGGAATTAAAATTGGCAATTGAAATGTGAACACCACCAAAACTGGTGCTCTAAAATAACATTAAAATTTACCTTGAAGTTTTACATTCATCCAGTCTTGCCTGTTCATACACCTTAGGAGAAATAAAATAGAACATTTTGAAAGGATTTTGACAATGACATTGTTGTCTAAGGGGCTGAAATGATTAATACTTGATTAAGTGCAGTAAGCACCATCTATTGTGGTGATGTTACGGAGACTTGGTCAGAGCAAAAAAAGGACTTGCAGAATATTAATCTGGGGCTAGTGCCCTCCTGGCAATCTCTATAGTAATGTAGGACATATTCATGTAACCTGTGAATAGTTGCTGAAATGCAATAGACTTGTACAGTTGGATCAGAAAAATGTAATATTCTAATCCACACTAGATTATTTTAGGTTTAAAGGAACCCACAACAGATATTAGCTCTAGGCAAAACAGTTTAAAAAGAAATCTTAGCAAGATAAAACCTGAACCATTGTTAACCTAAAACAGTGTTTATTGCTAAATTTTGATATGTTATTTGAGACAGATCTCAGCCTATTTTTAATTGTTTTCTGTAATTCGCCGGTTTGGATACGTTTTCTGAAGCAGAACAAGGCAGGGGTTTAACAGACCACATTAAATACATATCAGAGGTTTATTGTAGTTTTCAGAAATTTGGTGCCTTCTTTGCTCCTTTCCTAATTTGGTAACAATGAATGGACAAAGTGAAATATCAAATATTACCATCAATTGGCAGAATGGTCTTTTCTCTAACGTTTCTTATGTTCTTACATTAACGGTTCTGTTAGCACTTCATTGCCTTTTTTTAACCTGTTAGATCTGTTTTGCTCTTCATTGAGTTTCTAAGGGGAACAAAAATGTTGAAAAGGTAAGAGTTGCATAAAGCACGAGCTTCGTTTTTAGTGAATTCTCAAAACGCAGGAAAATATTCAAGTTCAGAATTTGAGTTCCCGTAAACGGTAGACTTTTGCAGAGGTGCAAAGTAAATAATGTAACTAAATTCTGAAGAAAAAAAAAAAAATCAGTATTCAAAGCACAGTTAGGCTTTTACAATCTTACAGCCACCGAGATGTACAGCACAGAAAAATGTCCTTTGGCCTACCAAGTCTGCACCGGTCAAAGACAACTCGCTAACTATTCTAATCCCATTTTCCAGTACTTAGCCCAAAGCCTTGCATGCTTTGGCATTGCAAGTGCACATCTAAATACGTCTTAAATATAATAAGGATTTCTGCCTTTACCACACTTTCAGGAAGTTAGTCCAGATTCCCATCACCTTCCCAGTGAAAAAAAAAATTTCCTGACATCCCCTCTAAATCTCTGCCCCTTACCTTCAAGCTTCCTGGTCATTGATCTCTCCACCAAGGGGAAAATTTCCTTTCTGTCTACCCTGTCATTGTCCACCATAATTTTATGCATCTCAACCATGCCCCCTCTCAGTTTCCTCTATTCCAGGTAAAAAGACTCTACTCGATCCAATCTCTCTTCAAACAAAAATACTCCAGCCCAGGCAACATCCTGGTAAATCTCCTGTACACCCTCTCCAATGCAATCACATTCCTCCTATGATGTGGATTCTAGAACTACACAGCCTAACCGCCTTTTTATAACCACCCTGCTCTGAAACACTGTGCCTCAGCTAATAAAGGCAAATATCTAATAAGCTTTCTTAACTGCTTTATCTCCCTGTTTCACTACGTTAAGGGACCAGTGAACATACCTTTGATCCTCCGTTGTAGTGTCCAATCACATCAAATGCACATGATTCCAGAATGATTCAATCTTGCTCTTACTTGCTCTTGATAAAGTTGATACAGGATGGGTTCAGTGTAGTAGTACAATGAATACAATCCATTCCCAACAGCCAGTCCCATTCCAGATATTAGATGTGGGTTACCTAATTAAGCAGCTATTATTCACAAGAAGAACACATCTCAAATGCTGATTAAAGTCTAAAAGTGGGAGATGATCCTTTGACGTGAGCTTGCACTGTATAACAGGAAATGGTGACTCACACCAGCTGCAATTAATTACTTTTCCTGATTTGCATAAGTGAGATGGAAGAGGCACCAACAATAACGTTTCTCAAAATCACTGAACGACAGTGATTTATGTAGAAATGTTTTAAAAGTCATTATTTTCCTCAGATCAAACACGTTCAGATTAATATTGAAATTCAATTACTGGTCAGAATTAACTGAGAATTGAGTGTTGCATTCACATATCATGCTTCCTCAACTATCTAACACTGTACAGCCCTTCTTTATGAACTATCTTTTTTTAGCTTGTACACTAAGGCAAGAGTTTAAATCCTTCTTTGTCGGCTATTACATTCATTTGAGTGTTGACCTGAACTACAATGACCTCAAACATACTCAGAAATGGTTCTCACACGTCGAATATCTTGGAAGTGTGATGCTTCTTTCCAGACACTCACTTCTAAGATTTCTTCAAGCAGTGCCACTATCTCATAACACGTCAGATTCATTTTGAAGTGAAATCTATTCTAGCAATTTGAGGTTATTTGAGTTGTATTGTCAGAAAGTAGTGTCTGAGGTGGGCGCAAGAAGGTTTTCTCAATCAAATTAAATTGGAACATTAGTTTCGTTCCCAAAGAGAATGGGTCTTCTGTCACGTTCCTCTGGTCAATGCAGAATTGAAGTGCTATTTAATCCTCATAATTTCACAATATCACACGCCGAAAGCTCACAGCTTAATAACGGGATTTTAATGAGAAGAGAAGGAATATATTAGATAGAAAGAAAATTTCTCACATATTCCATTTCAGTCCATCATTCCTTTCTCAATGCTATCTGACACAAACATGTTGACACTAACAAGACTGATTCTGTAAAAGGCAATAGAAAATTATTCAAAGCTATACATAATTTGTTGATCCAATCACAAAAACAAACTTACTTTAGCAGAAACGTAGAACACGGCTTACAAATCACTAGCATTAACTCAACCATAGTTGTAAAGTTTTGAATTTTTAAGGTGATTTATCTTTTTTAAACAGAAAAGACAAGAGAGAGAATCTTCTAGGGGCCTGAATGATATGGGCTATGATGTGAAATCTGGGAGAATCACCTGAGAATTCAGGTGATGCTTTCCTTGACGTCAGGAGCACCTCGTTGCATTTTTAAGCAGAGTTTCAGGCATCAAGGCAGGATTCTCATGAGGGAGCAATGAGTTGCTTATTAAGGGGGGGTTATTGTTTGTTAACAACCTAATTAAAGTCACAACTCACCTCATTAACAAGCAGCTTTCTTTTCTACCACTGGCTGTACGAAAATAAAACATCAACAATTCCCAACACAGAACTCAGAGCAGGCTCCTGACGACTTCAACTTGCAGCTTGTTCCTCTGGGCCATCAAGTTGGACATTTGGCCACAATGTCTCTTGACATGCTCTAGGGCACTTTCCAGGGAGTGCTCACTGTCACCTTCCACCATCTTGGAGATTGCAAGCACACAACGGGAAAGTAAATGGATGCAACAGTGCTTGGAGGGTCAGGGTTAGTGCCTTGAATGTGACGAAGGGGTCTACAAATCCCAGCCAACGTGAGTCTCTTTAAAAGGCAACAGTATGACACACAGACCCATCCACTGCACAGGACACATTCCTGCTGATTCCCGTTCTCAGGCAATCTTTATTCATTACCTCATTTGTGTGCTATGTACCTTCCAGGCACTAACATTGTACACTATGTCATCCTGCCAGGAACAGCGAAGCCCAATACCCTCAGGGTCTGCTGGATATGTGCACAGACCTGCCAGAGGCTCGTACACCTCTTTGTCATGGAATCCATGGCAAAGAGGTGTACCAGCCTCTGGTAAAGGCACACTCAGACACTAACACCCTCAGGGATGCCCAATCAAACCTCAATGACATCCAATCTAGAGCAGGCTCCCTCCAACCCTATTGTGGAAGCTGGAGACAGAACATTCACATTGTGAGAAGGAATAAAACATGCCGAGAGAGCCACTAAATCTGTTTGCTCATGTTTCTGTGCAGCCCCATCCTATAACACTCACACTGTGAGGTCAGACATCAGTCCACATGCATGCTATTCATGGAGCAAGGCCTGACCTGCAGTGATTATTTTGGTGGTAGATATCACTGGTATGGAAGATCCTATTGAAGGAGATGTGGTGAGTTGCAGCACGGCAACTGGTGGACGGCACAGACTGTTACCATATTGCACCAGTGGTGGTAAGACTGAATAGTGGACGGTGTACCAATCAAAGAGTTTGTTTCATCACAGGTTGAAAGCTAGATTTCTGTAATTCATAAAGTAACCCACAGCGAGGCCAATTACAAGTAAAAGTAAAGTCATTACAGTCTTACCTGACTATAGTGCTGCTCTGTCATTAGACAGAGACGACTGCTGATGGTTTAATCTGAGTGTCACTATACCTTAGGCAAGGGGAGAAATTGAGAAGGAGAGTCTTTCTTCCTAACCTCAGCTGGTGCAGGAATTGAACCAACGCTATTGGCATTGTACTGAATCACAAACTAGCTATCCAGCCAACCAAGCTGAGCAACCCCTGGCTCTATTGAAGTGTCAGCTGATTAAATGAAAATAGACCCAGAAAGAGTCTGCAAAAATAGCACTATCCTAAATCTCTAAGACCTCATTCAATTAAACTCTTCCAGCCCTACTTTCCATACCTTGGAAGACATCCTTATGTCAAGACAATAATGTCCTTGTGTATGTCTTTCCTTCTTGGTTTTCACTTGGAGGAAAATTATTCAACTTTCTTATTTCAGTTTTTGAAACCCCCTCACTGAATCTCTTCATCTCATGCTTTCCCTTTGTATATTTCAAGTCTACGTTAAGCCTAATTTATCATCCATGCTTTCATCTTTTCTCCCCCATCTCCAGCCTCTCCTGACTGAACCAACTTGAGATGTTTTATTATGTCAAGGATGTAGTACAATGCAAGTTTCTGTTTTCACTTCAACAGAAAAAGAAAAATACAAAATTACGTGCACTGCGAAGTCCTGCTTAAACCAGTATCTGGCCGATAAGTGTCAGTCTCAACTGGAAAGGTCACAAAATAGCTAGTGTGGAAAATTGAAATGTTGTACTCATACAATGCCAGTGCATTGTGGAGATTTGGGTCAAGGCACTGTCAGAACAGAACTGAAAACACCTTAGATTTGCTCTGCAAGACTTGATTTAAATGCTTGAAGCTAACAACAAAAGTGCATAAACTGAAAAAAAAAATGCTTTCTGTACAAAAATGAAATATTAGGCATACACTGAGGTGACCAAATGCTACATGAAACACAATGCTCCTCTGGTCCCAAGTCCTTAATGCCAGTTGAATGCAGCAAACCTGGGTCAAACAGTTTTGATGTGGGATCAATTACTACTCTGGCCTTTTACTTGATTACCCCTCGAAATCAGTGACCATTCCTGCAGAATATTCCCAGAAAAGATAAAATGGATTAATCTGTTATCAACTAGACTGTAGGTCAATTCAATTAATAAACGTTTCCTCTTTCTTGATTTCTTACAATTTTACTGCGAAGCTTTCAATTCTTCAAATTTATCAAATTTATTGAGGTAGTTATGAAATTTTGAGAAGATTATCTTTCTGAAATATAGCTGCAGCAAATCAATCTTTAATGTTGTTTTCTCCCAAATATTAATGAATAAAACAATCGTTAGACTGAAGTAAGGAGAGGCACATTGATTCTTTAGATAAGGATCCTATCTTGTGAACCTTTATTACACTCCCTCAAATAGAATTATATGATTTCATAAATAAGAAGATCAAAACTGTACATAATATTCAAGTTCTGTTCTCACTAAAGTTCTGCACAATAGCAATAATGCACCTTTACCGTTACACAACAATTTCTTTGGAAGAAGAGCAAATGTTCTAATTGCTCAGTGCATCACCTTACTATGATTTGTATATAATGGCACTCAGATCTCTAAATACCAACATAACCATTTATGGCCCCTTTGCCTCCATTTCGCAGCCTAAGTTCTCCTTTCAAAAATCTGGGCGTGCGCCCAGACTAGTCAAGCAACAGCCTAACATAGTTATACATACCAAATCATACCTTGCATTGTGCCAGCGTCAGCCTCTGTGGATATGCCCTGTTGCACCAGCAGGATGAAGCCACCAGAGGCAGCAACACAGTGGAGTATGCAATAGGGACAGAGCTGCATTAGGAGTCTCCAACATTGACTTTACATTCCATCAAGTCTCATGGTATCAGGTCAAACATGAAGAAGGAAACCTCCTAATGATTACAGCCATGCTTCCACCACCTCCATCCACTGTTAGCTGATGAATCAGCTCTCTTCCACATTGAACACTACCTGGAAGAAGTATTAAGGGCAGTGAGAACACAGAATGGTCGATGGGTAGGGAATTTCAATGTCCAGCACCAAGAATGGCTCGGCCACACCAGACTGACTTGAACCAGGCTGAGTGCTAAAGGATATAATTGCCAGACCGGGTGTACAGCAGGTTCTGAAGGAATCAGGAAGAGGCAAAAACTGACTTGGCTTTGTCATCAATAATCTAGTTGTCCGTGTTGCTACCATTAGGTGCGTCCACTGCAAGTCCCTGTGGGAAAAAAAGTCTGGTCTTCATACTGGGGAGACCTTCCATCATGTTGTGTGGTATGACAAAAGTGAAAAATGGGATGAAATTTGAACAGATCTAGCAAATCAAAACTGGACATGTACAAGGCACAACAGCAAAATAATTCTACCCAGCCACAATCTGTAGCCTCACGGTACAGTATATCCCCACACTACCATCAACTGGGGGAATCAACCCGAGTATAATTTAAAGAGAATGACAAGAGCAGCACCAAGCATACCTAAAAATGAAATGGTAAACTGATACAACAGTATTCCTGCGCCTAATTTGTCCAGTCCCATGTTATACGTTTCAATGTGATCCTGTCTCATTCTTCCAAATTCTAGTGAATATGGGCCCACTTAAACCGATCTCTCCTCATACAACAAACCTGACATCCCAAGTATCAGTCTAATGAATCTTCACTGCACTCCTTCTATGGAAGTCTGTATATTTTAAGGTAAGGAGACCAAAACTGCACACAGTCTTCCAGGTGTTTTCACTCCAAGGCCCTGTATAGCTATAGCAAAAATGTCTTGCTCCCGTACTCAAGCCCTATTGCATTGAAGATCCACATAACTACTTGCCTTTCTAATTGTTTGCCACACCTGCACGCTTGCTTTTAATGCCTGGTGTGAAAGGACAGCTAGATCCCTTTCTACATCAAATTTTCCCAATCCACTACGATTCAAACATACTTCGCCACTCTGATTTTTCAACCAAAGGGGACAATTTCACATCCACGTTATATTGCCTCTGCCATGTATTTGCTGACTCACTTACTCAACTTGTATAAATCTCCATGAAGCCTCTTTATATCCTCCTCACCACTCACACGCCCACCTAGTTTTTGTCACTAAATTTGGAAACATTACACTGATTCCCTCATTCAAATTGTTGACATATATTGTGAATAGCTGGGGCTGACATACTGATCATTATGGTCACCACCTCTCACCCCAAAAATTACCCATTTATTCCTATTCTCTGCATCCTGTCTGCTCAGTGATTCCCAATTCATGCCAGTATACTACCACCAATCCTGTGCAGTTTGATTTTGCACACTAACCTCTTACGTGGGACTTTGTTAAAAGCTTTCTCAAAATCCAAATGCGCTATGACAACAAGTTGTCACTCATCTGTTAGTTAGATCTTCAAAAAACTCCAGTAGGTTTGGCAAACAGAATTTCTCTTTCATAAATCCAAGCTGACTTTGTGCAATACTATTGGCATTTATTAATTGTCCTGTTAACATACCTTTTATAATAGGCTCTAGCATTTTCTCTACTACTGATGTTCAGATGACCAGTCTGTAATTCTTGATTTCTCCCTCCAGGCTTTGTAAACAGTGGTGCTACATGTACCATGTTCCAGAATTTTGTAAAATGACAACCAGCATGCCCAATATTTCCATGTTCTTTTCATACCCTGGGATGCAGGCTATCGGGCCCTGGGGATTTATTAGCTTTCAGTCCCCTATATATTTTCCAATACAATGTTTCTTCTAATTCTACTTTCCTTTAATTGCTCCTTCCCAAAATAAATTTTGGAGTTTCTTTGCGTCTTCTTCTGTGAAAACAGACAAAGGTAATTGTTTAATTGTTCTGCCATTTCCTTGTTCTTCATTATCAATTCTCCTGCTTCAGACTGTAAGGGATCTACATTTGTCTTCACTAATCTTTTTCTTTTTATCTGCTTATAGAAGTTCCTACAGTCTGCTTTTATATTCCTTCAATGTTCATTCTTATGCTCTATTTCCCACTTTTAATCAGCCTCTGCTCCTCCTTTGCCAACTTCTAAAGTACTCCTGACCTCAGGCTTGCTACTTCTTTCAGCAAATTTGTACGACTCCTGTTTGGGCCACTTTTCTTATTGTGGTCATTCACTCTCAGGAGTGTATAACTGCTGCAAGACATGCTTTTGTTTCATAGATATTATCCATTGTTTGTCCATTGTCCCTTTTAAAGAAGTTATCCAGTCTATCGTAGCCAATCACTCCTCATTCTTTAGTAGTTTCCTTCATTTAGATTTAGAATCTGAATTCGGATGGAACTACTTCAGTTTGCGTCACATTAAAGTCACTTTTTCCTGAAGGTCCTCTCACAACAAGAATGTTAATTAGCACTTTCTCGTCACACAAAACTAAATCTAGCATAGCTTACAGCTGAGTTTGTTCCTGAACGCACTAGTCTAAACATGCACCTTGCCAATCCCCAGGTATTCAACACCATAGAATTATTACAAATGTGTTTTGCCCAGTCCATGTAGATTAAAATCACCAATGATTACAACAGCATTGTTACATACATCTCTAATTTCCTGCTTAATGCTATCCCCTACCACTACTGTTTGGAGGCATTACTGTTTTCTACCCCTTGTTTCTTCTTAGGCACAAACAGACAAATTCCTCAGCCAGAGATAGTAGGAGGCTGGAGATGCTGGAGAATCGGAGATAACAAGGTGTAGAGCTGGATGAACACAGCAGGCCAAGCAGCATCAGAGGAGCAGGAAAGTTGACGTTTCAGGCCTAGACCCTTCTTCAGAAATGGGACCTTCAGAGGTCAGTGCACCTTACTACATCGCCGCGGCCAGGCGCCAGCTCTCTGACACCTCCTCCGACCACCCTCTTGTTCATGACCTCACCCCCGACCACCAAAACATCATCTCCCAAACCATCCACAACCTCATCCCACCCACAGCCTCCAACCTCATCGTTCCCCAACTCCGCACCGCCCTCTTCTATCTCCTTCCCAAAATCTACAAACCTGACTGCCCTGGTCGACCCATTGTCTCCGCCTGCTGCTGCCCCACTGAACTTATCTCTACTCCATTTTCTCCCCCTTCATCCAGGAACTCCCCACCAACGTCCATGACACCACCCACGCCCTCCATCTCCTCCAAAACTTCCAATTCCCTGGTCCCCAACACCTCATTTTTACCATGGACGTCCAGTCCCTATACACCTGCATTCCCCATGCAGATGGCCTAAAGGCCCTGCACTTCTTCCTGTCCCGCAGGCCTGACCAGTCCCCCTCCACTGACACCCTCATCCACTTAGCCGAACTCGTCCTCACCCTCAACAACTTCTCTCTCAATTCCTCCCACTTCCTACAGACAAAGGGGGTGGCCACAGGTACTCGCATGGGCCCAAGCTATGCCTGCCTCTTTGTAGGTTACGCGGAACAATCCCTCTTCTGTAGCTACACTGGCCTAAACCCCACCTCTTCCTCCATTACATGGATGACTATATCGGCGTCGCCTCGTGCTCCCAGGAGGAGCTCGAACAGTTCATCCACTTCACCAACACCTTCCACCCCAACCTTAAGTTCACCTGGACCATCTCTGATACCTCACTCTCCTTCCTGGACCTCTCTGCTTCCATCACTGGCAACCACCTGGAAACCGATATCCATTTCAAGCCCACCAACTCCCACAGCTACCCAGAATACACCTCCTCCCTCCCACCCACCCACCTTCCTGCAAAAATGCCATCCCTTATTCCCAATTCCTTCTCCTCCACCGCATCTGTTCCCAGGATGAGGCATTCCACTCCCAAAGATCTCAGATGTCCTCATTTTTCAAGGACCGCAACATCCCCCCTCAGTGGTCGAGAACGCCCTCGACCCTGTCTCCCGCATTTCCCACAACTCATCCCTCACACCCCCTCCCTGCAATAACAACTAAAACAGAATCCCCCTCATCCTCACGCACCACCCCACCAACCTCCGGATCCAACGCATCATCCTCCAACACTTCCGCCATCTACAATCAGACCCCACCACCAAAGACATTTTTTTCCTCCCCACCATTATCTGCTTTCCGGAGGGAGCACTCTCTCCGTGACCCCCTTGTCCACTTCACACTCCCCTCCAGCCCCACCATTCCCAGCACTTTTCCCTGCAACCGCAGGAAGTGCTACACCTGCCCCTACACCTCCCCGCTCACCCCCATCCCAGCCCCCAAGGAGACCTTCCACATCAAGCAGATGTTCACCTGCACATCTGCTAATGTGGTATACTGTATCCGCTGTTCCCGTTGTGGCCTCCTCTACATCGGGGAAACCAAGCAGAGGCTTGGGGACCGCTTTGCGGAACACTACGCTCGGTTCGCACTAAACAACTGCACCTCCCAGTCGCGAGACATTTCAACTCCCCTCCCATTGCTTAGATGACATGTCCATCCTGGGCCTCCTGCAGTGCCACAACAATGCCACCCGAAGGTTGCAGGAACAACACCTCATATTTCACTTGGGAACCCTGCAGCCCAATGGTATCAATGTGGACTTCACGAGCTTCAAAATCTCCCCTCCCCCAACCACATTCCAAAACCAGCCCAACTTGTCCCTGCCTCCCTAACCTGTCCTTCCTCCCAAATATCCCCTCCTCCCACCTCAAGCCCTACCCCCATCTCCTACCTAGTAGCCTCATCCGACCCCCTTGACCTGTCCGTCCTCCCTGGACTGACCTATCCCCTCCCTACCTCCCCACCGACACTCACCTTTACTGGCTCCATCCTCGCCTCTTTGACCTATGTCTCCTCTCCACCTATCTTCTCCTTTATCCATTTTCTATCCACCTCCCCCTCTCTCCCTATTTATTTCAGAACCCCCTTCCCCTCCACCATTTCTGAAGAAGGGTCTAGGCCCGAAACGTCAGCCTTCCTGTTCCTCTGATGCTGCTTGGCCTGCTGTGTTCATCCAGCTCTACACCTTGTTATCTCAAATTCAACATCCAGATTTCCCGCACCAATATCCTCTCTCCATACTGCACTGATTTCATTCTTTGCTAACAATGCTAACTTTTTTCCATTTTGCCTGTCCTTCCTATAATAGCACAAACCCTGCTAGGATATTGGTCCCAGTCCTGTTGGTTTGGAGCCTCTCCAGGTCATACAGATTCCACCTTCCCCAGAATCATTCCAGTGCCTCAAGAATGTAAGCCACTCCCTCCTACACTATCTCCCCCAGCCACACATTCATTGCTTGAGGCTCACCATTTAGTCCTAGTATAGGCTCTGGATAAATCTCACATCTTTATCATCAATATCACATTTCAGCAACACATCTATTAACTTATGGTGAAAAATACAACTGAACACTTTCTCATAATCTGTGAAGGATATGTAGAAGTTCTTGGTTTTTTCAGATATTTATGGAAAGCTATTCCCTCTATTATTCCTCCTCAAGGCCTAAATGCAGACAGTTTTTCACCAATTTCTGTTTCATTTCTATTATTTTTCAAGATCACTTTAATGAGATGATTCATGAATCTTATGGATCTAAAAGGATTTTAATTTAATTTCTTTAGTTTACTGAGGTAACTTAAAAATAATGAATGTCTCAAATCAGTTGGAATGTATCCTTTGGGTTATATTGGATCACAAATTGCCTTTATCACTTCAAATACTATTTCTCCAAGGGCATCTGGATAATCTGTTGTTACTTCATCTATGCCTGGAGCTTTTCCCATGCTCATCAATTTCAATGCTTTCTTTACCTTGGACATCATATTGTTATATCCATCATTTATTCTAACTTGAGGACTCTCTCAATCTGGATCATCATACATTACACTTAAATCTTCTGTCCTTTTTGCTGCTGCATCCCTTTCAAATAACATTTTGTATCTTTCGATTTTATGCACTATCTGCTCTTATCTCTCATTTCCTATCTATCAAAGATTTCATCTTCTGGTACATAACTCTAATTTTGTGATTTCTTTCCAGGCCCAACAATTCATCACAAATTTTGTTATCCCATTTCTCTTCAGCTTCAGCGTGAAGAAGTTGAAAATATAGAATATGCGCAGACAGATTAAAGAGGAATGGTATAATATGATGTGTGATGAAGTAATGGAGCTGGAACAAAACCACAAAATGGGAGCACAGTGCTTCACTGCAAAAGGCAAAAATGAAACATTTGCAATCAGCCAGTAATGCTGCGTGAATGATCTATCTCCAATCTCCTTGGAGGTTTCCAGCATTACAAATACCAGTCTTCAGCCAAATCAATGATTCTCTGTGACGTAAGAAACAGCTGAAAGCACTGGATAGTGTAAAGTCTGTGGGCACTCATATTTAAGCAATAATACTGAAAACATGTGCTGTACAACTAGTTGCACTCCTAGCGATGGAGTACTCACTACTTCCTTGCATGAGTGCAGCTCCAACAACATTCAAGAAGTTCTTCATTGCACTCCTGACTTGTGTGTTGTAGCTGGTGGACAGGCTTTGGAGGTTCAGGAGGTGAATTACTCTTTCCAAGATTCCTAGCCTCTGACATGCTCTTGAAGCCATTGTGTTTATATGGCTAGTCCAGTTCAGCTTCTGGCTCATGGTAACTTCCCTGGATGTTGATTCTGGGGGACTCCGTGATGGTAACACAATTGAATGTTAGCAGGTGATAGGATCTCTTTTGTTGGAGATGGTCATTGGAAAGTCTTTGTGTGGCATGAATGTCACCTGCCACTCATCAACCCACACCTGGGTATTTTCTATGTCTTGCTGCTTTTGGAACTTGACTGCTTCAGAAGCTGAGGAGTTGTGAATGATGCTGAACATCGTGTAATCATCAGTGAACATCCCCGCTTCTAACCTTATGATGAAGGGAAGGTCACTGATCCAGCAGCTTCAGATGGTGGGCCAAGGGCAATGTCTAGGAGCTGAAATGACTGACCTCCAACAACCACAACCAATTTCCTTTGTGCCAGGTATGTCTCTAGCCAGCAGAGAGTTTTCCTTGGATTGCCATTGACTCAACTTTTGCTTGAGTTCCTTGATGCCACATTAGGTCAAATGCAGTCTTGATATCAAGGACAGTCAATCTCACCTCAGCACATTCCAACCTCCCAACGGCTACCATCAAAAAGGACAAGGGTAACAGGAGAAGGGACATATGACCACCACAGCCTACAATTTCCTTTCAGGCCACAAGTCATCCTAGTTTCAAAATTTATTATAATATTCTTTCACTGTTCCAAGTGTAATTGAGTGGAACTCCAGTCCAAGCAGCAAAGTGAGGGCTATATCACATGGACTACAGCAGCGCAAGAAGTCAGCTCACCACCACATTCTCAAGGGCAGTTAGGATGGGCAACAAATGCTGAGCTAGATCATGACACCCACATTCCAAACAAGGGTAACTTTTTGTAAAAACCCCACAATCTTTCTATGATTAAAAAAAAACTTAGATACATTACATTGCCCTGATTTAAGTCTGAGAAAACAATTAGCAGGGTGACAGGGAAAAGTCAAAGAAGTGGGACCAACTGAGTGGCTCTTACAAACAGCCAGCAAATGTCACAAGCCTGGAGTTATTTTCCTGAAAATTGTAACATTTAAAGCACAAGTTCCATTGCGTGCTTACATTTGATCCTGCCTCTATGATCAAGGGCAGTGTTTGTTGTCAGGTTTTTAATAGGCTATTCAAATTAGTTCAAGGGTTAAGTCTGAATTGGGGCTCCCAGAAGCCCATGAGCAATATTTGTTGGGCACAGCTCAGGAGACTGAAATTTATAGAAATCCTTGAGGTCAGTGGATTAAAATCACAGGAGAAGAGATTGAACCCTAAAGAGGTGAGCTGCATGAAGATAGTCTGAGTCTGAATTTGAGTAGATTTTCAGTAACTTCAATGGCTTGACCTTTGAAAGTAAAAATTTTATATCCCTTTTGGAGGAGGCCAGATTTGAATGAAATTTTGTGCATCTGAGTCACTAACATCTTGGTGGGTTTGCTGAGAAATCCATATGATATGATGGCTACATTTGCACTTTGACATGCTCAGGGTGGTGCCCTACCACTGTATCTGCTACCCAATATTCATCTTGTGTTAATTTGGGTGTTAGAGTATTGGCTGGACATACATGGTGGAATGTTTTAATTTGCTAACCTTAAAAACAATTTTTTTTGTTGTTTGTTCAAGACCATGGAATCTTGGGACTTTACACACTTTGTAACAACCTGGGACTTAGAAATTTAAGCAAAAGATGACTGGTACAGGCCATAAATTTAGCAATCTCATCCAGGATTGTAACACAACACCACCAAATCTGAAAATACATGCCGGAGATTAGGGGCTGTTGTTTCAAAAATTGAGACCAATTTGTTTGGTGTCTTTGCCATCTCTCTCCCTTTTCTTAGTTGACGGCACACAATGTCCTCTAAGTTTTCCCTTGTCCTAAATTCACATTTTATGTAGTTTGCCTCCTATCTCATCTCAAGCATCCTCTGAGTTCATCCTGTCAATGGCAGCCAACATTTGCTTCCTAATCTCTATCCCTACAAAGATGCTGATCCCTCCTGCTTCCTATGTTAGCTTGCAGTGGTAACTGTTTCCTTTCCTGTGGTTCTGCCACCACTCCTTCAAATCTTCTGTAATCACCCCCTCTTCATAAACCTGAGCTTTGAGCCTTTCATCCTAACAAACTACTACCTCATCTCAAACTTTCCCTTACGCTACAAAGTTCTTAAACATATCGTCCTCCCAAAAAACACCCAGCCTGGTTTAAACTCCATGTGCAATTCCTTCCAGATTGCTTTCCACATCATTGTATTACTTTTACAGCTTTCACTAATGTTGTAAATGATGTTGTATGTGACTGTGACAATGGTAAACTCTTTCTTCATCCACATTGACCTACCTGCAACTTTGGAGAGAGTTGACCTCTCAAACTGTATTCTAACATCTCTCCACTACCTTCTGGCTGAGGAGTTCTGCACTTGCTTGACTTCAGTCATAATCACCTGGCCACAGCCAGAGAATCAAGTGCATTTTGAGAGCAACAGCTGTTTTAAAATTCATATCATAGTTTTTAGATCCCTTCATGTCCTTAGACCCACTACCAGCACCTCCCCCAACTTAATATTTCCCTTCACTCCTACAATATCTGATTTTTGCATGACACCAATTGTAACCTCTTGAGCCTTCCCAATTTTAATCTGTTCACTGTTGGCGGCTATGTTACCCTCAAATTCTCTCCCTACACCCCTTCTCCTCTCTATCACTCTTTCCTCCTTTAAGACACTTCTTAAAATCCACCTTCTTGATTATCTGGCTTAATCCCTTAAGTGAATTGTGCCAAAGTTAGTTCCATAATTTTCCTGTAAATTATCTTGTGATGACATATATAAATGCAAACTGTTGTTGCTTAGTTTTTCTTGCGTTAATTTTCTCTGATTGTTAATTTACTGATGCTCCTTCATCTTTGTTAAGGCCTCTGTCCCTCCCTGACATATTTTTTGATTTTTACACTATGACGGTAATGATAAAAATGTGGACTATTGACTTTCGAATTCCATATCAGAGTTTAATACCTGAACTTTCATGGACTGAAATAGTTTTAACAAAGGGGCAAAACATCGACTTAAAGTGGCCACAGCAATCAACTGACCACATACGTTAGCCAAGCATTATAAAACCAATATGGAATGCGCAAAATCACCTGCACTGAAATTAACTGTTTATCAAAATAGATCGAAATTAGTCCACCCATGCAGATGTAAAGAAACTCTCACTTCCCATTTTAATTTACACCTGCGTAATAATTTTCATGTATTGGAAATTACAGACATTTCCTTCATTATTAAGCTTGGAAACAATGAACTCAGACCTGGCAAAACACTGAACAAGTTTGTATTGCAAAGAATTGTTTTTGGCAGAGATGGGGAAATGGATTTGTGACTACAGTACTGGGTAAAGCTCTCTTTCTCTCGGCCTCTCAAAGGACAAAGTAACCGGTGACAACACGAATTATCAGCAATATCTGGACAGCAAGAACTAAAAGAGATCTGCAACATTTGCTACTACTCAGGATACAAGACATCAATTAAACAACTGTAGTCTCAAGTGAAAACATTTTGCATCAAAGCCAGCCCAAATACTTTAAACCATATATTCTATTCATCTTCCTTTTTTGCTAGGCACAACAGCTTTTTTGAGATAACTAGGTGTAGAGCTGCATGAACACAGCAGGCCAAGCAGCATCAGCGGAGCAGGAAATCTTGACGTTTTCGAGCCTAGACCCTTCTTCAGAAACCAGATTTCTGAAACGTCTAGGCCTGAAACGTCAGCTTTCCTGCTCCTCTGATGTTGCTTGGCCTGCTGTGTTCATCCAGCTCTACACCTTGTTATCTCAGATTCTCCAGCGTCTGCAGTTCCTACTATCTCTCCACAACAGCTTTTTTAACCTTTTATCTGAGCAATTACATTTTTATTGGAGACATGTATAAAAGAAATATAAATATTTGTTGTGGCCAAATTGAAGGAAATTAAAAACATCTAATGTACATCTCCTCACTTGGTCTAAACATCAGAAATCCCCAGTTCTTCTGCATCTTCAATATATCTCTTAATCTTTGAACATTCTTTTCCCTGAATCTTTGCACTTTCCACTCATTAATATATATCCATAGTTATTCAACTTGTCAGGACACTATTCTCAGCCCAATTTAAATTGAGTCCAACTCAACATAACCGACCTACCTCCCAGTATTAGTAAGAACTGCAGATGCTAGAGTCAGAGTTAACACAGCGTGGAGCTGGAGGAACACAGCAGACCAGGCAGTATCAAAGGAGCAGGAATGTTGACATTTCGGGTCTTTTCTGAAGAAGGGTCCCAACCCTAAACGCCAAATTTCCTGCTCCTCTGATGCTGCCTGGCTGGCTGCATTCCTCCAGCTCCATACTGTGTTATCTCTACCTCCCAGTATTGGTGTTTGAATTCGTTCCTAGTTTTGTCTATACCAATGGTTTCTAATTGGACTACAACAATTGGATCTACCCCTCCCAGTTCAAGCTGCCAGGAGATGTACTTAACCTTGGCACAGGGCAGGCAACAACACTCTTAAAATTCACAGGTTGGAACTGCAGAGAACTTTGGCCTCAAACTCCTGCAAAGTGGCATTATCAGTTGAATCTCTGCCCCACATTTCTAGCCAGATCTTCCAAATGACAGTCTATCTTTACAGCACTAACTGCTGTAGAAACAATTCAACGTCGAGTGTAAACATTAGTGAATGTGGATGTAGATGGGTACAGTAGCGGGATGGGCAGAGGGGTGAGCTAAGTGGTAAATGGGTAGAGCAGCATTTGGGTGAGCAGTTAGTTAAATCGGGTGGATGCAATAGTTAGGGTGGCAAGTAGGCAGGATAGTAGGTGGGTCAGGTGACAGCTGAGTAGAGTGGCAAATGGGTAGATGACTGAGAAGGTAATCAGACCACGTTGGGAGTGGTTATTTGATCTGAAGGTAGTCAGGTCTGAGGGCAGTTGTAGGCAGGACTGGCTGGTGAGGGTAATTGTGTGGTCAGGAGTTGACATAATCAGGAACGGCAGTCAGGTCAGGGATTGGTCAAGTAGTCAAGGGGTTAGTTTGATGACATCAGATCAGGGGAGTAGGGTTGGTCAGAAAGTCAGGGTATAGTCAGGGGTGTGTGGGGGTAGTTGAGGTGTTATTGGTCAGAAAGTCAGGGTATAGTCAGGGGTGTGTGGGGGTAGTTGAGGTGTTATTGGTCAGAAGGTCAGAGTGTACTTAGGGGTATATGGGGGTGGTTGAGATGTTGTTGATCAGAAGGTCAGGGTGTAGTCAAAAGTGTGTGGGGATAGTTGAGGTGTTGTTACATTAGCTATGGGTCAAGAGGTAGTCAGCAGCCTGTGTGAGAGATGGGGTTTGATTTTGCAATTAGCCAGGAAATAAATTAGGATTTTTCCGTCTAACATTCTTGGGGAAATGTTCACAGAAATAAATCAGAACTGTCCAAAGTCTCAAAACCTTACTCAGAGTTCTGCGGCGGAACCCAAGGGAATTACACATCACATTTTCAAACGTCCTGGGCAATCCCAGAGGTGAGGTCATCAGGTCTTTTGCAGCTTCCTGATGCACATCTTGGGTCATAAGTTTGCTCTCTGGAGCTGAGCCAATATCTTCCTCCATCTCTCTAACCACACAAGCCATCACATTCCGTTTCACTCCCCTCAATTTGCTTACCCAGCCTGCAGACTTTGTCCTCATCCACTCAATCAGCAAGAACCTTGTAACTACTGGATAAGGGCAAAGGGAAATCATAAATGTTAAGTTGCTGCATTCAGCAAGTAGTGTCGACCGAGATGTACTGAGCACCCCTTCTTATAGTCCACCTGGAGCCACTTTACAGCGGCAATTGTATAGCAGCACTTTATAACAGCAATTATATATGTTCTCTCACATAATGTAGCTGCGAAGACTTCACAGCAGATATTGCAATAACTATCCACTGGATGGCAGTGTTATGTTAGACTAGTCTTTAGCAAGATTTTGACACAGACACTTCTCATCCTTATCCACTGGGTGGCATGTTCATGTTAGACAGATTAACAATTCACACGAGAGAAACAGCTCAGAGAGAGAAAAACAAGGTGCAGACCTGGATGAACACAGCAGGCCAAGCAGCATCAGAGGAGCAGGAAGGCTGACACTTCAGGCCTAGACTCTTCTTCAGTTCCTACTATCTCAGAGAGAGAAAACACCAGTTACATTCACAGCTTGCAGTGTTTTACGGCAGACTAGAACAGTTAGGAATGTAGAACTAGCGCACTCATTAACAAGTAGAGATGATCTCCAGGTAGCTCCTCGAACTTGTGCTTTTCTCTTCAATTGCTCATAATACCCTCACATGTTCCAATGAGCAAAAAAACTGGATAGACAATACATAAGGTGGCTTCCTGTCACTTTCCTGTGAGCTTCGAACCAAAATAGCAAGATCTTCTTCCTGTAAGTTGCCTTAGTCCCTCAATATTCAAGCTCTTCTGCCATCAAACTTTTCAGCAGTTTCAGCGGCGGGAGTCCGGAAGGAGGCGCGAGGGCAGCCTGGGAAGGTAAGCTTTTCCTTTAAAAACTTACCTTGTGAATATTTGGAGGGCACGCTGAGCCGGAGCGGATATGGGACAGCTGAGTAAGTAAGTGAGGTAATATATTTGGGCGGTTGTTTTTTTTTCCAATAGTCTGTTTTTGGGAATTCAGAACAGTGGGGATGGATGTTAGGGCAGTTGCATGCTCCTCCTGTAGAATGTGGGAGGTAAGGGTCACCACTAGTGTCCCTACTGACTTCATCTGCGGGAAGTGCACCCAACTCCAGCTCCTTGGAAACCACGTTAGGGAACTGGAGCTGGAGCTGGATGAACTTCGGATCATTCGGGAGGCTGAGGGGGTGATTGAGAGGAGTTACAGGGAGGTAGTCACACCTCAGGTACAGGAAAAAGGTAGATGGGTTACAGTCAGGGGACGGAAAGGGAACAGGCAGACTGTGTAGGGATCCCCTGGGGCCGTTCCCCTCAATAACAAGTATACCGTTTTGGATACTGTTGAGGGGGACAACTTACCAGGGGTAAGCCATGGGGTGCAGGTCTCTGGCGCAGAGTCTGTCCCTGTTGCTCAGAAGGGAAGGGGGCAGAGGAGGAGAGCATTAGACATTGGGGACTCCATAGTTAGGGGAACAGATAGGAGATTCTGTGGGAACAAGAGAGACTCACGGTTGGTTGGGTTGCCTCCCAGGTGCCAGGGTCCATAATATCTTAGATCATGTTTTCAGGATCCTGAAGGGGGAGGGGGAGCAGCCCCAAGTCATGGTCCACATAGGCACCAATGATATAGGTGGGAAAAGGGATGGGGATGTAAGGCAGAAATTCAAGGAGCTAGGGTGGAAGCTTAGAGCTAGAACAAACAGAATTGTTTTCTCTGGTTTGTTACCCATGCCACGTGCTAGCGAGGCGAGGAATAGGGAGAGAGAGCAGTTGAATGCATGGCTACAGAGATGGCGCAGGAGGGAGGGATTCAGATACCTGGATAATTGGGGTTCATTCTAGGGTAGGTGGGACCTCTACAAACAGGATGGTCTGCACCTGAACCAGAGGGGTACCAATATCCTGGGGGGGGAAATTTGCTAATGCTCTTCAGGAGGGTTTAAACTAATTCAGCAGGGGGATGGGAACCTGAATTGTAGCTCCAGTGTACAGGAGGTTGAGAGTAGTGAGGTCATGAATAAGGTTTCAAGGTCGCAGGAGTGTACCGGCAGGCAGGAAGGTGGTTTGAAGTGTGTCTACTTCAACGCCAGGAGCATCCGGAATAAGGTGGGTGAACTTGCAGCATGGATTGGTACCTGGGACTTCGATGTCGTGGCCATTTCGGAGACATGGATAGAGCAGGGACAGGAATGGTTGTTGCAGATTCCGGGGTTTAGATGTTTTGTTAAGATCAGGGAAGGTGGTAAAAGAGGGGGAGGTGTGGCATTGTTAGTCAAGGACTGTATTACAGTGGTAGAAAGGACTTTTGATGAGGACTCATCTACTGAGGTAGTAGGGGCTGAGGTTAGAAACAGGAAACGAGAGGTCACCCTGTTGGGAGTTTTCTATAGGCCTCCGAAAAGTTCCAGAGATGTAGAGGAAAGGATAGCAAAGATGATTCTGGATAGGAGCGAAAGTAACAGGGTAGTTGTTATGGGAGACTTTAACTTTCCAAATATTGACTGGAAACGCCATAGTTCGAATACTTTAGTTGGGTCAGATTTTGTCCAATGTGTGCGGGAGGGTTTCCTGACACAGTATGTAGATAGGCCAACAAGAGGCGAGGCCACATTGGATTTGGTACTGGGTAATGAATCAGGCCAGGTGTTAGATTTGGAGGTAGGTGAGCACTTTGGTGATAGTGACCACAATTCGGTTACATTTACTTTAGCGATGGAAAGGGATAGGTATATACCGCAGGACAAGCGTTATAGCTGGGGGAAAGGCAATTATGAGGTGATTAGGCAAGACTTAGGATGCATAGGATGTGGAAGGAAACTGCAGGGGCTGGGCACAATTGAAATGTGGAGCTTGTTCAAGGAACAGCTACTGCGTGTCCTTGATAAGTATGTACCTGTCAGGCAGGGAGGAAGTGGGCGAGCGAGGGAACCATGGTTAACTAAAGAAGTTGAATCTCTTGTCAAGAGGAAGAAGGAGGCTTCTGTAAAGATGAGGCGTGAAGGCTCAGTTAGGGCGCTTGAGAGTTACAAGTTAGCCAGGAAGAATCTAAACAGAGAGCTAAGAAGAGCCAGGAGGGGACATGAGAAGTCTTTGGCAGATAGGATCAAGGAAAACCCTAAAGCTTTCTATAGGTATGTCAGGAATAAAAGAATAACTAGAGTAAGATTAGGGCCAGTCAAGGACATTAGTGGGAAGTTGTGCGTGGAGTCCGAAGAGATTGAAGAGGTGCTAAATGAATATTTTTCGTCAGTATTCACAAAGGAAAAAGATAATGTTGTCGAGGAGAATACTGAGATACAGGCTATTAGACTAGACGGGATTGAGATTCATAAGGAGGAGGTGTTAGCAATTCTGGAAAGTGTGAAAATAGATAAGTCCCCTGGGCTGGATGGGATCTATCCTAGGATTCTCTGGGAAGCTAGGGAGGAGATTGCAGAGCCTTTGGCTTTGATCTTTATGTCGTCATTGTCTACAGGAATAGTGCCAGAAGACTGGAGGATAGCAAATGTTGTCCCCTTGTTCAAGAAGGGGAGTAGAGACAACCCTGGTAATTATAGACCAGTGAGCCTTACTTCGGTTGTGGATAAAGTGTTGGAAAGGATTACAAGAGATAGGATTTATAATCATCTGGAAAGGAATAATTTGGTTAGGGATAGTCAACATGGTTTTGTGAAGGGTAGGTCGTGCCTCACAAACCTTACTGAGTTCTTTGAGAAGGTGACTAAGCAGGTGGATGAGGGAAAAGCGGTTGATGTGGTGTATATGGATTTCAGTAAAGCGTATGATAAGGTTCCCCACGGTAGGCTATTGCAGAAATTTCAGAGGCATGGGATTGAGGGTGATTTAGCGGTTTGGATCAGAAATTGGATAGCTGTAAGAAGACAGAGGGTGGTGGTTGATGGGAAATGTTCATCCTGGAGTTCGGTTACTAGTGGTGTACCGCAAGGATCTGTTTTGGGGCCACTGCTATTTGTCATTTTTATAAATGACCTGGATGAGGGCATAGAAGGATGGGTTAGTAAATTTGCGGATGACACTAAAGTCGGTGGAGTTGTGGACAGTGCGGAAGAATGTTGCAGGTTAAGAGGGACATAGATAAGCTGCAGAGCTGGGCTGAGAGGTGGCAAATGGAGTTTAATGCAGAAAAGCGTGAGGTGATTCACTTTGGAAGGAGTAACAGGAATACAGAGTACTGGGCTAATGGTAAGATTCTTGGTAGTGTGGATGAGCAGAGAGATCTCGGTGTCCATATGCATAGATCCCTGAAAGTTGCCACCCAGGTTGATAGGGTTGTTAAGAAGGCGTACGGTGTGTTAGGTTTTATTGGTAGAGGGATTGAGTTTCGGAGCCGTGAAGTCATGCTGCAGCTGTACAAAACTCTGGTGCGGCCGCACTTGGAGTATTGTGTGCATTTCTGGTCGCCGCATTATAGGAAGGATGTGGAAGCATTGGAAAGGGTGCAGAGGAGATTTACCAGGATGTTGCCTGGTATGGAGGGAAGGTCTTATGAGGAAAGGCTGAGGGACTTGAGGTTAGAGAGAAGAAGGTTAAGAGGTGACTTAATAGACACCATACAAGATGATCAGAGGATTAGATAGGGTGGACAGTGAGAGCCTTTTTCCTCGGATGGTGATGGCTAGCACGAGGGGACATAGCTTTAAATTGAGGGGTGATAGATATAGGACAGATGTCAGAGGTAGGTTCTTTACTCAGAGAGTAGTAAGGGCATGGAATGCCCTGCCTGCAACAGTAGTAGATTCGCCAACTTTAAGGGCATTTAAATGGTCATTGGATAAACATATGGATGATAATGGAAGAGTGTAGATTAGATGGGCTTCAGATTGGTTTCACAGGTCGGCGCAACATCTCAGGCCGAAGGGCCTGTACTGCACTGTAACGTTCTATGTTCTATGTTCTATCAACAGTAAGGGGCTCAGAACTCTTACCTCGGCCTGAAATGACTCGGTAGGGAAAACCACACCAAGGTCTCAAATGACTCCACCACCCTCTGGTCAAATCCCATGCGGAGAATCAATTTAGTTGCTTCAAAACTTGCTGCATAGCAAACTTAAACATTGCCCCAGCACACAGACCCAGCCATAAAAACATTTGGAAAGTGAAGAGAGGAAAATCAACAGAAAAAGAGTTAAATTATTGGTAATTTGGTTCAACATTCCATCCCATCCGATGCTCTGAGCATGAAAACCATGAGGTCAGAGGGGTCAACAGTAGTAATAAATGTGAAGCTGGATAGAAAGGATATGAAAATAGGGATAAACAGATTATTTTCATGTTGGCGGCCATTTCCATTGTTAAAAGGATCAGTGTTGCAGTTTTCACAATCTCTGTGTTGTATCGAAAGACTGCAAAGCGTAACTCTTTTCTGGCTAAATAAAGCATGTTATTTGAATGCAATTATTCAAGATATTTAACTACAAAAATATCAGGCAGGCATTACTAGAAAACCAATAGCTCGATAACAGACAAGACATGAAAATTGGCTTAAATACAAAAATAAAATGCTGTCAAAGTTGGAGCAAAAGAGGAGGTAGTTGAGACACCAGGTAGTCTAAAACCAATCAAGTGTAAATAATTGAAAGACTGTAGTTAAAATTAATAAGTCGGCAGGACCAAGTAAGATGTATCCAAGGATTCGGGAGAAATAAGGCTGCAAATTGTGGAGGCACTGGTCATATTTTTGCAATCACCTTCACTTACAGGAGTGATGCTAGCGAACTAGAGAAATGCAATTGTTAGTCCCTTGCCTAAAATGGGTGCAATGATAAGCTCATTACCAAACGTCAGTCACTTTAACCTCAGCTGGTGAGAAGCTTTTCAAAACGATACCCCAGAACAATCACCAGGAGAAATGAGGATCCATTAAGGGTTGACTAAGATAACACAGTTGATCTGGTATGTACAGTCTTCCAAAAGGCATTTGATGAAGTGCCACATAGCAGGTTAGAATAAAGAAAGGTACACCATATTCATAATTTGAAATGCGGACTGCATTCAGCATAGATCTTTCCAGAGCTGACATTACTTTTTGAAATCAACTCTAAAAAGTTGCTAACATGGATGCCAAATGCAAGATAGCTTTCACAATTTCAGCAAAGAATCAGAACTACCTCAAGTCTCCAAAAAGTCCCTAATTGAATAATAATGTGTGGAATGCCTTCCTTTAATAGCCATAGCAAGACAAAACCATTTGTGGATTTCACACTTCTCATTGTTTCTGGACTGACCCCAAATTCAAAATCATTTGGCACCTAGACTCATTGTCTCGGAGTTTGAAACTTAAACAAAGCTGCAGAAAACGCAGCCCAATTACAAGTTGGTATGAATGGCTACCATCCATTTCCCATGGTGTAGCAATGGTTTTGAACTTCAAATCATTCCGGGTAGACTAAGCGGGAGGCAATAGCCTAGTAGTATCATCACTAGACTACTAATCAAGGGACTCAGCTAACGCTCTGGGGACCCGTGTCGATTGTTGGAAAAACCCATCTCGTTCACTAAAGTACTTTAGCCAAGGAAATCTGTCGTTCTTACCTCGTGTGGCCTACATGTGACTCCATACCCACAGCAATGTGACTGACTCTTAACTCCCCTCTGGGCAATTAAATGGGCAATAAATGCTGGTGCCCACACCCTGTGAGTGAATAAAAAAGGACAGTAGATGCATTGATCCTGTAGTGGCAATGGAGGCAGTCCAGAGAAGATTCTCAGTTTACCATGGGTATAGAAGGATTTTGTTATGAGAACAAGTTGAGCTTACGCCATGAGAGATTAGAAGAATGAAAGGAACCTTGTTGTAATGTATAAGATTCTTAGGGGGTTTGACAGGGTCGATGCGAAAAGGTTGTTTTTCTTGTGACAGCGTTTCGGATCATCAGCCATAATCTCAGAATGAGGGATCACCCATTTATAACAGAGATGACAAGGGATTTCTTCTCTCAGAGGGTGGTGAATCTGTAGAATTTTTTACTGCAGAGTGCCGAGAAGGCTGGGTCATTAAGTATATTCAAGGCTGAGATCAGTAAGGGAATCAAGTGTTATAGGATAAAGGCAGGAAAGTGGAGTTGAGAGTTATCAAATCAGCTACGATCTCATTGAATAGCGAGGCATATTTGATGAGCCATATGACCTATTTTTGCTCCTAAATCTAATGGAAACTATTCTCAGAAATCAATCTTACTTACTCCAATCACCAGCGAGAAACCAGTCAGCCTGCAAACAAGATTGCAAGAAACAGCGGCAGAGGCAAGAAATTTATGTCTTATAACCAAGATTATAATATTTTAAGATCTCCAACCCTGCTCCTTTTCAAGTCTACCAATGCAGAAAACTACTCTCATAACAATAAGATCACAAGCAATTAATTTCATGATAACAAAATCAAACTCTTCAAGGGAATCCTGCAACAATTATGGGTATTAAATTCACCGAGCTATACTTTAATGTAGAAATGAAGCTCTTCTTCATTGGGCCACAAAGCCAGCATCTTCCCCAAGGCAAGACAATTCACATGACTTAACTGTTCCTTTGTTTATTACTCGTAAAAGTGTCCTATCATCTTTACCAGCCCCATTGCTCTAATAACATTGTATACTTTAATATTCTTTGTGATCCATTTCATTGCAATGAGTCTTCATTTCTGGGTTTGCGTCATTTTGTGCATCATCACATTGGGTCTCGTTGCAATGTCAGCAGACGGACACAAAGTGGAAGAGGCAGAGTGAGAGAGACACAATTGAAAAGATAGAAAGAGTGAGACAGAAGCCATTAAATTCTCAACAGAGACTGGTCTCTTTAAATTGAATTTATGTTGTATATCTCTTGAAATCGATGATTTAGTTTATTGAGTTATTTGGGCTGGAAATGCACAGTGGCACATGTGTAGTACAGCACTTCAACTTGTCCATTTGCTTTTCCAAGCGAGAAAATGTGTTCTAAATGAACCTAACCCGAGCTTTAAAATCGATTCCAAAGGGAAACTATTATTCATTTAAATTTACTTTATTTAAAGTCACGTTTTCCAAGAATATGACTCCCTTTATCTTTGCTTCCAAGTGTGACTGTTGAGTGAGTGATGTAACATTAGATTTTTGGGACTGAAAATGTGAAATATTTCAATTGTTTATATCCAGGAAACTTTTGCTGCTAGTTTTTCTAATTGATCACACATTCAGGGCTAAAAATCACAAACATTTTATTTTTCCAAACTAATTACAGACTACAAGAGAAAGGAACAGGAATTCCAGTTCTTTCCTATCTCTCCGTGTTAGCAAAGTTAAGCATAGAATGAAAAGTACAATGGCAGCAAAGACATAGGGTGGAATCTTACAGGGGTCTGAACGATGGGGATCATGCTGAGATTTGTGGCAGAATTAGCCGTGAAGTCTGGCGAGGTACATCTCTACTTCAGGAGCATTACACTCAATCTCCTATGTTTTTGGCAAGCAAGGCAGCATGTTTCCTGCTGGGCAGGAGAGTGTTGCCAATTCAGGGGTTTATTGCTTTTAAACACCTTCTTAACAGCTCAGCTCGCCTCATTAATGTTCAGCTTTCTATCTTGCCAAACGCACGAAGCAAGCTAGATATTGAGAAAGCTTGACTTCAGCTTACTGCTGGCTCCAAAGGACTTCCACGTTTGGGGAGGGTGACAGTAAGTGAGGGAGGATATTGCAGGTAATGGTGAGAGTGGTAGAGTAAGTACAGTAGCGGAGATTGAATGACAGGTAGCAAAGGGGCAACTATGACACTTGCCTTGGCAGAGCAGAGAAGGTCATTGATCTTCCAGCACTGCTGGCCATTCCTCTGTGTGGAGACTGAACTGATCAAGGTGGCAACCTCTGACCAGGATGCCAAGGTCAGGTGCTGTGGATCCACTGACAGTCCTCCTGGAACAGGACTCCTCTCTACTATACCACCTCCTCAACTAGGACCTCCAGGTCTCTGCTAGAGAACATCTTCCCTTCTCTGACATCTTCTTGATTGAGTAGGGTGGTTTTGGGATGCAGGTGCTCGTCTGGGTGCACAGCAACCTTATAAAAGTGGCATAGACGCCAGATTTTGAGTGGATATCCACAGAGAGGCCAATTGTTCCTGAAACAGCATGGGGCAAGATTGGGTTGGAATTGCATTTAAAGGACATCATAGCAATGAGGTCGGTAGTTAATGGGATGTTTTCAGTAATATACAGCAAGAAGTTTCATTAGCTTCATGGTAGAAATCACTCTTAAAAATACTTGACACAACTCGCATTGAGCCAAAAAAAAAAAAGAATTTGGCCGAGAGACTGGAGACAAGGGATGGTGGTGAACAGTGCTCTGGTCTCTGGATTGAAGGAAAGTATATAGTGTGGCATTTAGTGAGTATTGTGTTCGGTTCTGAGCATACTATCAGAAGGTATCAGAGAGGCTGATGACAAGGTTTCCAAGAATGATTCCAGGGATAAAGACTTGCGTTATATGGATAGACGGGGGTACCTTGGAATTTTCTCATTAGAAAAGAGAAAGTTGATAAAAGGCATCAAATCATGAGAGGTCTGGACAGAGGAGGTAGAGGGGAATTGTTCCCATTGCTGGAAGGTTTGAGAACACAAGGATAATGATTTACAGTGGTCGACGAAAGAACTAAAAGAGGTATGTCAGGATCTGAATGCACTGCCTGAGAGTAGTGGAGGCAGATACGACCCAAATTTTCAAAGGAAAATTGGACAGGTAACTAAACAGAACATTTTTTTGCACAGCAGCAGTAAAAAGTGGGGCAGTAGAACTGGCAAGTTGTTTTTACAAAAAGCCAGTACAGACATGATGAGTTGATGTACAGTACTATAATTCAATCTGGGTTTCTCAAATGCAATGACAGGATGAGCTGGCAAGTTTGTCCTAAGGGGACAGGTCAGAAGTGACACCTCAACCCACTCTTGAGCTTCTACGCAGGGTCAGACATCTCCACAGTGAACTCGTCCTCTGCAAAATTTCTCAGAGCTGCCAGGGATACTAGAGAAAATGCACTACCCAGAATGCCAATCCTCATCAGAAAAGTAGGTTTTGAGAAGACATTTAAAGAAATAGAGATTGGTGGGAATTGCTTGGGAGAGAAATGGGAGCCAATGTCTAAAAATCAACATACAAACAAGAAAAATAGTAGGCAATAAGCATTTCGAGCCTGCTCTGCCATTCAATAAGATCGTGGCTGATCCGAGTTGAATCTCAACTCTACATTCCTGCTTATCCCCGATAATCTTTCATCTCCTTGATGATCAAGAATCTATTAACCTCTACCTTAAAATTATTTAAACATGCCAAATCCAACACCTTTGAAGTAGGAATTTTTTCTTCAACCCTCTGAGGGAAAAACATGTTTCTTCACCTCTGTTTTAAACGGGTGAGCACTTATTTTTAAACTACAACCCCTAGTTCAGGTTATCCTACAAGAGAAATCATCCTTTCTAAGGAGGCAGTGCTGGGCAAGCTAATGTGGCTAAAGGTAGACAAATCTCCTGGCCCTGACGAAATGCGTCCCAGGGTACTAAAAGAGGTGATGGGGAAAATAGCAAATGCACCAGTAATTATGTACCAAAATTCACTGGACTCTGGGGTGGTTCCCGCAGATTGGAAAACAGCCAATATGACGCCACTGTTTAATAAAGGAAGTAGACAAAAAGCAGATAACTGTAGGCCAGTTAGCTTAACTTCGGTAGTAGGGAAAATGCTTGAATCTATCATTAAGGAAGAAATAGCAAGACATCTGGATATAAATTCTCCCATTGGGAACACCCAGCATGGGTTCATGAAGGGTAGGTCAAATTTAACTAATTCGGTGGAATTCTTTGAAGACATTACTTGCATGGTGGACGATGGGGAACCTGTGGATGTAGTGTATCTGGATTTCCAGAAGGCATTTGACAAGGTGCCACACCAAAGGCTGTCACATGAGATAAAGTTGCACGGTATTACAGATAATGTATTGGCATGGATAAAGGATTGGTTGACCAGTAGAAAGCAAAGAGTAGGGGTAAATGGGTGTTTTTCTGGTTGGCGCTCAGTGGCTAGTGGTGTGCCTCAGGGATCAGTGTTGGGACTGCAATTGTTTACAATTTACGTAGACGGTTTGGAGTTGGGGACTAAGTGTGGTATGTCAAAATTTGCAGATGACACTAAGATGAGTGGTAGAGCAAAGTGTGCAGAAGACACTGAAAGTTTGCAGAGGGGTATAGATAGTCTAAGTGAGTGGGCGAAGGTCTAGCAGATGGAGTACAATGCTGATAAGTGTGAGGTCATCCATTTTGGTAGGAATAACAGCAAAATGGACTATGTTCTAAATGGTAAAAAAAATTGCAGCACGCTGCTGTGCAGAGGGACTTGGGTGTCCTTGTTCATGAATCGCTAAAAGTAGGATTGCAGGTGCAGCAGGTATTTAAAAAGGCAAATAGAATTTTGTCTGTCATTGCTAGAGGGATGGAGTTTAAAAACAGGGAGGTTATGCTGCAGCTGTATAGGGTCCTGGTGAGGCCACACCTAGAGTACTGTGTGCGGTTTTGGTCTCCTTACTTGAGAAGGGATATACTAGCACTGGAGGGGGTGCAGAGGAGATTCGCTCGGTTTATTCCAGAGTTGAGAGGTTTGGGTTATGAGGAGAGACTGAGTAGGCTGGGATTATACTCATTGGAATTCAGAAGAGATTGGTTGGCTCGCCGAGCTGGTTTGGTGTTCCGCAGACGTTTCATTACCATGCTTGGTAACATCCTCAGATGAAGCGTCAGTGTGTTTTCCCGCCTGGCTTTTAAATACTGGGGTCCGTTGCGATGGATTGCCTCACTTCCGGGTTTCCTCCGTAGTGGAATGTATATGGGGTCGAGTTCAATGTGTTTATTAATAGCCTGCTTCGTGGAGCGCCATGCTTCCAGGAATTCTTGTGCTTGTCTCTGCCTAGCCTGTCCCAGGATCTTGGTGTTGTCCCAGTCGAAGTCGTGGTTCTCCTTGTCCATGTGGATTGAGATGAGTGAGTATTGGTCGTGTCTTTTTGTAGCCAGTTGGTGTTCATGTACTCTTGTTGTTAGTTTCCTTCCAGTTTGTCTGATGTAGTCTCTCGCAGTCTCTGCAGGGGATGTTGTAGATGAAATTGGTCCTGACTTTGGCAGGGAGTGGGTCTTTAGTTCGGGTGAGCACTTGTCATAGGGTTGATGTGGGTTTGTGTGCCTACATCAGGAACACATCAGAGCTCACCACAAGACTTCTATGACGTCTGGGCATCAAAAGTGGCACACAAACCCACATCAACCCTACGACAAGTGCTCACCTGAACTAAAGACCCACTCCCTGCCATGGACAGGACCAGCGTCATCTAGAAGATCCCCTGCAGAGACTGTGAGAAACACTACATCGGACAATCAGGAAGGAAACTAACAACAAGAGTACATGAACACCAACTGGCTACAAAAATACACGACCAACACTCACTCATCTCCATCCACATGGACAAGGAGAACCACGACTTCGACTGGGACACCACCAAGATCCTGGGATAAGCTAGGCAGAGACAAGCACGAGAATTCCTGGAAGCATGGCACTCCACGAAGCAGGCTATTAATAAACACATTGAACGCGACCCCATATACATTCCACCACGGAGGAAACCCGGAAGTGAGGCAATCCATCGCAACGGACCCCAGTATTTAAAAGCCAGGCGGGAAAACACACCGACGCTTCATCAGAGGCTGCACTGAGGATGTTACCAAGCACGGTAACGAAATGTCTGCGGAACAACAAACCAGCTCGGCGAGACAACCGACCTCAACACCCACAACCCGAGCTACAAATCTACTCCAAAACCTTAGAATTCAGAAGAATAAGGGGAGATCTTATAGAAACATATAAGATTATGAAGGGAATAGATAAGGTAGAGGCAGGGAGGTTGTTTCCGCGAGCAGGTGAAGCTAGGACTAGGGCGCATAGCCTCAAAATAAAGGGAGGCAGATGTAGGACTGAGGTCAGGAGGAACTTCTTCACCCAAAGGGTTGTGAATCTGTGGAATTCCCTGCCCAGTGAAGCGGTTGAAGCTACCTCACTGAATGTGTTTAAGGCAAGGCTAGATATATTTTTGAACAGTAAAGGAATTAGGGGTTATGGTAAGTGGGCGGGTAAGTGGAGCTGAGTCTCAAAAAGATCAGCCATGATCTTATTAAAGGGTGGGGCAGGCTCGAGGGGCCTGATGGCCTACTCCTGCTCCTAGTTCTTATGTTCTTTCAATATCCACTTAGTCAGTGCCATCAGGATTTTATATGTTTCAATTAGTCATCTCTGACTCTTCTAAACTCCAGAGGATACAGGCCTAGCCTGTCCAACCTTTTCTTATAAAGCAATCCACTCATTGCGGGTATTAGTCTGCTAAACCCGCTCTGATCTGCTTCCAATGCATTGATATTCTTCCGTATTCACAGCGACCAGTACAGCGCACAGTACTCCGGATGTGGTCTCACCAATGCCTTGTATAATCGTAGCATAACTTGCCTACTCTTGCTTTCAATTTACTTTGCAATAAATCATAACATTCTATTAGCTTTCCTGATTACTTAGTATACCTGCACATTAAACTTCAGTGATTCATGCACTAGGACACCTAGATATCCCACGTTTCAGAGCTCTGCAACGTCTCACCTTTTAGATTATATGCTTCTTTTTTATTCTTTCTGCCAAAATGAACAATAGACAACTTGCAAATGTATCACAAAACTTGATGAACCTATATTCAACCAAACAAACTGATCCATCATATCAATGGGAAGTAGTTAACATAGCCATTGTTTAAGATGTATATCTGCATTATAATATGTGCATATTGTACAACATGAGGACTTAAAAAGTGGTTATAATATGAATATGGCATACTGGTAGGCGTACACAGTAGGCTGGTGGGACCAAAAGGTGCTGTGCAACATGTTTCAGAAACTATTATAGATTATTTCACCTCATTGGACATTTGCAGCAATTTTCATGTCATCAAATTTAGGTGATATATTGAACACTCTCTTGCATTGTTTGTGATTCTAACTGTTAAATCCATTTCAGAGATGAGAACTATTTAATAAATAACCTCCAAATGAATAAGATGTAATAATCAAAATTGTTCTCTATTGAATCCAAGTTTTACTGCTGAAACCCATTTGGTAATTAAAGCAATTAGATGAAGTCATTGGAGTGAATAAATCCAATATGAAGGTGTCAGTTCCAAGCTCATTTGGTGCACCAGGAATCTCATTACATGTTGTAATTGATATAAATAGATTGCAGGGGAAAAAAATGTGGTGAAAATGTTTACAAAGAAAAGTCAAGAAGTGTTTTAGAGATAGAAATGCAACAGCTAATGAGACATTGAAAGTATTGCTTTCACTTTTGAAATATTCAGTTCTGTTGCCCAGTTGTGTAAATAGTATGATATGCTTCTTGTTTGATGAGTAATTGTTTGACTTAAGGCACTACCACCGGCAGTTTGCAAAAGAAGATAAAGACCCAGAGACAAGAATTTATTTGGCAAAGTGTAAATGCATTCATCACATTAGAAGCTGTCTCGAGGGGTATTGAACCGCAACACTAGAACTGTGACCATACTTAACAATAGAAAATTGCAGCTACGTTCAATAGCCTAATACCCAAAGAATAAAAACCACTGTCATTAACTTTATGTCAATGATAAATAATGTCATAGAATTTACAGAAAATATATTATGAAGAGATCAATATAAAAGACTGGTATATGCTATCCCATAGCATATGCAGTGGTAATGACACAGTTCTGGTTAAAATGACATTTTAACGGCATCCGAAGCGCATCTCACTCAGATATACATGGAAGATTGCAGCTTTGAATTATTTTAATTCAACAGGAGCAGTAATTTCCACAGGAGGAAAGTTATGACAGAAGAATAGTAAAATACAAAGATGACATTCATTTTTTGGAATTGAAGCTCTGGCTCTGACCGGGATAGGGACCCTTTGGAAAAGCAGAAAGGAGGCTTGCAAAATGAACAAATGTATCTGACTGGGAGAATAAATGGCCTTGCTGTTCATCTCTGCTGTGATCCCAAACCTGAACACCCACCCCTCACTTAAGATTTCGTTTTCCCTCCCCCATAGGACCAACCCTGTCACTGTCTCCTTATAGGGGACAGCTCCAATTGCCCAATCTCACTGACCATGCAGCTCACTCATTCACTGGAAGCTGGTCTTGCCACTTGTTTCTCTCTACTCCCTTCACAATGACACTGAGGGCTCCATTGCTGATCAATGCTCATCACATCTCCCTCCAGAACATCTGCTCGTTTGCCAACAAACCTTTTGCCAACCTTAAGTTCAACGTGAGCTCCAACATTGAGAGAGTGGACAAACATCATGGCCTTGACAGAAATCTGGCACCCTTCCTCTTCATGAAGTCTCCTATATCTAACTGAACCGTTCAGAACCAGCCTTGTCCAGACTGTCACAGTGGTGGTATGATCCCTATCAAAGAAGTCGCTACTCCTCAAGCACCCTTGCCTCCTTTTGGCAAATCATTTTGTTCAAATTCTCATTGAAAATCTACGTTGTCTGCTGCCTACCATGTACGCAATAATTGTCTCACCAAGATATTTCAACTGACATGCTGAACAATTTCCCATTCTTGGTGATTTCCATTTGAAGTCATCATGCTGTCTCTACTCTGAGTTAACTGCCCCTATCCAGATCCTCCACTAACCTCTTCCTCACTCATTACTTACAGTTACCCCACTAACTTTGCTACTTCTATCTTTCCCATCTTAGATGAAGACAATTTCTAATCACTTCCTAGTGTTATTCTCCACCCTATTTCCCACTCTACTTTCTTCTGTGTCTGTGTATCAAACAAATCTCACTTTCAGTCACAATTGTAAAATTCTGTCTAGCCTTTGGCTCTCAACTCACCACAACTTTTCTGCATCAATGATCTGCTTCATCACTGGTGCTGCCCAAGGTTCTGTCTTGGACACCTTCTATTACTCACCCACACACTGTCCCTTGGCAACACCATTTGAAAGCCTAATATCAGTGTTCACATGTTCACTTATGTCACCAGCTCTATTTTACCATTACCTTTCTTAACGCCTCTACTGCGTCTAACTTTTCACACTGCTATCCAACATCTAGGACGGGATGAGTAGAAATTAGCTGTAACTCAATATTGAGAAGAATGAAAACAATGTCCTCACTCCCTGCCACAAACTCCATCACCTAGCAACCAACTGAACTCCCTCTCACTAGTAACTAAAACTGGAGGAAGAAACGCTTCATGAAGAAAAACTGGAAGAATAATGTTATGATGAGAAAAATTATAAATCTTTCTATTTCGTTGTTATGCCCCGAACTCAAGTTGAGCTCTCTTGCCTCTGACTTCATCCCTCTTCATGGCAACTGTCTGAATCAGACCGATCTCAATCTTGGTATCATACTTAGTTCTGAGATTGTCAAATCAAATCCAGCTTGTTGCCTACAATGTTGTATGGTCATGCAAAGCTTATTAGCCATATGAGATTCTGCTCTTGATGAATGTTGCTGCCACCAACTCCTTTAGTTTAGGAAACAACAGGGCCAGACTGGCTTTGTGTGGTAGAGAGAAACCACTTCCCAGTCTAACACCAAGGGATTCAGCTAGTTCCCAAGATATAGTTTATCACAAGTTAGCAACTATTAAAGGTGACATTGATAGGAGAGATGTTTTTGCGGAGATTTTGAGAATAAATGTTAGGTCGCAATCCTTCCAGATGCTAAGCTGCTCTGCCTACAAGTCTGTATAACAGCATCATAGTGCATGGGGCTTATGACACTTCGAAGAATGAATGTTTTCAGATCCATAGATACCAGAAATGAGCTTCAAACTGTACATGCACACCATCATTCCACCTCCATATCGTTGCCTGATCTCGGCCTACCTTAGGACAACGGAAACCCTCAGCTATGCTTTTACAACCACTATACTTGACTACCCCAATGTTTTTCAGACTGGCCCCACCCCAACTTACCCACCATGAAGCCAAAGTCATCCCTAACCCTGCATATGTAATCCAAGTCACACTAGATCTTACAATGGCTCCTGGATAATTTCAAAATGTTCATCCTTGTTCACAAATTTCTTCATGGCCTTGTCCCTCCCCATTTCTAATCCCCTCCAGCCCTAACAACCTTCCAATTCTAGCTCCACTACTGGCAGCCATACTTTAATCTGCCAAAGTCTTCAATCTATGGAATATCTTCCTTGAACTTTTCCATCTCAGTGCTTCACTTTCCTCCTTTAAAACACTTTTTAATACCTCTTTTATCAAGGCTTTGATTAATGCCTTCGTACCTCCTTCTGGGGTGGAATCTTCTGACAGAGCACTGGCCAGCTTGGATGTGCTAAGTTATTTAATTCAGTGGCATGGAATCATACCCTGCCTCCAACAGAGTTCAGTTCTGGGCAGTAGGCCTACAGTTAATCTGCCTGCTCCATTACCAATTGAAGTCCTTAAATGGCTGATTAAGAACCTCATTCTGGCACTGCTGGGATTAACTCTGCTGCAGGCAGATCTCTTATCATGCTGCATGCAAGACAGTTAAACTGTGTGAGAGATAAAAGGTACTGCAGATGCTGGAGAATCCAAGATAACAAGGTATGGGGCTGGATGAACACAGCAGGCCAAGCAGCATCATAGGAGCAGGAAAGCTTGACGTTTCGGGCCTAGACCCTTCATCAGAAATGGGGGAGGGGAAGAGGGTTCTGAAATAAATAGGGAGAGAGGGGGAGGC